>CM053584.1:177479367-177497068 GCA_028627135.1 Pseudochirops cupreus | reverse complement strand
GGTTCATATTTTTCTTGGAAGCTTTTGGTGCAGGAGTTCTGACTTCATTTTCTTCCTCCCATTCCATGCTTTGATCCTTTTTGTCCCCAGAAAAGGAATCAAAAGTTGGATGGCTGTGCTTGCTTTGCTTCCTTTGCTTGCTCATGTTGCCACTCAGTTACTTGATTTTTGAGCTCTTTGTCATGGTAGAACTCTGCTTCCAGAGGGGAGAGCTTTGTCCCAAATCACTGGTGTTTTCACAGCCGCCAGAGCTATTAGGAGGGCACTGTCTCTATAGCCCCCACCAGCTTTGGCTCACTGGTCACACACCTCAGTACCACCACCCAAGACCACGATCCAGATCCAGGCAGGTTAAGGCAAGAGTGCTTAGCCTCTGAATGGTTGCTTCCTACCCTATGATCTGCAGGCTGGGAGCTCTGAAGGAGCCATGTGGAGGTGGCTGCAGGGGCACCACTTCTGCTGCTTCCCACTCTGGGGGCAGAGGCTGGATCACACCTCCGTCCCTCCCCAGATCCAGTAGAGTTCCACTGACCTTTCACTTTGTCCTTAGCATTTATGGGTTGATAATTCTGGAAACCACCACTCTTTCAAATGCTCCAGCCATGGCTGGTGGGGACCACCCTGGGGCTAAAACCTTGGGCTCATGCAGGGCTGGGCTCCACTCCCAGCATGCTGCCATGGACCCTTCCTGCTAACCTGCCAGGCTGCCTTCAGCAGGTTATTTGTTTCTCTCTGTCACTTTGTGCATTCTGTAGCTCTAAAATTTGTTTAGAGTCATATTTTATAGGTATTTGAGGTGGTTATTGGGGGAGCCACGGAGTTTTCCTGCTTCTACACTGCTGTATTGACTCCACCCCAGGGCAATCTTTTGAAAAAGATGAGGTAGGACATAAGATCAAGGGTACATGAAGAAGGTGAGGAAGACTGCCTCTTTATATGAGACCAGGGTGAAGGAGGAAACACCAGAGGAAGATTGTATACTGGGGTGTTGTGAGATAAAGAGGAGTGGAGAAGTGGAAGCTCTGAGTGAATGGCCTCATTTTTTTGGTGGGGGAAGTATGAGTCAAGATCTCAACTGAGAATGTGGGAGGAAAGGGTGCCATGAGAGGCAGGCTTGAGAGAGAATGAAAAAGTTTGGATGTGGTGAGTGGGATATACAATTGATTAAGGATGTGTTAAAGGATTATCTTGCTACAGTAATGACCCAGTTGAGATTATATAACACATCTTTAATAGATCTAGTGAGCACAGCTTTTAAACTTTCTCTAGTTCTGTTCAGCACCTTGTGAAATAACTACAGATGGTGGGAGTGTTGACTGAGTAAAAGACTGAGGTTTATCCTCTAAGTTTGTGCCCACCTTCCCTACTACACTGTGTGTTTGTGGGACAATGTAGTTAAGCTTTGGGTGGGGAATGTTGTATAGTTACTGTTCTCATGCCATCTTAGTAATCATGTTTGCTTTAAGCTATTTGTATCTACTGGTTGACTACTAAAGACAGATATACTAGTGGGGGCTTGTAATTTAATAGTTTTAGAAGTCAGGACCAAAAGAATAGCCTTGAACCCTGAGGTAGAAGAAGCACTCCCTCTGGGGACCCACTGAGAACCTGTGTCAAGTTGAGTAGAGTAACTCCCAGAGGGAGTGTTAACTACAAAACAAGGGGGGGCTGTATATAACTGTCTTTAAGGTCCTTTCCATGTTGAAATCTATGATCTAATTATCCCTTTAGCTAAGCTCAAGGTTCACTTCACCTACCCCAGTCCCTCATCTGACTCTATGGAAACCATGGAAAGGTGGGAGAAAGGGACGATTCCTCTCTCCCCTTTCCATGCCTAGTTCATTTCAGATGTGAACATGGATATAATCTTTAGTTGATTAAATGTCCCTCATTAATGAGTTTCTTTAATTAATGAAGTTTTTTGGTTTGCTCCACTTGCTTTATTCCAGCCACACTCTGCCTCCTCAGCACAAATTGGGGGCCATTTCCTCTGGAGTAATTGAGTGAGCCGGGCAGTTCTTGCCGACACTGCACTTTGCTGATTGTGCCTGTCAACTCCCGGCTGACAACTCCATTTTAAAACATTTTCTTCTTTAAAAATCATGCACACATATGCGCATGTGCACACACACAAACACAAGCTCACCCTAGAGACATAAAAACGAATATTCTTGTGTAGACATATGCACACTCACACACAAGGCATTTGCACAATTGATACATACTTTTGTTCCTGAGCATTCATGTATACATATTCATATAGGCATTTACACAATGTACACTCACAATTTAGTGCTACAAGAATGTGAATTGCAGACATAGGTATACAGATAGACCCTCCCTTTACTCCAAAGGAAAAAACACACCAGAAGATACGCAAAAAGCAATTTGCCAGAGGACAGGCAAAGAATAGGAATTATTTAGGAAATTTCAGACCAGAAGACAGTTAACCACATCAGTACCAAATCCATCTTTGGCAAATAGAATCCATTCTTTTGTTTACATCATCCTGTCTACTATGCTTTGGCTAGCCTCGAGGTTAGGGCTATACTAGGAAAAAGTTATGGCCATGTGTGGAACAGCTATTTGTTCCCCTCTTTCTGGTTCATTCACCTCAAATCTTCCTCTTCTCATCTTCTCTTTAACCCCTTGACATCATCCTTCATTGTCTCCCCCTTTTTCTGAGGCTCTGTTGATGAGATGGCCCTTCTGTTGGGAATGGCCAATACTTCTATGCATACACTTAATCCCACCCCCTTTTACTTTCTCCGGCATATTGCCACCTCAATCATCTCCTTTCTCTCTTTATAATCTCCAACTCTCCCTTTCTTCTGGTATCATCCCTACTGCTTTAAAAAAATTTCCAGGTTTCCCCGATTTTAAAAACAAAAACAAAACATTTCACTAGACCCCACCATCCACTAAAACTTGATCTTTTGTTTCTCATCCAAACTCTAGGAAAAAAGTATCCTGAACTCATTGCTTCTGCTTTCTCTACTTTCCACTGCTCCCTCCAAAGTTACCAGTGATCTCTTAATTGATAGTTCTGATGGCCTTGTCTCAGTCCTCCTTCTTCTTGACCTCTCTACAAGATTAAACACTGTTGATCACCTTCTCCTCCTCAGTATTCTCTCCTTTCTAGGTTTTCTTGGTCACACTCTCTCTTGGACTTCTATCTTTCTGAACACTCTTTTTTTATTTCATTTGCTGGATCATCTGTATCACATCTCCTAACTGTGGGTATTTCCAAAGATTGTGTCTTAGGCTCTCTTCTCTCTATAAACCCTCTCTTTGTGACCTCATCAGTTCTCATGAGTTTCATTATCATCTCTATGCAGATGAGTCACAGATCTATAGATCCAGCCAATCCTACATGACTTAACTGCCTATTGGACATTTCAAACTGGATGTTCTAGAGTCCTCTCAAAATCAGTATGTTCAAAACAGCTCATCTTTTCTTCCAAATCCAATGCTCTTTCAAATTTCCCTGTAGAAGGGACCATTATTGTTCTTACAGTCTCCTAGATTAGTAACCTTGGCAGTATACTGGATTCTTCATTTTGTCTCATTCCCCTTCCTCAATTTCTAACTATGGCTTAATCTCACCCCAAAACATACCTCAACATCTCCAACACTTCTTTCTACTTGCATGGCAACCACTTTATATCAGGTCCTGATCACCTCTCACCTAGATTATTGTGAAAGCCCCCTAACTAGCTTCCCTGACTCAGGTTTCACCCTATTCCAGTCTAGTCTACACAAAGATTTAAGCACAGATCTGACCATGTTAACTCTCTTTTTCAGTCAATTCCAGCGGTTCCTTATAGCTTCTAGGATAACAGACAGACTCCTCTAATCAGCTGTTAAAGCCCTTTGTAATCTGGCCTCCACCTTTCTTTCAGCCTCACTGTCCATACTTTCCTCCTGCATTCTACAATCCAACTACTCTGATCTACTTTCTGTTCCCTACATATGCTACACTACCTCCTATCATCATGCCTTCACACTGACTCTCTCCCATGCATTCTCTTCTTATCTGCATGTCACAGAATCTCTTTTCCTTCAAGATGTGGTTTTATCACCATCTTCTACATGAAACCTCTTCCCCATTCCCCCAGGTACTAATGTCTTCCCTCCTTAACTTCCATTTGTTGTTTCATATTTATTCTGCATATATCATGTACTTATTTTCCCCTTTAGAATGTCAACTCCTTAAGAGTAGGAATTGTTACATTCTTTGTACTGGCATGCCCAGTGCCTTCGCACATAGTAGGGGCTTCATAAATATGTTTGGGTCTGACCTAGATCTTCTGTCACCTGATCCACTATACTACCTCTCTAGATTTCAAACTCCTTGAGGACTATGTCATCGTTCATTTTTGTATTCTCAGCACTTAGCACAGTGTCTCACGTGTAGTAGAGAGTTATTTGTGGTATAGAAGAGAGAGCACAAGAACTAGAGCCAGAAGATATGAGTTCACATCCCAGTTCTGATGCTTATTGGGTATGGTGAAGTCACTTTAGCTCAGTAGGCCTCAATTTTTTGTCTGTAAAATGGGAATAATCAAAGAATTCTAGAATTGGCAAGGATTTCAGAGACCATTTTGCCTAACCTATACCAAAACAACCCCTTCTACAACATATTGGTGTTCCAGCTTTTGCTTTAAGAGCTATAGTGACAGAGAATCCACTATCTCCTGAAGCAGCTGGCACTACTTATGAATAGTTCTAGTTATCAGAAAGTTTTAACTTATAACAAACCTAAATTTACCTCATTTCAGCTTTTATCTGTTACTCCTAGTTTTGTCTTTTGGGGCCAATCAGGACAAGTCTTAATCTCTCTTCCACATGACAGTCTTTCAAATACTTTGAGACAGCTATCGTGTCCTCCCAAGTTTTCTTTTCTCAAAGCTAAACCTCCTTAATTCCTTCAATGAATCCCCATATGGCATGACCTTGAGGCTTGTTCACTTGTTCACCCTCCTTTGGATGCTCTCCAGATTATCAATGTCCTTTCTAAAATGTGGAAGCAGCAACCAACTATAATACTCTGGCTGTGTTCTGACCTGGGGTAGAGGAGCACAGGGGATCTGCCTCTGTTGGTGTGACCTTAGATAGCATTTGCTTTTTGGGGGCTGCTATATCACATTGTTGCTTCATAGTGACCTTGCATTCCACCAAAACACTCATAATTTTTGTCACTCACATTGCCACATTTCCCTTATTTTGTATTTGTGATGATTTTTAAGTGGAGTCCTGTCTGCTCATGTTCCCTCTCCTCTCTCCAACCCCTATGGAAAATCTGAGAAATGCCAACCACAGCAGAGGCTGGTATAACTCTCTGAAGTTCCCTGGAGCTCAAAATCCATGATCCTATGATACCTGTCAGACCTTAATGATTTAAAATAAAAAATGACCGAGAATATATCAATAACTATTGACTTATATGTCTGCTCTCCCACCCATACAGAATCTTTTGAGGGTCATTTGTGCATGAATTGAGGGAATCTTTGGTGAGGGTTTTAGTAGAGAACAAGCAAGCTTTTGTAAATGATATTCAACAATGGCCCACGTGTTTACTATTTAATAACTTATTGAAAATTGTTACTATTATTATTATTTTTTTTAGCATTTGATTCAGTAGAACAAAACACAGTCTTATAGGCTCTTTTGTAACAAAATGTCTCTTGTCCCTATGTCAAAGACATTCAAGATTCCTTGGAAGATATAATAAGAGAAATACTCTACTGCAGTGACTTTCTGGTAATAAATAGCAGGCAAAGCATAAGACAGAGAGATGAATGCTTGCCAAAATTATTTGCCACTGGGATAGAGGAGAGGTTGAGGAGGAGTTCCCTATGGATGACAAACTCTTCTAGATGGCTCTCTTTGATAGGATCAGGCTTCAGAGCCTCCTGGAAGAGATCTCTGATCACTCAAAGGAGTATAGCATGTCCATCACACAGGAAAGACCAAATGGATGAAGAAAGTCGAGTGCTTGAGATTTATCATTTATTTGAATGGAAACTCTATATAGTTTGCCCAACAGTAGCTATGTCTGGGACAGACAATCCAGATGGACAATGAAATTATTTCTAAGTTCTATTTCTAAGTTCTCTAAGGACTAAGAGTTGAAAAGAGGAAAGCAGGTTGACTTATTTTCAGGAAATTACGAGGGACTTTTACTGATTGAGCTTTCTCTAGTAGCAAAGATCCATCTTTTTAATACTAATATTTTGCCAGCATTGCTATAAAATAGTGAGACCGGGAATGCTTCTGCTTCTAAAGAACTAAAGATGGGGATCACACAGAGGGCAAAGTGAGTGTTAGCAGGCTACAAGATATAACCAAGAAGGGACCCCAAAGAAACAAATGAATAAAGGATACCATCAAAGAACTATGTGGCCGAAAGGAAGCCTGGCTGGTCACATGGCAAGGGCAAGGGATGACAGATGGACAGGCAGAGTGCTTCATTGATACCCTTGTGATGTTGGGAGAAAGTTAAGAATGTGATCCAATGAGGTAGACTCCTGGTGGTAAACTCTTGGGAGGACATAGATGAAAGTTGCTCAGGATGGGCAAAAATGAATGTGATATGAATCAATGGAGGGTGCTCCAAAATCATGAAATTGCAAATTCATTTGAGAATAGGTGGTGCAGGGGAGAGAGCACTGAGCTTGGAGTCAGGAAGACCTAAGTTTAAATCTGGTCTCAGACATTGGGCATGTCACTTGATCCTGTTTGCCTCAGTTTCCTCATCTGGAAAAGGAAATGACAAACCTCTCTAGTATCTTTGCCAAGAAAACTTAAAATGAGGCCATGAAGAGTCAGATGTGACTGAAACAACTGAGCAGAAACAAGAATGGAGCCAGTCCTTCTCTTCCTCTTCCTTCCCATTTATTGACTACTGGACCCACAAGTCAATTTGCATCAATTTTCCGATTTCGGGAAACTACTTTCTTAAGTAGAAGAAATTTTTGTATTAAATATGGTTGATCATACTCATTTTTAACTTGCATGCTAAGAATTAATAGACTTCTGAAGCACAGCTTGCTTAAGGCCTTGTAAATTTACTTGCCAAAAGCACAAGGTGTTTTTTTCTTTTCTTCCAGTTTATGAAAAATGTTTTTCCTTCTTCCTCTTCTATTCAAAGTTAACAGGAACTACTGTCAAGATCATTCTTAGGATATTTATTTGAATCCAAGCTGAGCAGATGACTTATCCTGAGATAATCTCAGTGTCTACAATTGTATATCATCTTTGTGTTAGATATGAGAACCAGTCTATCATAGTTTTCACCCAGACATTAGGAACCTAAGGCTGTAGAGACTCCTGAACATATACTAAGATTAAAGATGCATGATGAGCATGAAAAAGACTATCTGGGAGCTAGGCTAGTGTGCTCTGGCAAATTAGCACTCAGGAAAAAAAAAATTATCCATGAGATTTAGGCATGACCTACTTGTCCAATAAGTGCTCTTATGAATTTAAAAAATCTGAAAAAAAACTGAAGAATGGGAACTTTACTGATAAGGTCTGATGACACAAGAAGAGCTTTCTTACTATATAAGCAGGAATGACACAGTCTCAAATTTCCCTGCTGCCCAAGACTCTGATCCTCACACAGATACTGGCACTTTATATTGCCTTGGGGAAGATTGCTGCAAAACTAGAGGAAACTCCTCAGGCTTGGAGGAGTGTTTACTTCATCTGAAGTACCAGAGAGGGCCATGGGCAGCATTTGCATTCCCATCACTTGCTTTACATCCAAGATTTGACCAACTGTAATTTATCTCTGTAATAACTCACGTATTTTACCAAATCTCACTGGAATATATACGACTCGTATTTTGGGTTTTGCTTTCATCATTCAGTGACATAGAAGTAATGATTACCATCTACCTACTTAGGAACTATATGAACACAATTATAAAACACTTCACACAAATAAAGACACCACTAATAACTGGAGAAATATTAATTGCTCATGGGTAGGCCAAGCCAATATAATAAAAATGCCATTTCTACCTTACTTAATTTACTTATTCAGTGCCATACCAATCAGACTACTAGAGAATTATTTTAGAGAGTTGGGAAAAATAACAAAATTCATCTGGAAGAACAGTGTCAAGAATATTAAAAAAAATGTGAAGGAAGGTAGCCTTGCAGTACCAGATTTCAAACTATATTATAAAGCAGTAATCATCAAAGTAATCTGATATTGGCTAAGAAATAGAATGGTTAGTCAGTGGAATAGATCAGGGATATAATAGGCAGTAGCACTGTAAGTGACCATAGTAATCTAGTGTTTGAGAAGCCCAAAGATTCAAGCATTGGGGGCAAGAAATCACTATTTGAAAAAAAATTTCTAGGAAAGCTATAAAGCAGTTTGGAAGAAACTAGGCATAGATCAACATCTCACACTATATATCAAGATAAGGTCAAATGTGTATATGATTTAGACATAAAGGATAACATAAGCAAATTGGTGGAGGATAGAAAAAAATTATGTCTCAGATCTATGAATAAGGGAAATTTATGACCAAATAAGAGATAGAAAGTTTCATGGGAGATAAAATGGATGATTTTGATTACATGAAATTAAAAAGGTTATACACAAACAGAACCAATGTAGTCAAAATTAGAAAGAAAGCAGGACACTTGGAAAAAATTTTATAGCAAATTTCTCTGATAAAAACCTCACTTCTCAAATATATGGGGAACTGAGTCAAATTTATAAAAATAATAGTCATTCCCCAATTGATAATAAAAGGATATAAACAGGTGGTTTTCAGAAGAAGAACCCAAACTATCAATAGTCATATGAAAAATTCTCTAAATCACTAATAATTGGAAAAATTAAAATGAAAACAATTCCAAGGTACCTATCAGATTGACTAATATGACAGAAAAGGAAAATGTTGAATGTTGGAGGGCTTGTGGAAAAATAGGGACATGAATGTACTGTTGGTGGGGTTGTGAATTGGTCTAACCATTCTGGAGAGCAATTTGGAACTATGTGGGTTAAAAAACTGTGCATATCCTTTGACCCTGCAATACCACCATTAGGTCTGTATCCCAAGGAGATCACAGAAAAATGTGAAGAGCCAACAGACACAAAAATATTTGTAGTAGCTCTTTTTATGGTGACAAAGAATCAGAAACTGAGGAGATGCCCAACAGATGGGGAATGGTTGAACTACTTGTATTTAATTGTAAAGGAATACTATTGTGTTATAAGAAATGACAATGGGGATGGGTTCAGAAAAATGCAGGAAGACTTAGATGACCTGATGCAAAATGAAGTGAGAAGAACCAGGAAGATATTGTACAGAGTAACAGCAATATTTTATGATGATCAACTGTGAAAGACTTAGCTACTCTGATTAATACAATGATCTATGACATTTCCTTTTTTTTTTTTTTTTGGTGAGGCAATTGGGGTTAAGTGACTTGCCCTGGGTCACACAGCTAGTAAGCGTTAAGTGTCTGAGACTGGATTTAAACTCAGGTCCTCCTGACTCCAGGGCTGGTGCCCTTTCCATTGCGCCACCTAGCTGCCCCATCTATGACATATCCAAGGATCATGATGAAAAATGCGCTCTACCTCCAGAGAGTGTGCTAATGAACTCTGAGTACAGATTGAAGCAAAATTTTCACTATATTTTTCTTGTCTTTTTTGGAAATATAGTTAATATGTTTTGGCAATATAGTATTTTTGGCAATATAGTTAATACATTTTAGCAATATAGTAAATAAGCTTTGTATATAGCAGATATATTGCTTATCTTCTCAGTGGGTGGGGGGAAGGGCTGGAGGAAGGAAGAGAATTTGGAACACTCAAAATTAAAAAATGAATATTAGAAAATTAAAATAGTTCTTTTAAAGAAAGTATTAGCTGATAAATATTAGGGAATGAGTAAGAGAACCTAATCACCTCTTCTAACCTTTGTCATTAGTCCTACACATTTAGAACAGGGAGTTTTCTCATCTAGAGAATGTCGCTCTGTCCTTTTTAACTGAAGAAAAGGTTCTACCCCTCTAGATCTGATCTTGAAACAGATAACAGCTGTAGGAGAGGAGCAGAAGTAGACATAGATACCACATAGGGAATATTGTATAGGTAACCATTGGCTTCCATAAGGAAATTTATGAGAAAGGATATCTGGGACAGGGTAAGGGGGTGGTGTGAAGATGGAATCTGCTGATAATTCCTACTGCTCCCTTCCTACCTAAGAAAAATGTGGACTACTCCACGAGTCCCTCATGATGTGGAATGAATAACTGTATAATGTTGGGCAAGTCAATTAACCTGGACCTCAGTTTCCTAATTTGTAAAAGGAAGGGGTTGGATTAGAGGGGATTGGCTTCAGAGGGGCCATCTAACTCTAATTCTATGATTTCCAAGAGTCTGAGATAGTTTCTCCTATTTTATATTTGGGTAAAATTTAAGCCTTAGAGGTAACCCATGATGGATTTAGGTCACACGGTAAATAAGAGCTGGACAGACTGAAACCATAGTATTTTCTGCAGGGTTCCAAAGTCTCGGGGGCATGACGACTGCTCACTTGCTCTGAAACTCAAGGCAGTTTCAGAGAATTGACCCTGTTTTTCTGCTTCTTCCTTATTCATGAAGGAAGGGAGAGAAGGAGGGATGGAAGAAGGAGGAGAGGGAGATAGAGCAAGAAACGGGGAGGGGGAGAGAGGAAGAGAAAGGGAGAGAAACGGAGAAACAGAGGAGAGAGAGAGACACAGAGAAGGAGAGAGAAAGACAGAGATACAGAGAGAATCCACAGAGGTAAGAAAGTGGGAAGAGAGAAGCAAATAAGAGCTAAAGAAGAGCTCATAAAAGTTAGTTATAAACTTGAAGCCAATTAAGCCAGCATGGTCATTGGCTTCTCATAAAAGTTTTTGAGCTTGAAAAAAAGATGAGTATAAAAAAACTGGTGTAGTATTAATTTTATGATGATTTTGAAATACTGTCTGGATCTAGGAAAATTAAATATCACAGCATTTAACAAGCATCAGTGAAAACACAACTTTGAAGTAAACAAAAATATGATTTACCACTATGACACTTTCATTTATCAAAAAACAACATCACACCTCATTCGTAATTATTTCTACATATAATGAGGGATGGGCCACCTGTCCCTCCTCCAACCTCCCTGCCTCTGTCACTATATCACCAAATGCCTATGCTCTCTTTCTCTTTCCACCTTTCCCATCAGCTTTCTCAGCGAAGAATGGGAAAAGGAAGAGGGATAGACACTGGTCAGAGAAAATGATATATTATGATTGAGGCTAAAAAAAAAAGTCAATTTTTAATTGAATGTATCCTTTGAACGTGCCCTGCCACCCGCCATTATGCACTAATGGGATTTCCATTCCCAGTTTCCTCACTTTCCCCCGATTGACACTCCTTTTGCTGACCCAAACAAGAATGTCCAGGGCCACCCAAATACTTCTTGGCTCAAGCTTTATGTTAGAAAATGAACCTTGTTCTCTTATGCTGCTTAGATTCGAGGCTGTGACTCTCTTCTTCTGAGGATGAGGGTCAGGGGGAAGGATGATTTCATTCTTTCTCCAAACAAGGCAGGGAGAGCATTAAAGTGGGATGTCTAAATTCTCTCAACTCAATCTACCTAGGGTAGGTTGAAGGTCTGTCTTCTGGAAAGGAAAAGGGCAGTGGATCTCTTGAGGAGTCAGGGATGAGGGCTGCTGTGGGGAAGTGTGTGGCTTTCACAATGCCTATTGTATGTGTTGAGGGGGTCAGCTGGAGGAGTGAGCAAAGAATGGTGAGGCATGTAGGACTTGGGAAGTACTGAGTGGTGTCCTCATCCTCACTTCCTTCAAGATGCCCTGATCTGGAGAGATGTTCATTCTTCCGGCCCTCCTGCTTAATTCAACTCAAACACCAAGGGAATTGGGAGATAAATTTCCAGCTCGGCCTTCAGTTATTGCCTACCCCTTCCCCACTCCCACCCCTCCAAAAAAACCCCAAATACTATAGGCACACATGCCAACATCTGATGCACTAAAATGAAAACTATACCCAGGAAAATCTTTCTACTAACAACCCTCAGCCCCCACTCTTCTCAAAGACCCAAGAGAGGCTGTGGGTGGTAACTATTGCTAGCAACAGAAGGAGGTTTCTCTTTCCTTTGGAGGTTTCCATGTCTCCTCTGAATCCCCTTTGGGCTTTTCCTCTAACTTCAGGCCAGGGGCTTCCCTTTCAAAGAGAGACAGAAGGCTGCTCAGAGCACAAGGTGGACAGGAAGAAAGGTCTCCAGATATGCCAGGCTCCTATACATGAAAATGGATCTTAATGCAAAACATTTCTTATTCTTGAGGAATATTAGAGATCATCTTATCTAACCCACTCAGCTAAGAAAAATGACTCAGTCTCAGAACTGGGCTCAGAGCATAGGGAGCTGCCCCAGTAAAGAACTAGTGTTGTGTATTCACAAGTAATATCTGAAATTTATTTTATGATTCGGACCTGTGATTTCATAATTGTAGAATTTCTACTGTGGAAACTCCACCAAGGTAGATTGTAACCCAGCACTAATTTATGGTTTTACAGATTAGCCTGGGAGCACTGAAAGGTGAATTGATTTGTTCCTGGTTATACAGGTAACATGTCAGGGGCTGCACCTGAATCCAGGTTTGAAGGCCAGGCTTCTGTCCAATACACTGTGCTGTGCTTCCAATGCCCCACACACTTGGGCAAATAACCTTGGGTAACTCATTGAAGCTCTTTGAGGCTTAATAGCTTCATATACAAAACAAGCTTATTAATGGTACATACATCACAGGGTTGTGAGGAAATATCAAAGGAGATACCAAATGTCAAATGCCTATTTTAATATCAACATAAAGCCTAATTTAATATAAATGATTATAACGATTTATATATACTACTACTACTAATAACAAGTATTCTTATTAGAGAATGGTTAGAACCAGTCTCAGAGTCAGCAAAATCTGGGTTCAAGAGTTTAATCCCGGGAAGCCACTTGTCCACTTAGTGTAAACTCCCTAAGTTTATAAGCTAGAGAAGGGTTGCTAATCAGTATTGGCAGAAGAAATTTCCTCACCAGGAGTTCCTTACACCAATGGAATTACAGGTCTGGACAGAAAAATTAGGAGATCGCATGTTATGTTAGGGTCTGGGGAGCCCCCAGGAAATGCATGGATCCAACCCAATCTGGTGTAGCATTCAAAAACACCAGATACAATGACAAGAGTAGACAGTAGCTGGGGACTGATCTTCATGCCCCCTGTTGAAGAAGAGGAATTGGTCAAGAAAATAGAAGTCTTAATGACCAAGGTGGCTGGACAGACAGCAAGGAGTCTGACATGAGTGACTGAGGCAGAAAAGGACAGTTCACCAGAGTAAAAAAAGGATCAAAGTTAAGTTGGCTGTGTCAGGAAGAGTCAGTTCCTAGATGTGGGACCCCGGACAAATCACTTAACCCCAGCTGACTTGTAAAAAAATAAAAGAGGCAGTTCCCTGGTAGGCCAGGCTGAAGCTGCGCTTCCTACGGCAGGACAAAACTCACACGTGCACAAGGTGTAGTCTAGTCCCCCAGAGGAATCACCTCTATGTACATCAGGTGAAAGGTAGATCCCTTGTGTTACACAGAGAAGTCTCACCTATACACATTCCCCAGGTAAAACATCTTAATGCAAATAGGAAAGTTAAGTTTGTAACAGCAAGCTCCCTAGCATACCCAGGATGGCTGCTAGCACAGGTTCTTAGATCTGCTTTTCTAAAGGAAAGCAACTCAAAATGGGTTAGCAATCTTACTTTAATCATACATATATCATTTGCTTGGATCAGGGGAAAAGTCGGCACCCTGAACTTCAGAGAACACAAACAGAATAAAAATAGAAGTTATAAGCAGACAAAGAAACAGATCAGGAGACAGGGCTTCCAGCTGTCTGACCATTACATCCCTACCTAGCTAGTTACCAGAGAGGGAAGCACTAAGTCTCGTCTGGGCAAATCACACAACTCTTCCCAAAGTGAGCCCCAAAGCAAAACCATCAGGGTATATATAGCCTTCTCCTGGCTCAGAGTATGTCACAACTCTCTTGTCCCACTGCCCAATCACAAAGTAACAAGGTGTGGGCATTCCTGAAAAACAAGCCTCCTACCACAGGCTCCATGGGACCACATTCAGCCTATTAGGGGGCAGAATATATTTTCAAATCAGGGAAGGTTCTCAGAGTCACTTAAACCTACGAAGGAACCAAGGGGCAGGGAAGATCTTCAGATTCCCATTCCCATAACAAAGTCCCAAACATTAACTTTCTCAGGAAAATAGCCTTGCCCTCCTGAAGGAGACTCCTAGGAGTCTAGGATCAGTTATCTTCTGCAGTACTGCTTCTGACAGACACAAGATGAATTGTGTAACAGAAAGCCTCTAAAAGCTTGCGTTTGAAGACTTTTGGGGTCCAAGGAAAAGGAAACACTGGACTCAAATATCTGGAATGTATACAAAGAGTTAAGATATTTTTCAACTATGGCAGAATGACCATTATGGCAATAGCTTGAGTTTGGCAACATCGTTCAGGACAAAGGAGAATTGGCATCCTGTCATAGACAGAAAGGACATTAAGCAGACTGGAAGCAAGAGGAGTTATAACCTTTGAAGATACAAATAGGACCAGAAGATCTAAGTAGTCAATAGGCTACAGAGATGGTTTGACTTAAAGCTATCCTGAGAGATGTTGTGGTATTAAAATAAACAGTGAATTGCAGCAATTTAATGGCCTGCATGAAACCATTTAAACACTATGTAAGTTGTTCATGAGATAGTCAATACTGCAAGGATTCAGCCTCAAGCCCCATGAGGATGCTAGTTCATGGATGGTCCCAAGAAAGGGTACCCAAGGAGACTCACAGAAAGTTTGATGAGAAGACATCCCATAAATAAATACATTCCACCTCATATGACAAGGGGAAGGAGACAAAGACAGACTGACACAAGAATACTATTGGCAAGAGAGAAACATAGAGGCAGAATTTCCTTATAGGCAGCTAGATGTTTCAGTGGATAGAACGCTGAGCCTGGAGTCAGGAAGACCTGAATTCAAATCTGGCCTCCGACACTCACTAGCTGTGTGACCCTGGCAAGTACTTAACCTCTCTTTGCCTTAATCCACTGGAGAAGGAAATGGCAAACCACTCCAGTATCTTTGCTAAGACAACTCAATGAATAGTATGAGCCGTGGGGGTCACAAAGAATAGACATGACTGAATGACAGTAGATCAGAATTTCTTTCTGATACATTAGTAAAGATGGCTATACAACAAGTAACCTGCACTTGTGAAGACAATGTATGTCAGGTGCTACAGAAGCTGAGAGCTATAGGACCAGCTTAGGGGGCAGAGAAGGAGGTTGCCCCTGTAGACACAAGCACTAAGCATGGTCACAGTAGCGATTCCTAATGAATCTTTTACACCTAGACTCATAGGACCCCTTTTTTGGAGGAAGCAATCAGGGTTAAGTGACTTTCTCAGGGTCACAGAGCTAGTAAGTATCTGAGACCAGGTTTGAACGCAGGTTATAGGACCTCATGAGGATGTCATAGTGAGATTTAGAATGAAGACCGCATTGCTGTCTCAGAGAGTGGAGCACAAGTAACCCAATGTTCTAGTCATTTTATGAGAGACATCTGAAGAAAATATCTTTATAGCTTCTAGAAGAATTTGGCCTTGGAGGACTGAGTGACAAAAGCTATTCATTCCTGGGATAAATTAAAGTAACTGAAATTTCCCAAAGAAATTGCTATTGTCAATATAGCAGTGGACACCCTGGCTCTGGTATATTCAGATTCACCACTGTCAACATAGTGTCAGCTCTGATTAGGACCAGTTCCAGGCTATCTAAGATATTAGCATAATATTGCAAATAACAACCTACTAGCCAATACCTGCACACTTTGACAGTCCACGTGGCCTGGACAGGCACACAGGAGGAAAGAATCAAGTGGGACCAGTGAACATCATAAAAGCCCTGGCTTTTGCATCCTCTGAAGCAGATCTAAAGAAAGTTGACTTTGGGGAATCCTCACTATTAGAAAAATGGAACAGCAGAGGCAGAAGCTCAGCAAGAGGACAGGCCCATGTTGGGGCCTGTCATTGAATGTTGTCATTGAATGAATGGGACATGGAATGTACTCAAAGAGCAATCCAGCATATAGCTTACCACCCCCTAACCATTCCAAGAAAGATCTAAGAAAATTCAAGTCTGTGACAGTTGACCTTGTGGGCTATTTCAAGAACCTGTTGGTTAATAGCATTACCATAGATTCCAACAATCCATATGCACAGCCTAGAGTGGTGGTGCTGGGGAAAAACGGAGATATTTCTGTCTGTCTCTCTGTCTGTCTATCTCTCTACACTTTGTTGTTTAGTTGTTTCAGTTGTGACTGACTCTTTGTGACCCCATTTGGGGTTTTCATGGCAAAGACAATAGAGTGGTTTGCAATTTCTTTCTCCAGCTCATTTTACAAATGAAGAAACTGAGACAAAGGGAGTTAAGTGACTCGTCCAGGGTCACGATGCTAGTAAATGTTTGAACTCAGGTCTTCCTGACTCTAGGCTGGGCTCTCTATCCACTGCACCACTTAGCTGCCCACATATGTAGACTACTGGACTTTTAACAAAAGAAGCAATGTGGATCAGTACATCATAAGAATTAAGATCTCTGGGTTATCTGTTGGCCATCTAGTGGTTCTCCATTTTGGACCTGTATGGTGGTTACTACTAGATTCTTATGGCAGAAGAAGACAAGGAGAAGATGGATTTCATCTGCCTGCTTGGATTTTATTAGTTTGCACAGATGTCCCAAGGCCTCTCGGGGGCATCTGCCACTCTCCCAAAGACTAATGGAAAAAGTGGTTGGAGAAAAAAAAAAGTAGTTGAAGACACAAGCTACCTGAAGGCGTTGGTACGCTTTGATGACATCACTGTTTTTGGAAAACCCTGGAAGAACATAAAGACAGATGAGTGTTGGATTAGCTAAAAGAATATCACTTAAGCTTTTTAATCAGCAAATGTCCATTTTGCAAAGTCTCTGTTAGTTGCTCCTGATTTGGCTGAAGCCAAAGAACCTTCACGATCTAACGACTTTCTTAAGATTTGGAGGTCATTACTGCACATTTGTTAGGACCAGGGCTATTATTGCTAACTACTGAATGACCTCACTCAAGCATATGTGATTAGGTACTTTTTCTCCTTTGCCTTTCTCTCTCACCCCACTTCTCTGGCCCTAGACTATCCCAGAATCCAACTAGGATAATGGGCATTGGTAAGACCAGCAAGATCCTGTCTCCTTCATTTTATTCTTCATTCTTTCCCCAGGCAAGGGTTTTACAGAATCCCTTACTTTCTACAATGTAAATGAGATGAATGTCCCTAACTCTATTTGTTCTATTGAGATGAAGGACCACCCGGCATTGCCATCTACCTTGACTTTATAGCTTTCAGATGCCTGGCACCATTATATAATCTAATGATAGCCTAAGGATTTCTGATCCTCACCATCTGTGCCACTACTTTACCCTTAGGACTTTTGGTCTTTCTATCCTCCCTACAGCTGAACTCCCTTTTATGTATTGTCCCCCCCAATTGAAGTATGAGTTCCTTGAGAGCAGACCATCTCACTTTTTCTAGTTGTATCCTTAG
>CM053584.1:177465127-177479267 GCA_028627135.1 Pseudochirops cupreus | reverse complement strand
TGCGCTCTCTCTTGTTCCCTCTTCTCTTTCTCTCTCTCTCTCTCTCTCTCTCTCTCTCTCTCTCTCTCTCTCTCTCTCTCTCATCTCTCTGTCTCTTCTCTGTCTCTCTCTCCATCTCTTCTCTTTCTCTCTCTCTCTGTCTCTCTCTGTCTCTGTCTCTCTCCCATTTGGTTTCTTCTTTCTCATGGTTCCCTCCACTGGTTCTAATTCTTCTTTACAACATGACTAATGTGAAAATATGTTTAATGTGAATGTATATGTAGAGCCTATATCAGATTGCATACTATCTTGGGGAGAAGGAAAAAATTTAGAACTCAAAATCTTATGGAAATGAACGTTGAAAACTAAAACAAATAAAATAATTTTAAAAAATAATAATAATAAAAGAAAAAATTGATCAATTGCTTCACACATGTACCACTGTTGGTCTATGCAGATCCAAACAAGTTCGTGAACAGATGGGCTTGTCTTGTTCAGAGGGCTTAGGAATAGTTCTATATCAAGAGAGTGATGGTAACCAGAAACCAGGTGCATTTGCTAACAAAGTCCTGAGTTTCAGTGAGATTCATTACTCCATACACAAGCAGGAGTTCTTGGCTTTGAAGTGGGCTGTTACTGAGAAGTTCAAAAACTATTTGAATGGAGTGAAGTTACAAGTATAGACTGAAAAAATTTGCCAATGCTATTTTAACTAGTACTAAGTTGAATGCCTCTTGTCAGAGATGAGCAGCAGCAGCAGCAGCAGCAGCAGCCAACTACCAATTCAGTATATACTACCACATACAGGAGAACAATGTGGATGCAGGTGCCTTGTTCCAAGGGCCACATAACACTGAAGTCACAGTGACACCCAGAGGAGGGAGGAAAGGTTCCTTGTGATACTCAATAAGCTGGATTCTAAACCAATGGCAGTCCAGTTCAAAGTTTGGAACTTCTACCAGACAATATGTCAACACTGTATATGAAACTCAATTGGAACAATTCTTCTTTACTTTGGTTGTCTGTGTATCATTAGCAAAACCAGCAAAATAAATGGTGAAGCACCATGAGATGTGAGCGGCCAAGAAGTAAGGCCACAAGCCACCTTGCCCTGGCTCAGCTGAGGGGGGTGGTGAGCCAAGAAGCTGAGGGAGTCAAGTGTTAGTCTTTCGAAAGTGCCTGACTGTTGAAATGACACAAGTTAAGAGTTGTACTGTCCTGTCCTGTCACTACCACATCGTACTCAGAAACAGCTGGTGATACCCAGCACATATTTCCCTATGGCTATGAAAGATTTACATGATGACATTGGGCACTCGGGTCAAAAAAGAAGCCTCAAACTAATAAACAAATTCTACTGTCCCAGGATTATAACAGATGTCACCAAGAGTGTGACTTATGTTCATGCAACTTCTGTTGCAGATGTGAAGAGCATAAGCACTGATAAACCTTTGGAATTTGTTTCTGTTCACTTCCTGTCACTGGAAAGTGATAATAAAAACATAAAACAAGCCATATATTGGTGATGACTGTCTACTTGACACGTTATGCTGAAGCATCTCAAATCCAGAATCTGAAGGCAATTAATGATTAACAAAGTGTTGTGAGAGATGTACTTCTCAGTGTTCAGATTTCTTGCCAGGATCTATTCAGACCAGGGCAGAGAATTAAGGCAATGTTAGCTTTGTCTTGCATCAAGATCTCTAGAACTACACGTTGCTCTCCCCAAGGGGACTCACCACTTGAATGTCTCATCTGTATACCGAGAACAGAACAAAAATCTCAGTGGAGCCAACACATAGCTTTCCTAGTAGAAACACACGTAAATACACCATGAATGGCAACACTAGCACTACACCCTGCCTGATCTTGTTGAACATTAGCCATACCTACTTAGTGCCTGTGGTCTCTGAGGATGGAAAGACTTCAGACACAACTGGTACATCTCTCAGCCACAGGAGAAGATGAAGGATGTTTTAGCCTTCACTCTGGCCCAGAAGAACACTGATAGAATATGTTATGGTGACCAGGCTCATTGTCAAGATCTTCAGCAAGTTAAGAATTTTGCTGAGAAATCTCGGTATTCCTGGGGACAGACAAGTTAGCAAATGAATGGAAAGTGACTATACATCTAGTTGTAGAGAGAATGGACAACTCACCAGTTTACAAAACAGTCCCAAAGACTGGTAGAGGCTCTGCAAAAACAGTCCAATGTAATCATTTAATGCCTATCATTGAGTTTGTTGACTCCTTGATGAGTAAGCAGAGACACTTGGGGTAGATAGAGCAGATAGAGGACCAGGCCTGGAGTCAGCAAGACCTGAGTTAAAATTCGGCCTCAGACACTTATTGGCTGTGTGACCTTGGGCAAGTCACTTAACCTTGTTTGCCTCAGTTTTCTCATCCGTAAAATCAGCTGGAGAAGGAAATGGCATACTGCTCTAGTATCTTTGCCAAGAAAACCCCAAAAGGGGCCACAAAGAGTCAGACATGATTGAAAGAACTGAACAACAACAGCAACACTGGAAACAAAGAAGTTAAGCAAAAGAGATACCCTTCCAGATATTCAAAGGTTGTCAAATTCAGATAATACCTCAGAAACAGACATTTCAAGTGAAGAAGATTTTGTATACTAGCAACCCAACAACCAGTTTAAATAAAGAGAGAGAGAGAGAGAGAGAGACAAAGAGAGAGAGAGAGAGAGAGAAAGAGAGAGAGAGAGAGAGAGAGAGAGAGAGAAAGAGAGAGAGAGAGAGAGAAAGAGAGAGAGAGAGAGAGAGAGAGGACTAAGCCTAGAGAAAATACCTTTTCTGCCTAGAATTTCGGCTGCAAAGATAAGAGTATAGCAACTCTGTTACCTAGCCTGGACAGGTCAGGTTTAGAAAGGCAGGACCAGCGGTGGCTAGGTGGTGCAATGAATAGAGCACTGGCCCTGGAGTCAGAAAGACCTGAGTTCAAATTTGACCTCAGACACTTAGCTGTGTGACCTTGGGCAAGTCACTTAACCCCAACTGCCCTGCCTTCACCCCAGCAAAAAAAGCCAAAAAAAAAAATAAGAGGCAGGACTTAAGACCAGTTCATACCATCAGTTGTATCAGATTGAGGAGCAAGGAGGTCATCAGGTCACTTTGGATATGACCATACTAATTTACAGTTAGAAGGGAACCTGAGAAGTGGTTATATATGTGGCTGGTCAGTGATGTTTAATATTTGCCTATATAAGGGATGTCTTACATGTAACTGAGTATATTCATTGATACTCATGCATTGAGCACGCCTCTGATTATTTTCATTATCATATTTACTTGCTTTAGTGTTAGTGGCATGCACATATGGTAGCTAAATTAGTCTGCTAACTATGCATAGTTTTGTTGTTTTTCTGCATATGTTGCTGTTTGTGCATATTTTGTTTTTTTGTAGGTATGCTGATATTATCATTGCTTTACTTTTTCTTGGTGTGATACATATTTGATTGTGTTTTTACTACTGTGACATGAATATATTATGTTCTGTGTGTAACTTAGACACGTAGCCACTCAAATATCCTGTCAAGAGATGCTTTATACTGTGCTACATCTATTGTATGCACTATCAATTTATATTTCCTGTAAATGGTACCCTAAGGTAGGCTCATCACCCTATTTCTGTTAAGTGCTGGATTTATGTTGGTATAATACCAGATCTCATTGATTTTGCAAAGAATCACAGAATTCCGAGCCTTGGAAGGGGTTCTTTTCTGATGAGATGAAATGGAAGAAGGGAGCTAAGGTTCTATGGATCAGAAAGGAACCTTGCCTGTATTGCCACCCCTAAAGAAAGTGCAGTAGGACCTTCAGGGTAGAAAGAGAGGTTGGACACAGGTTCAGTTTTCAATTCTGCTTGCAATAGAAGACATAAGCAATGTGAATGGGGAGGGAGGCGCGGAGGGAGACTCCAGCAGGCATTTTGTAATGCAAGTATAGAGATAAGAGCCTGGGCAGGCAGCTGGCTCCCATTGGCCATTACCTTTTCCTCTCTGGATCAGTAATGAAGAATGTGTCTGGAACAGACTAGAGAGCTACAGTATTTATTCATCTTTGGTGAGACCAGGATAAGGCAATCTTTATCTCCCCCTTTACCTCCTCTCCCTATTCAAGATGGCAGGTTTACTCCAAAGTTTATGTCTGTATGTTCATAATTCATGATTTAATTAGTAACCCAAAACAAACTTACTCTATACCAAAATAACTGTTACTGTAGATTCTTAATTGTGAACAAGAGGGCTGTAATGACAAGAGGAATAATGTTGGTATACAGATAGGAAGAGAAAGGTCTGAACTCTCTATCTAAAATGTTATTGTTCTTTTTTAATCTGTCCTAGTGCTGAGATAAAAATGAAAGAGAATCTTATGGTTTTGATTTATTGATTTTGGATAAACTCAAAAAGACAGAACTAAACTAGATTTGTTTTTTTCCTCCTTTTCTCCAGGCTAAAAAATGAGTCATAGTATCTTTTTCCAATCTGAAGTACAACTGCACTGTTGGGTCACATTGTTTCACTTACTCTTTCCCTCTTCCTAAGCGAATGGAAAGAAAACAATCTGTATAGATGGAGTTGAGGGGAGGGGCTAGGAAACAGGAACTATCCAGTGGGGGGGGGGGGGGCTGGGGAACGTGTGACTGGGTCTGGACAGCAACATCATCATTCCAAAGGTAGGGGCCAGGAGCAGGAGTAGTTCTTTACCTGCTATCTCCAAATTCATACCCAGATAGCTCTTGAGAAAATCTGGAAAACTAATCCAAATGAAAAGGAAATCCTTAGAATATAAGGAACTGAATACTCTCCAAATAATGATGAAAAATAATGTGTGAGTGGAGGTATGGGTTCCAGATGTTTTGGGATTCTAGTACAGGTTGTGACTTTGATTTCTCTAGTTCCTAACCTTCTTTCCCTTGCAACTTGACTCTTGTCCATTCCTTTTTTTGTATGTTTATGCGAACTCAAATCATTAAGTTTTATTCCCTATAAGCAGAGCCTAGGTAGGATAAGGAAAGGGTAAACTTCTTCCTAGGGGGCTCAGTGTTACTGGTTGAGGGTGATAGATGCTAAGGAACATGTCTACCTTGGGCTCAGAAAATACCCAAGGATAGATAGCACTATTTGTGGAGCTCTCTGGCAAAAATGAGACTTGGCAGAGAGACAGTGTGCAGTGAAAAGAACACAAGACAGACTTGAGGAGCTGCCTTTGAATTCTGGCTCTGATAAGGTTGTGTGATCCTGGGAAAGTAATTTCATCCCCTCAGAGTCCCTATTGTGTCATCTATAAGATGGTGTTTATGATATTTGTCCTACCCTCTTTACGAAGTTGTGAGGAAACTGTAAGGTGCTTAGTAAACCTGAAAGTGTTATAGAAATGTGAACAATTATAATTGTTATCTATGACTTTCAGTTTTCTGTGTTCTCTCTGTGACATCTATGAAGAAATATCCAGTCTGCTTGGTTTTCTGCTTTTTCACTCATTCTTTGTTTTGTTTTGTTTTTTGGAGGAGGGACAGTGGGGGAATTGGGATTAAGCGACTTGCCCAAGATCACACGGCTAGTATTAAGTGTCTGAGGCTGGATTTGAACTCAGGTCCTTCTGACTCCAGGGCTGGTGCTCTATTCCCTGCAACACCTACCCGCCCCTTCACTCATTCTTTTGGAAGCTCAATATAAAGGAGGAAACCCCAGGTGCTTGACAATTTGCTATGTAAGGAAACCTAAGAAAAAAGTCAATTGAAACTTTCATAGTTTGTGATTGGTCCGTTACTGACCAGAAAGAACAATGGAGATGAAATCAAAATACTTGGGTTCAAGTTTCCATTCTTTGTCATACTGCATGACCTTGGACAAATCTCTTAACCTCTCTGAGTCCCAGTACGTTCATCTGTAAGATGAGGAGGTTAGACTAGAACAAATGTTCTTAACCGGGGTCTGTGGATTTAAAAAATAGTTCATTAACTATATATCAATATAATTGGTTTCCTTTTGAATCTAATGTATTTCATTTTATTCATCTAAAAAATTATTCTGTGAAGGAGTCTATTGGCTTCAACAGACTGCCAAAAGGGTCCATGACACAAAAGGTGAAAAACTTCTGGACTAGATTATATCTGATGTCAATGCCAGCTTCAAATCCTTTGTCTAACTGACATCTAGGTGGCCATCTTAATGACCTTTTCTGATCTTCTTTCCCTTTCCACCTATTTGATAGGTTTGGGAAGGATGAGGAGAATACAGAGTTTAAGGATTTGAGGGGTGGCGGAGCTTTTGTCTCATGCAGCAGGCACTCAGAAAAGATAAGAAGAATAAATCTAAAATCGTGCAAGTTTGACCATTATAAACCATGTTGTCTTTGGCTTGGTACCTCCTGCCCATAGTTACCTAGTAAAATGTTGCTTTTAATCTGACACACTTATCTGTTGGATTAAGGAAAGAAAGAGTTTATATATTACCAAGCACAGGAAACTGGGGTTATGAAGGAAAAGCAGTGCACTGCTAATTACTTTATCTATCCAAGCCTCAGCTTCCTCATCTGTAAAAGGGGACAATAACACTGGTGCTACTAACCTCACAGGGTTGAAATTGTAAAGTGCTATGAGCCATTATTCATAATGCAAACTTGCACACCATTTCAGCTGAAGCTAGTTTATACAAGGGAGTATATGCAGACCCTGCAAGATAAAAGGCAGATCAAGGTGGCTCTAACTTTTGTCATGAAAAGTAAAACCTGTGCAGGAAGGTTCTTGCTATGCCACCTGCTGGTCCTCGTGGGGATTGACTAGATACTCTTGCTGATGTTGGTAGCTCTGTCCCATGTGTGAAATTGGAAAAACATTTAGGCACTCGGCCCCTCATGTTGAAGAGCTAAACAGACATTCTCTCTTAGGTACTCTTTATAGCTCTTTGGAGGTGGAATGGCCTCTCCAAAGCATCCTGCATGCCACTCTTTGATGTCAAAGCACTGGTCAGAGATGCCAGAGGTATGTTTCTCTTTCCACTAGAAAGTACTAATTGCTCAGTTGCCCACCATCCTTTCTCCAAACTAGCAGATGCATGCCTAATCATCCTCTCCAATAGGTCCAACCAGGACAGAGAAATTATTATCTTGGTTGCCATTTTCCAGGACCCCCCTCCTGCTCCTGCAATGGGATATACAAAAAAGGGGGCTGGTTTCATAGAGCAATGTCCAAGATAGGAATAGAAACTGTGCATTCTGGCTCCTAGCAAGGCGTTCTAATACCTAGACAGCATCGCTATTGACCTGCCCACTCCAAAGTTCTTCTCCTCACTCACTTCTTGTTCTCAGAGACACAAAAGAAAGAATCCACAAGGCATCTGCAGCCAGAATTTGCAGGATTTACAGGACCAGTTGGGAGATGAGTCAAACTGGGCAGAGATCACACGTTAGCTGGCCTGCTTTGTGGGCCCAACGGAGATGGTAACATGGGTCTAAGGCCTCCCCACTTAATAGGGTCTGGGCATTGTATCCTTCTGTCTCTTTTGGGATGGATTAGCTGAAAGGTCTGTGGTAGGGGAAGTGATCTAAGAGCCTCAGAAAGAGATTCTCTCCTTTCCTCTGCTTGAAAGCCAGATACCCCAGGCAGTAGAGGCTGTGGGCCAGTAAAGCTCAGTACATGGGGTTTGCCAGGGTACAAAGGTGACTTACGATTGTATGGTTGGGACTGTTCTAATTCTGCTGCTAGATTAAAAAGGTTCCCCTTGGGCTAAAAGTTCAAGTCCAATGATAAAGTGGGTAAGGAGAGGAAAGAATAATCTAATTCTCTGCAATACAATAAAGGAGTAACTGGATCAGAGATTAAGATAGATACCATCTAATTGGAGCCTTGGACTTGATCAAAGGTGAAAATGTCCCAGAGTCTCTGGTTGTTCCTTAACTCCCTCCCTCCCCCCAGCAAGGTGCAAACAGTTGGATATCTTACAGATATCGTAAACTCAACATATCCAAAACTGAATTAATTATCTTTCTCTCCAAACCTTCCTCTCTCCCTAACTTCCCTATTGCTGTCCAAGGTACCGCCATCTTCCCTGCCACCCAGCCTCACAATTCAGGTGTCATCCTCCATTCTTTCTCTTTCACCTCCCATATACAATCTGTCAGTAGGTACTGTTGAGTCTACCTTCAAAATACCTCTCAGATATGCCTCCTTCTCTCCTCTGACTACCACACTGGTACAGACCCCATCACCTCATGCCTGGACCTTCAGGTTGGTCTCCCTGCCTCAGTTCCCAGCACTGCTTCAGTCCATACTCCATTCACCTGCCAAAGTGATCTTCCTAAAGCATGGATCTGACCATGTAGCCCCTTACTCAATAAACTCCAGTGGCTCTCTAGCTCCAACAATATCAACTATAAAATCCTATGTTTGGCTTTCAAAGTCTTCACAACCTTCCCGACCCTTCCTATCTTCCTACTTTTCCAGTCTTCTTAAACTTCGCTCCCCTTCCACATCTCCTTGCTATTGCTCAATAAGATAGTCCATTCCTCAATCCATGTCTTTTCACTTGTTCTCCCATGCCTGGAATGCTCTCCCTCCTCATCTTGGCTTCCTCCAAAACTTAGTTAAAATCCTGCCTCTGCAAGAAAACTTTTGTTTCCTACATTAGAGCATGAACTCCTTGAGCAGGGCTGTTTTGCACCTAGCACCATGCCCACTCACTGACTTCTCCCATAGCCCCTTGGGTGTGTATTTCATTGAGTACTGGGGAGGGCCTCAAGTCGGTGAGATATGTCTTTCTAGCTCTGGGCAGGGTCAGACACTTGGATGTATTTATCTAATCTCCCTTTCTGATTGAAAAATCTAAGGGCTTCTAATATGCTGAGCAATCAGTGCTTGTGTGTACTCCTAGGTGAGCAAATGTGGGTGTGTACACTTGCCTTCTTAGATGACATGCTTTCTCCTGTGCTGCCATTCTGCTGGGGCTGCTTGCCACTACACATCTCGCCTCAGTGCTCTGACAAGCACCATACCTCTCCTTCGATCCAGCCTCTCTCTCATGCTAATGACTGTCAACATGAAACAGAGGCTGTGAAGGGGAAGAAAATTACTCCCTGAAAAGGAATTGACTGGTCCCCATCATTTCTCAAGGAATCACTGACCTGTGAATATTTCATTACCCAAAATGCGGCGCCATCCATACAAAGCAGGAGCCACCAAGGCCATTGGGAGTAGTGGTGATAAAGTTCCAGGACTTAGGAAAGGGAGGAGGAGGAGAAAGAAGGGGACTGGAAAGATTTGGCGAGAGCAAGACAGACAAACATTTGTATGCTTGGTGACAAAAAGCAGGAGAGAGAGTCTCATTCTTTTTTGTTAGTTGGGGCTCCAATCTTTCATCCCCCATATTTCCTAGGACTAGATCCTTGCTGTAAACCAGGGGTTTTTAACCTAGTGTCCATGGTTCCCCAAAGGCCAGCTGGGTAAAACTGGGAAGAGGTCACACTTTAGCTGACTTGCTTCATAGGCCTACTGGAGTGGTAACATAGTTCTAAGGCCTACCTACTTGACAAGGTCTAGGCACAGTGGATTAACTAAAAGATCTGTGGTAGGGGAAGTGGATCTCCATTTTCCTTTGCTTTGGGTTATGAATAAATTTCAGGGAGTATGTGAACTTGAATGGGAAAAATGTATCTTTATTTTCATTAACTTTTGGTTTTCTTTGTAATCCTATGTATTTTATTTTATGCATTTAAAAACCTTACTCTGAGAAGTGGTCTCTAAGTTTTATCAGATTATCAAAGGAGTCCATCACATTTTAAAAAGGTTAAAAGTCTCTGCTGTAGACTTAATCTCCACTCAGTTACTATTGGGAAACAGAATCTTATTAAATCTTCGGGGAAGGAGAGGGAGGGATATAGGAGATGGGTAGCAGTTTCTCTTAGAATGGTCTAGACTGTTTTCTATTTGCAGTTACTTTTGGAGAGGAAGCTCCACTGTGGTGATAAAAGCATTGGTCTTGGAATCTAGGAACTTTGAGTTACTAGCTATGTGACCTTGGGCCTGTCATTTCCTATCTTTGGGTTTTGGTTTCCTCTTCTGCAACTAGAACCACCTGTGTCAATGAATGGTGAAGATAGCACACTATAAATCCCAAAATTCTACCTAAAGATGACTATTATTATAGTCCCAATAACTTTCTGGGTGAAACTTGCTGGGATTATGGCATGCTCATCTAAGTCCCAGATATGAAGTCAGGTTACTGTCCTGGGCCTCATCTAAGTGACTATGAAGATTTTACAGGATTAGTAACTCACCTGTCCTCCAAGTCAATACAATGGGAGACTTAACTTAGGAAGTCACTTGACTTGTATTAAAAGGTGGGCATTTTTTCATGTGTGGTTTGATAACTAAATCACTGGGCAGCGAGGTGGGACGGTGGCTAGAGTACTGGGCCAGAAGTCAGGAAGACTCATCTATATGACCCTGGGCAAATAAATCACTTAACCCTGTTTGCCCCAGTGCCTCATCTGTAAAATGAGCTGGAGAAGGAAATGGCAAACTGCTCCAGTATCTTTGCCAAGAAAACCACAAATGGGGTCACAAAGAGTTAGACACAACTGAAAATGACTGAATAACAACAACCATCAAACCATCTTAGAACTGACTACAGGAGAATCTCTTTGGTTTAGGAGACAAATCTGGCCTAGGAGACCAGCGGGACCAGGTCAAAGGGAGAAACTAAATGGCAAAATGATGAGTGGGAATAAAATCATATATATTCCCAGTCAGGGAAAGGAGTACAGTTCAGGAAAGTCAAATTCCTCAAAGTATCTTTGGACTTGCACTAACTTGGGCTCTAGGAAGCAACAGCAGGCCCTACATACTGCACTCCTATGATCTTTTACCAGAGTTCTTTAACACTCTCCAAAAGTATACCCAATTCATTTCTTGGGAAGTGGGCAGAATTCTCAAAATAAATTAGGTTTAAATCAATAAATTCAAAATAGGCATAGATACTAAATAACCATGTAGCAAACGGATAACTTCACTTTTTATAGGGCTTTAAGGTTTGCAAAGTACTTACCCCACAAAAGAATTCAATAGGAAGTTGTACAGGTATTATTACTCCCAAAACAGAAATTTTGGTCAAGTTATAATAATTAGGAGAGTGGAGAGATGAACCCAGGTCCCCTAGATGTATGTTCAATGTTCTTTTTATCACACCATGTTGCCTCCCAGAAGAAAAGATGTGCATTTGTGTCCTACCAAAAAATATGTAATTGAGGTGCTGACCAACAAGGGCCCAGTCTTAGAGCAAGCCTAATATTCTCTACCTGTTGAAATCTACCACATGGAAGCTTTGTAGCTACTGGCTGTCTATAGCAAAGTCCATTGGTAGCTGTAGTAGCTGAGGACATTGAGAAATCAGCCCAAAGGAATAACCTACTTGACCCAATCTGGCCGTAAATTGACCCAGAATCTAAGATACCAAGATTGTAACATATCCTGCAAACAAGGAAACGACATCCATTGTCTGTGTCCCCCTAAAACTGAACTTGGTGGTGGGGAGAGGGATGTTTAATAGTCATAGTTCTATGTGTGAATCTACTTTCCTCAGGGCTCCTGGACTCCCATTTTGGAAGGTTGTTGTGGTAAGCCTGCTTTGGACCAAACATAATGGAAAGATCCCTTCCTCTACCTGACTTCAGAGCATGTACAGCCATTGCCTGCCCATTTCTTATTAGCTTACTGTATGGTGATCCTATATGGGCAGCTAAGTGGTATAGTAGATAGAGTGCCAGGCCTGAAGTCAGGAAGACTCATCTTCCCATTCAAATCTGGCCACAGACACTAATGGTATGACCTTGGGCAAGTCACTTAACCCTGTTTGTCTCAGTTCTCTCATCTGTAAAATGAACTGGAGAAGGAAATGGCAAACCAGTCCAGTATTTCTGCCAGGCAGACCCCAAATAGAGTCATGAGAGTCAGACAGGACTAGAATGACTGAATAATCACAAAGAACAATATGGTGATGCTAAGCCTTTCCCCTGACGGCTGAGCTGAAACCAAGTGTAAATACAGAAAGCTCAAAGAAACAGAACCCTCCCTGGTGAATTTTTTAGTCACCTTCAGGTAGAGGGAGAGGTAGCAGCAGTACTACCAGCAGCCTCCTCCTCACACTCAGGTACCACATGGCCTTAAAGTCACTGTGTTACTTCTGTTACTTTGGAATGTATTCATTCTTTCCTGATCCTAGGTGAATGAATATTGGAAGTAGAACAGACTAGGCTATAACTGTAGGAGTGTGGTGCAGCTAGGTAGGGAAGTGAATAGAGCGCTGGCCCTGGAGTCAGGAGAATCTGAGTTCAAATCCATCCTCAGACACTTAACACTTAGTAGCTGTGTGACCTTGGGCAAGTTACTTAACCCCAATTGCCTTGCCTTCCCTCCTCCAAAAAACAACAACAAAAAGACAACATATAACCATAAGAGCTTTGAAAAGCCACAAGAGGTTCAGTATTTGGAGGTCATAGCAGCAGCTAAGCCTGGTGAGAAGTTGGCCCAAAAGAATGACCTGTTTGACCTAGCCCAGCAGTGAATTGACCCAGCACCAATGACAAGAAATTCTATAAACAAGGGAGTGACACCCTTTGATTATGCCACCCTCAAAACTAAACTGGATGGTGGGAATGTTTAATAGTCACCATACCTTGTGTGAATCTAATTTCCTCAGGGACAGAAAAAGTAGAGGGAGTGTGTTCCCAGTTTGAGAGGTTATTCACATACCTTTTCAGTAAATAACCCTTTACAGAAGTTAATTGATATTAATCTGTTAAATAATATTGGGGAAAAGATAAACTGCTGATTAATATTGGAAAAGAAATATCAGATGGTGGGGGGGGTATGAATATTAGGAAAAAATACACAGATCCTCATAGATTCCCTTCCCCTAAAAGGGAACTTAGCTTTGGTGTTCTCAGGACATGGTAAGGGCTATTAAGGTGTCCCCTATAGTCTAGCAGCTCCTGAGGGAAAAGAATGAGGCTTTTGCCATCACCTCGCTCTCCACACGGGGAGTGATCTTGTCTTTTTCCCACCTTTGCTACATCATTCCCTCTACATGTCATGCCCCTTCCTGCTATCCCTTCTTCCCTTTGTTCTCCTATATAAAAATGTAAACTTCTGAAAAGACTAGGAACCATTTGGGTTCCACTTGCATATTCATTTTTCTTATAATAAACCTGGTTTTCACATAAGTCTTGTGACATTGTGATTGCCTGTTGACAGATACAACCTCTTAGTCTAAGTGGAGTTTCCATGAGCCCCAGAGACTATGGATTACAGAGAAAAAAAACACAGGATAGATATATACAGGGGGGCAGAGCCAAGATGGCAACATAGAAGCAGGAAAACTCCATAGGTCCCTCCTCAAATACCAATAAAATATGACTCTAAACAAATTTTAGAGCTACAGAACCCACAAAGTGACAGACAGAAACAAATCTCCTGCTGAAGGCAGCCTGGCAGGTGGACAGGAAGGGTCTATCTCAGTGCACTGGGAGCCAAGTGCAGTCCCGTGTGAGCCCACAGTTTTAGCCCCAGGATGGCCCCAATCAGTAGTGGACTTCGGGAGAGTGAAGCACCAGAAGCTGTGCCAGTTTCCAGAATTATAAACCCATAAATGCCAAAGACAAAGTCACTGTAGAACTCTGTTGGAACTGGGGGGGAAGGAGGTATGGTCCAGCTTCTGCTCCCAGAGAGAGAAGCATCAGAGGTGCAGTGGCCCTGCAGCCAGTCCACGTGGCTGCTTCAGAGCTCCTGGCCTGCAGATCATAGGGGGAATAAGCAACCATTCTGAGGGTAATTGCTCTTGCTTTTACCTGCCTGGATTGGAACCGGGGTCTTAGGTGGAAGTCCTGAGGTGTGTGGCCAGTGGGATAGGGCTTATGGGGGCTGAAGAGAGGCCACCAGCTAATATCTCCAGCAGCTGTGAAAACCCCAACAATTTGGGACAAAGCTCTCCCCTCTGAAAGCAGAGTTCTACTGTGGCAAAGAGCTCAAAAGTCAAGTAATTGAGTGGCAACATGAGCAAGCAAACGAAGCAAAGCAAGCACAGAAATCAGACTTTAGATTCCTTTTTGGGGACAAAAAGGATCAAAGCATGGAATGGGAGGAAGACAAC
>CM053584.1:177430775-177464627 GCA_028627135.1 Pseudochirops cupreus | reverse complement strand
GTAAGGGTGATGGAAGGCCTTGGAGAAGGGAGTCATTGAGGGTCACACAAGAAAGAATGAGAAGGAAAGCTAATGTAGGGTGAATAGAGCCAGCTTGATGATTGATTATCTCAATTATCTGTGGTTATAGGGCATAAGGTAGGGGTAGGGGTAGGGCAGTGGGAGGGGGGGGAATAAGGATCATAGGAATCCATGGATTTATGTAAGTCTCATTGTATCCAATAATTTCAATGTCCTTTAGCTAGCAAGTCATTGTTTCCTCATCTGTAAAATGAAGGCATTGGACTAAATGATCTTGAAGGTCCTGTCTAGCTCTGAAGCTTATGTGCCTGTGATTCTAAATTGTCTCCTAGACCTGCTCACAACACCATAATCCAAAAACAAACATTTATGAAACACTTACTGGGGCAGGATGCAGTATCAGGCACTGGAACAGTGTAAGGCAGTATCTGTCCTCAAAGGACTTGTAATCCATCTCACTGAGGAGACAGAAAAGATATATAATGTTCAATAATAAAAGGTGGCATTTGTTAAGTGCCAAATGGGTGGTACAGACTGTAAGTGTTGGAGGAATTCAGAGAAGGGAGGGAACATCAAAGATTGGGGCAATCTGGGAAGGACTTGAGTTGGGTCTTGAAGGATGAACAGGACTTATAAAGAACCATCAACTATGTTTTTGCTTCTATGCATCCTTGGATATTTACCGAGTTCTGTCTTATAGAACATAATTAATTCTTTACATCTTCTATTTTTCCTACTGGGCTATAAGTTCCTTGAGGGCAGGAGCAAATGAAAAGGACTTTTTCATTTTTGCAATACTCTAAAAACAGAAGCGTCAAACATGATTCCCGACTGTTGCCCCAGTCAGATTAAAATACAACTGGGAAATAGTTAGCAAAAATAAATAAAAATTCAGTATGAACATAGACAATGTTAATATGTGGTTTTCTAAGTCAAGACGCAGCCAAGTCCCCTCCATTTGAGTTTGACATCAATTGGTCTGAAACATTTCAAACTGTAGGGCCTGTTTCAATTTTGTCTTTGTGTCCCAGGCAGCTAGCGCAACATAAAGTAGGTGCTTAATAAATACTTGTTGATTGATTAAATGGAGGGGTGGGGTGGGTATTATAGGTACAGGGTCAATGTGTAGAGGCTGATTTATTAGGACACCATATTAGTTATTAGGACACTGACCCAAAGGAGCAGATGATTACATTGGTGAAAAGATAGGCAGGAGCTCACACAAAATGGGATCAGACATGTGAAAACACTTCATAATATGCAAAGTGACGCACAAATATAAGAAATTCAAAGGATCACAGAACTGAAGTGGCCTCAGTGGCCCAAATCACAACTGGCCAAGAATTCAATTTACAACACACCTAACAAGTGGGCTCAACCTTTGCTTGAAGATTTCTAGTGAGGAGGGACTCAGCACTCACGAAGGTAATTTCAGTTTTGGATAGCTCTGATTATTGGAAATATATAACAATAGCTAACATTGATGTAGATCTTGAAAAATTAAAAGTACATTACAAATGTTCTCTCATCTGATCTTCACAACAGTCCTGGGAGGGAGATGCTATTATTATACCCATTTTAGAGATGATAAAAAGGAGGCAAGCAGAGGTTTGCCCAGGGTCACATAGCTAGTAAGTATCTGAGGCTGGATTTGTACTCATGTCTTCCTGACTCTAGTCCTGTGCTCAATATACTTTGACACTAAGCTGCCTAAGTGATGGTAAATATTTCCTTCATCAAGATTAAATCTGGGGCAGCGAGGTGGCATAGTAAATAGAGCACTGGCTACACCCCCCTCCCCACCTCACTCCCCACAGAGTCAGGAGGACCTGAGTTCAAATCCAACCTCAGACACTTATCTTACAAACTGTATGACCTTGGGCAAGTCACTTACCCCCACTGCCCTGCCTTCCCTCCTCCAAAGGAAAAAAAGAGAAAAAAATATTAAACCTACCTCTATGTAACTTCCATAATTACTCCTAGTTTTGTCTTTTGGAGCCAAGCAGAATGATTCTAATCTCTCTTCCACATACCAATCCCTCAATACCTGGATTGTTATCCTGTCCAACTAAATTCCTTTTTTCTAGAATGAACAGCCCCAATGCTTTCAGCTGATCCTTATACGTGGCATATGTTCTCCAATCCCCTTTCATTACCTAAGTTTCCATCTGCTGGATCTGCCCTCCATCTTTCTGGTACCTTGCCTAAAATGTAGCACTCAGTACTCTAGGTAGGATCTGCCCAAGGCAGATGATAGTAAAAAAAAAAATCGCTTCTCTAAGTCCAGACACTAAACCTTTCTTTTTCTTTTTCTTTTTTTTTAAATTTATGAGTAATTTATTGCTCATAATCTAACAATTCCTATGGAAACAGAGTCCCAAGAGGAGGGACAGGTACATAAATAGATTCAATAAATACTCTGTAAACAGGACACGTTTTTGTCAAAACACAAAGAGGGCGGTGAGTCGGACGTTAAGTTGGCGACATCCTGTTATGTGCGCACCTCGTGAGACTGAACCTTTCTGGACATAGCCCAAGACAGCACCAACTTTTTTTTTGGGGGGGGGGGGCTGCTAGGCTATGCCGTGCACTTGGTGCACTTGAAGCACACTCAAATCCCCACAGGAGCTGCTGTCCAACACTGACTCTCTTCCCCTGGACCCGGGAAGTCAGGCTTTTGAACTCACTTAGAATTTTACTTTTGTCCCTATTAAATTGCATCTCATTTGATGGGAATCTTTTCATAATTTGAACTCCATTATCCATTGTGTTTCTGGCCCCATAATCTGAACCTCTGACAGGCACACTATCAATATCTTCAACCAAATCACTGAAAAAAAATGGACAGATCCCTGAGACACTAGACTAGAAACTTCTTTCCAACCTCACATCAAATTGTGACTGGACAGTCATTTACTGGTTCCAAATGTGTTTAACTATATGTATTACCATGTACTGCAGGCCACTGAGGCCACTTTAATTCTGTGATCCCTTGAATTTCTTATATTTGTGCATCACTTTGCATATTATGAAGTGTTTTCATATGTCTGATCTCATTTTTGTGAGCTCCTGCCTATCTTTTCACCAATGTAATCATCTACTCCCTTGGGTCAGTACCCTAATATGGTGTCCTAATAACTAATATGGTACTATATGTATTACCATGTACTGTACCTTTGGCAGTCTGGTGTACCCTATGGTCACATTCTCAGAATAATACTTTTAAATGTATTAAATAAAATACATAGGATTACAAAGCAAACCAATTATATTGAAATATAGTTGTCAAAAGGGCAGCTAGGTGGCAGAGTGGATAGAGCTCTGTGCCTGGAGTCAGGAAGACTCATCTTCAGGAGTTCAAATTTGGCCTCAGAGTTTTACTAGTTGTGTGACCCTGGGCAAGTCCCTTAACCCTGTTTGCCTCAGTTCTTCATCTGTAAAATTATCTGGAGAAGGAAATGCCAAACCATTCTAGTACTTATGCCAAGAAAACCCCAAACAGAGTCATGAAGAGTTAAGCACAACTGAACGGCAACTTAGTTGTCAACACATACTTTTAAAAAATCAAGCAAACAAGTTCATAAACTCTAGGTTAAGAATTCTTGATTCTAACCCAAAGTCTGCATCTTATTCACAAGCATACTATCTATATCTAGAGCATTTTCTTGATCTACCAACAAGAATAATGTAAGGCATAGTTTTCCAAAGTTTTGGATATTGTTAAGTAGAATTCCTATATGAATGTATTAACTTCTTTTGATGTGGTAAAAAGGGTAAAATCAGTATCAACTAAAAGGTTAAGCAGGCTCCAACTGGCTGGGGTTAACAGAAGGGGAGTGTGCTATTTGTCAGGTCATAGGTTGTTGGACTGGGTCCCTCTCTTCCTCCTCCCTTTTCAATCTGGTCCCATGGGTGTTAAGGAGAGTAGGGGTGCTGGCTAAACTTATTACCAGGGAGGTATCAGGAAATTAGAGACTTCTCAACAGTACAAAAATTGAAACCCTTAAGGAAGCCTCCTGCCACCATCTTGTTTTCCTCACCAATTTTGGGAAATAGCTGATGCAAAGGAAAACTCACTGGACTTAGAGGGAAAAGTCCTGGGTTTAAATCTCAGTTCTGACACCTATATGACTTTAGGCAAGTGATCTAACATTTCTGAGCCTCAGATTTTTTCTTCCTTTATACCAGCAGTTCTCAACATGTGGGTCGTGACCCCTTTGGGGGTCAAACGACCCTTTCACAGGGGTCATATATGTGAAAATATGTGAAAACACCTATTTCTGATGGTCTTAGGAGCTGAGGCACTGCTCCTCTGTCTCCAGGCGGGTCCGCCCACATGCAGATATGCCCACATATGAGTATAAAAGGGCTGTGGCATTACGAAGGTTGAGAACCGCTGCTTTATACAACGAGGGGTTTGGATTAGGTGACTGTGAAGATGCCTTCTGTCTTAGAGTCCACGATCTTATGACGGGGAACGCAATGCAGACTAATGCCTCTTATCTTACATGTTGTTTTTACTTTAAGTGATTTATTGGCTTGTTTGATCATTCTTATAAAGATTATAACAGATTCATAATGTCATTTTAATGAAATAGAAGCTAAGAAAATTATTCGTGAAAATCATTCTTGTAATAAACGTGGGGCAGCAACAGTGTGTGTATGTGTATGTGAGGGCAGAGGAGTTTATCAAACTGAATTCCCCAATCCACTTCATGAAATTATAACATATAGAACTTTGTCAGAAAAGGTCATTTCCAATGGAGCTGGACTTGCACTGTACCTTGGTGCTGGAAGACATTTGTTTTGAGATGACACAGAAGCACTTGATTGGTCCCTGTGTGTCCCTGTGACTGGGAGATTGTGACAAAAACAATTGTTGATGGAAACAGAATACTCTCCCCAAAGTTGTCTATGAGGGAGGTAGAAATCTGTTCTTTTTGGCTCCTACCTCTTGTGGGGGTCATTCAATGTTCTCTTTCCTTTGGATTTCTATCAAAGAGAGAGTAAGGAGATCTATCTCCCTTCAGCCCCCAGCAGGTATGGTGGCCACAAGCATTTGACAGAGAGAAATGTGATTGCCTAGGAGAACCTGAGTTCCTGGTTACCTTCTTCTATTTTCTGTCTTTTCTGAGCACAAGCCAGATAACAGTAAGGTCCTGAGAAATGGATGTTCCCAGCCTTGGTAAGCTGAACTCTTCATGAGAGCAAGGGTTTTGAAGGTTGGTCCCATCTGCCCAATGGAGTTACTTAAAGGACATTTATTAAAGGTTCAGTTGTATTCAAAGGCAGGTTGTATTCAGCAGAACACTCCAGCAGTCTGTGCTTGGCACTGTGCTTTTTAACATCTTTATCTAGGACTTGGATAAAGGCATAGACAGTATACTAATCAAAGAAAGTTGGGAGGGATAACTAACACAGAAGATGACATCTTTGTTTAATCATTTCAGTCATGTCCAACTTTCTTGATTCCATCTGGAGTTTTCTTTGCCAAGATACTGGAGTTTGTCATTCCCTTCTCCAGCTCATTTTACAGATGAGGAACTAAGGCAAACAGGGTAAAGTGACATGTCCAGGGTCACACAGGTAGTAAGTGTCTGAAGGCAGATTTGAATTCACGAAGCTGAGTCTTCCTGACTTCAGTCCTAACACTCTATCCACTGCACTACCAGCCAGCATCCAAAAGCATCTTGACAGGCTAGAGTATTTAATATAATTGGATAAAATTCAGTAGGGATAAATGTAAATTTTTACACTAGTCCAAAAAAGCAACTCCATAAATATAAGATGGGATGGCATGAATAGAAAGAAGTTCTTTTGAAAATAATCTGGGGGTTTTAGTGGACTTCCTGTTCAATATGAGTCAACAATGTAATGTGGTAACCAGAAAAACTCATGCCATTTTAGCTTGCCTAAGGAAGGGGATTAGCTTCCAGGAATAGAGAGGTGATAGTTCCACTTTAATCAGCCCTTGCCAGTCCTCATCTGGGGTATTATATTCAGTTCTGGGTGCTGTGGCTTAGGAAGGACACTGATAAACTGGAGAGTGTCTAGAGTAGGGTAATCAGGGTGATAGATAGTCTAGAGTTCATTGCATATGATAACCAGTTAAAGGAATTTGGCAAGTCAAGCCTGGGAAACAGAATACTTAGGGGGGATAGGAGAGCTGTTTTCAGAACCTTTGAGCAATGGATAGAAGTGGCAAGTTTAACCTTGATGTAAAGTTATACTTCCAAACAATTATAGGTATCCAAAAGTGGAATGAGCTTGGTAAGTAGTGGATTCCTAGGGTCATTAGAGATCTTCAAACAAACATACCTCAAAGGTGTGTTATAAATGGGATTCTAGGTCAGGTTTCAAATAATGAGATTCTATGATCTTGTTAAAATCTTCAATTTGCAGAACCAGAAGCAATGGGTGAAAGGTGCAAAGGAGTCAATTTAGGTTCTATGTCAGGAAAAAGTTGTTAACAATTAGCAGAGCTGTTCCAAAAGTGGAATGACTTGCCTTGAGAGCTAGTGGGTTCCTGTTCCTTGGAAGTCTTCAAAGCGGAGAACGGATGACCGCTTGTCAAGTACTCTTCACGTATGAACTGGGTCAGAAGGCCAATGAATTCTAACTCTCAAATTCTGTGATTCTGTGATCCCCTAAACAACGCCACTTTTCAGGAAAACACCATTGTCAGGAGGATTTTGTGGTGGGAGGACTGAATAAAGTTTAAACCTTGTTCAGGTTAGGGGAGTTAGGTGATGGAGTGGAAAGTCAGACCTGGAATCAAGAAGACTCACCTTGGTAAGTTCAAATTTGGCTTCAGATTTTAGCTGTGTGATCCTAGGCAAATCACTTGACCCTGTTTGCCTCAGTTTCTTCATCTGTAAAATGAGCTGAAGAAGGAAATGGCAAACCACTCCAGCATCTTTGCCAAGAAAGCACCAAATGGAGTCATGAAGAGTCAGATATGACTGAAAATGACGGAACATTGTCCAGGCTGGCTAGGAAATCTGGACCTTCTAAGTTGCTCCACGTAGTGCCGATATGAGTTGAATGTGAGCAATCTTTTCAGCAGTCCCACAAAACTGCCTTCACCTTTTGGGAGACTATAATGAATGTTATGGGTAATTTTTTTTTGGTATTTGTTAATGTACATTTTGAGTCATTTGTGTTTTCAGCATTTTCTATGGTAGAGAAAATAAATGTCTGTCCTTATAATTCGTATTGTACACTGAATGCCTTTTCTAGATAGCACCTTATTAATCCCATTTAGGGTAGTCCTAAACATGAGCCATAAGATTTCTGTGAAGTTCTTTTTGGGTAGGAGCAATGCATCAGAGAGTAAGAAAGTGTCTCATTCTTCTCTTCAGGATCAGGCCCACTATTAGGATAAATTCACATCTGTTATAAGGCCAAAGTAGAGTCCCAGTGTGAAAGGGCTGTAACTCTAGTCTTAAACCTAAAGATAGCTATTCTGGAGATGCTGTATGTGAGGTGGGGGTTGCAGAGGTGTGCCATCTATTTAAAAATTTTTTTTCATTCACACATGAAGTTTGGAAACCACTGTTAATTATTAATTAATGAGTTATTAGCGAATGTTAATAACTAGCATTTAAGGATTTCAAAGCACTTTACAAATATCTCATTTGATCTCCACAACAATACTAGGAGGGAGGTATTTATTACTGACCCCAATTTACAGATGAGGAAAACGAGACCAAGTGAATTGCTCGGGGTCAAACAGCTAGTGAGTATCTGAGGTTAGATTTGAATTCAAGTCTTCCTGACTCCAGATCCAGGGCTCTATGCGCTTTACCACCAAGCTGCTATAAGATTCTATTCTGAAACAATACAGATTGGTCTGAATTTCTTTCTGATTCTGATTCTGAACTTGTAGGGCCTGGGAAGCAGGAAGAAAGAAGGACCAATTGGACATACACAAGGGAATCCATTAGGGTACAGAAAAAATATCATAGCTTCTATTTATACTTATTTACCTAAAAAGGGGAAAGAAACCAAAATATATTGGCACCCTCATTTGGTCATATAGGGAAGCAAGTAGGGTGTGAAAAGTATCAAAAGGGAAAGAGGGGAGTTAAACAAAAAGGAGGGGTTGACTTTGACACATTCACTTGTTATATCATACACTTTCAATGTGCTGTTAAATGCTATAGTTTATGTGTGACCAGTTATGTGGTTTCATAGATGACATTATCTAGTTTTAACTAAACTAGCCCTCACAAAATCAACAAGTGGCTTAAAATATTCTTTCAAAGAAAGCGAAGATTAATGGTAAGACCAATGATGTAAACACAAGTGCATAACAGAAAAATGGCAAAGTTTACAATTCTCTGATTTCTCTTAACAAATTCTTTGTAAGCCATATTATAAAGTAAAAACAATGATGATTTAATCAGATCTGATAAGAAGTCAACCAAAAAAATTAAATTATCAAGAGAAATTATTTGAAACATGGATTTATATTCATTATCATTAACAACGAACCTTACCCCAAGTATATATTGTGCCTTGAGATATTAACTAATGATGGTATGTACAAAGTCACTGCAATTACCAAACCATTTAAAAACTAAGCTATTGTTGCTAAAGATGATGTGTCACCTATAAAAATCCTCATACTTGCATACTTAAAAAACTTGGAAATGGAATTCTTTTTTTTTTTTGGAAGGAAATGGAATTATTTTACCTGTTTTAAAAATCTGCCAAAGAAAGAGTTTCATTGGATCTTGGACTTATTTGTTAAAAATATAAAAATGCAACAACTTCTGATTAGTTTGCAAGAACAATAAATTGACATCAGGGAAGTAGGAAATTTACTCCCTGAATTTCAATAACAAAACTGCATAATTGATGGATGGGATTAAAAATGATTTAGTAATCACAGCCAACGATATTCTTTTTCCATTTGGATCTACACATCTTTGTGATGTATGTTTTTCAGCTTTGATGCCTATTAAAACTCAATATTAAAATAAACTGATCATAGAATAAGACCTTCCATTGTATCATGAAATGTTAGACCACTATTTAAAAAATAAGTAAGCAGATTCAATCACATTTTCATTAAAAATTTTGTTAATAAAATTATTTTAAAAGATTGTTTATTTCATCCTTATCTCATCCTTAAAATATTTTTATTGTTGTATGTATGGTATAATATATGAGTACAGTAGTGTTGTTGTTCAGTCATTTTTTCAATTGCGTCCAACTCCTCATGATCCCATTTGGGGTTTTCTTGCCAAAGACACTGGAGTGGTTTGCCATTTCCTTTTCTGGATCAGCTTACAGATGAGGAAACTGAGGCAAACAGGGTTAAGTGAGTTTCCAATATCACTTAGCTAGTAAGTGTCTGAAGTCATATTTGAACTCATAAAGATGAGTCTTCCTGACTTCAGGCAGGGCACTCTCTCCACTGTGCCACCTAGCTGCCCTGAAGATTTTACTGCTTGGCCAAATACCCCAAGGAAGTTACTGACAAAAAGAAAGGCTCCATATACACTCAAATATTTACAGAAGAAGTTTTTGTGGTACCAAAGAACTGGAAACCAAGTAGATGGCCCCCAAATGGGGAATGGCTAAAGAAGCAATACAGAGAAGCAGAGAAAGGCACATAAAATGATGCAAAATGAAGTGAGCCAAACAGATTCATTATCTGCATTAATCAGAATCTAGCTTTATATAGGGGATGATAACAATGTAAATAGAATAACAGCCAAGATACAATGAAAACAGATGTTGATAATTATAAATAAAAGCTTGGCCTTAAAGCAGAGGTATAAAAAGATAACTCTTCCCATTCCTTTTTTTAAAAATTTGTTTTATTTTGGTTTTTTTGGAGGGGGGAAGGCAAGGCAATTGGGGTTAAGAGACTTGCCCAAGGTCACACAGCTGGTTCTCATTCCTTTCCAAAGTTGGGGGCTTCAGGTGTATGGAATATCATATGCAATGTCACATGGTGTTTTTTTGCCGTATGTTGATTTGTTTAGATTTTTTTCTCTTCTTTTTTTTTTTAACTTTTCTTCTTTCTTAAAAAAGTTACTTGTTATAAAGCATAGCCTCTGGGAAAGCAAGGGATATAGGGGGAATTTAGGTAATGTAAAAACAAGATAAATAACCATCTATTTTTTAAAAAAGAAACAGAAATGTTTGGAAAAGGGATAATTTTTGCTTCAGATATGTGAGTCTTAGTTTTCCATGGGACATCTAGGTCGAAATGCCCAACAAGTAATGGATGATGTGGTATGGGAGCTCAGGTTAGAGATGAGTGCATAGATCTGAGAGTCATCTACATAGAGATGATAATTGAGCCCATGGGAGCTGATGAGATCTCCAAGAGACAAAGTGTAGAGAGAGAAGATGGCACAGGACAGAGCCTTGGGGTATACTCGCATTTAGAGGAAATGATTTAGATGATGACCCAGTAAAAGAGAGTGTTAAGAAGTAGTCTAATGGGAGAACTGAGACAGAAGTAAGGAAAATGTATTTGGAGAGGGTGGTCAACAGTTTCAAGATTGCAAAGAGGTCAAGAATAATGAGTACTATGAGAAGGTCATTAGATTAGGCAGTTAAAAGATCATTGGTAATGTTGGAGAGAACAGTTGCCAAGGAGGGAAGGAGGGTAATCTTGATTATTTATGGGTTCAGGTATGAGTCCTTTGTGTTTTTCTGTTGTGTTAAATAAAGCCTGTCCTATATTTGAGAGTCTCTTAACTTGAGTGCTGACATGGGAACTGAGGGACCTTTACCTTTTTCATAAAGGTCTAGACATGAGCCAAATTCTATGATCCCCAGGAGGGAACCCTGAGTGGGGCACCAGCTGAAGAGTGATTTATGTGAGAAGACACCAAGACTGAGCCAAGACTATGTAAACCCAGAGCTTTGGTTCTGGCCTTGGGCTACAAAGAGGAGGATGTAAGCAGAAGCAGAGGGATAATAAATGCAACATTAAATACATGGGTATGGAGGGAGAGAAGAGGAAGAGAAACAAGAAATACTATTCACTGAGGCCCCAAGAAAAGGGAGTGTAGGTGAGAGACTGAGCGGAGAGAGACGGACAGAAGTCAGAGTGACCGACAATATGTGAGTCATAGAGGGAGAGAGGAGCCAGAGGAAGACCAAGAGACGCACAGACAGAGTATGTGGCTTTGGAAATCATTGGGGCCCACATTGCAGTATTTTGCCAGAGTCTGTCTGTCTGTCTCTCTCTCTCTTTCTCTCCCTCCCTCTCTCTCTCTCTCTCCCTCTCTCTCCCTCTCCCTCCCTCTCTCTCTCTCTCCCTCTCCCTCTCTCTCTCTCTCTCCCTTTCTTTCTCTCTCCTCCCTCCCTCCCTCTCTCTCTCTCTCTCTCTCCTCCCTCTCTCTCTCTCTCTCTCTCTCTCTCTCTCTCTCTCTCTCTCTCCTCCTCCTCCTCCTTCCTCCACCCCACCCTCCCATTTATAGATTTAGATTATCACTCTAAAGCCTCCAGGTAAACTTACAGAAATGACTAGGAAAAGACAGATATCCTCAAGGGCCTGTTGCAGAAGGGCACCCTCATCTAGCCTGTCTAGTAACAGAGAAGAGAATGGTATTCTTATGACCTCCTTCATTAAATGTAAGAATAAACAGGTTGGGGGAGGAAGGAATAAGAATACCACTGGTGGATGATGAATGGTCTTTCCTGTCCTGGGCTGCTGCTGTGTCTGTCCCTTCCTCCAAAAGAAGAAAGGATTCCTCCACCTTCTTTCACTATTTAAACAGCATATTCCTATCTAAATCATTTCATTTTGCTTGGACCCTGAGGGGCACTTCCCCCTACTCCCCCAACACACACACACACACACACACACACACACACACATGCAGACACACGACTCAATCACTCAATTCTTGGTCAAATCCTCTCATCCAGGTGAACCTACCCCTCCCCTTGCTCCTAGAACAAGAGCTGCTCCTTTCACCTGGGAGTTTTAACTGATGGATAAGAGTTTATCAAGTTGGGAAAGAATTCTCTATACCACTAGTGAATGTTAGAGGGATAGACAATATAAACCTACTTCATTCCTATACAGGTTACAGTCAGGAAGGACTGAAATATTTGAAATAGTGGCTGTTCATCAGCCCTTCCCTGATTAATACCTTTCTTTCATTAAATACAATTTAATCAATCCTTTCCCTCGAGGAGCTTACATACTAATGTGGAAGACTACACACACACACACACACACACACACACACACATATTTACTTATATGCACATATTTTTCAGTTGTATCTGATTCTTTGTAACCCCAATTAGGTGTTTGTTTGTTTTTTTTTTTGCAAAGATACTGAAGTAGTTTTGCATTTCCTTCTGCAGCTCATTTTATAGATGAAGAAACTGAGGTAAAAAGGGTTGAGGGACTTGCCCAGACTCGCACAACTACTAAGTGCCTGAGGTCAGATTTGAACTCAGGAAGAGCAGTCTTCTTGACTCGAGGTCCAGCATTCTACCTACTGCTCACCTAGCTGCCCTTATATGCACATAAAAGATATATTAGAGTAAAGTAAAGGTTATCTGAGAGGCTAAGGCTGTAGTAGCTACTGGGATCAGGAAAGGTCTCAGGAAGAAGGTGGTGCTTGAGCTGAGTCTGAGTCTTAAAGGAAGCTGGAAATTCCAAGAGGCAGAAGTGAGAAGGGAGAGTATTCAGGGCAACAGGGACAGCTACTGTAAAGACAAGGCAAAAAAAAGCAATGGAGAATTAGATTCAGGAAGGCAGGTTTGGTTGGACTGGAGAGAACATGATGGAAAGGAATGTGTAAGAAAACTAAAAAATAAGAAAAAGCCACATTTTGAAGAGTTTTAAATACTAGAGTTTATACTTGATCCTAGACCAGTGGTTCTCAACCTATGGGTTATGTACAGTTTGTAGCAATGAAAATACATCCTGCAGATCAGATATTTACATTACGATTCATTCATAACAGTTATGAAGTAGCAACGAAAATAATCTTATGGTTGGGGGTCACCACATGAGGAACTGTATTAAAGGGTTACGGCATTAGGAAGGTTGAGAACCACTGTCCTAGAGGGAGCCACTAATATTTACTACATTTGGAGAATAAGTTGACATGTCAGACATATTTTAGAAAACCTCCTTGGCATCTGTTGGGCAGATGGATTGAAGTAGAGAGTGACATAAAGCAAGGAGATCAAGTAAAAGGCTAATATAATAGTCCAGGAAACGTGGCTGTTTTTGAATAAAGAAGGGGTTACATCAGAAATGTTGTGAAGGTAAAAATGACACCTATTTTTTTCAGTAACTGACAACAAAAATTTGCTAATTAATAGGATATGTGAGATAAGTAAGGAATTAAGGATTGTCTCAAAATTGTGAACCTAGGTGACTGGGAAATTGGTGCTACCCTTCAAATAATAGAAAATATTATTTAATGTAAATAAAAGAATAACATAAAGATTTGGAGGAAGAGAAGGGAATGATACTGAGTTCAGTTCTAGACAGTTGAAGTTGAGATGTTTATGGACATCCAGTTTGAAAAGTTCAATAGAGAATTGGTGATATGGAATAGGAAATCAGGAAAAAGAACTGGGCTAGACATAAAGCTCTGGGAATTATCTGTAAAGAAATGATAATTAAACCCAAGGGAACTGATGAAATTACCAAGTGAGAAAAGTATAAAGAAAAAAGAAAGGGGGACCTAGGACAAGGAGTTGAGGAATACTCACATTTAGTGAGTGTTATGTGGATGAAGCTCCAGCGAAGAAGACTGAGAACGAGTGGTCAGAAAGTCATGAGAATTAAGAGAATAGTGTGATCAAAATCCAAAGAGGAATGTCTTGGAGAAGAAGGTAATCAATAGTGTCTAATACTCCAGAGAGGTCAAGAAGGATGAGGAATGAGAAAAGACCATTAGATTTGGCAATTAAAAGATCTTTAGTTGGAGACAAAGATTTCAGTTGAATGATGAAATTGGAAGCTAGATTGCCCTGGGTTTAGAAGAGAATAAGAGAAGAAGTGAGTGTAGACAAGTTTTTCTTAGAGATTGGATGAAAAATGGAGAAATCTAGGCTAGTAGGGGTGTAAGGATCAAGGTTGGAGGAAATATGGGTTTATTTGTCTAGATAGTAGAGAAGACACCAGGAGATAGGGAGAGATTAAAGATTAAAGAATGGGAATGATAACTGGGGGCAATCATTAGAGAAGACAGAAGCAGGAACATATGATGGGGAGTAGTCAGATGCTGGGAACTGGGATTTGACAAGGAGTGATTAGTGATGGGACAAGGGATCTGAGAGTAAAGGATAGTGTAGAGTTGAAATGGTTCACTACAGTGGTCAAGATTGGGAAGGAAGGAGAGTGTTAGTCGTGATGGCCCGTGGAAATACTGAGCAGAGGGATCAGAGGTCATAGTGAGGAAGAACTGAGTTATGTAGATATCAAAGGGTCATGGAAAAGATGTAATGTACAATTATAATGATCAGATAAATGAATTTTTGAGTTCAAGAACATCAAAGTGGAACATTTGGGATTGATGGCAATATCAGGGGCATATGACTGTGTATAGAGCTGAGATTTAGATGATTGGTTATGGAAAATGAGTTTACTGAGAAACTGAGAAGTTATGGTACCAGAGGAAACATCAATACATATGTTGACGTCCCCTTGTATGAGGGCAGGAGGTTAGAAAGTGAGACCGTGAATGAGACAACTGGACTCACTGAGGAAGGAGGGAAAATGTTCCGGGTAGGACATAGCTGGTTGGTAGGTAACAGTGACCAAGATCTAAATTGGGTGATAGATTTTGATGGTAGGAACCTTAAAAGAGGAGAGGTTACTGAGAGATGGTGGTAGAGAGAATGAAAACAGCAAGAGGGAGCAAGGAGTATTCCAACTCTCCTTTTGGAATCAGTGAACTGGAAGGTATAAGACAGAGTGTATATAAAGTGTGACCCACTTGAATCAATGTCTTCAGGACAGAATCAGTTGTCAGGTCTCAACAAATGCCAGAAGAGTGAAGGAGCAAGAAAAGAAGAGGTTTAAAATGAAAGTAAAACATTAATTATATAACAGGCATTTTAGAGACAATGGAAGAGGCAGACAGATCTGGACTGGGAAATTGGTAGGGCAGGGTTTAGGTGGATGGAAATAAGGCAGTGGACGGCTGGAGTGGGGGTTACTAACTATTGAGGAAAGTCCAATCAGAGTTATTAACCATTAGAGAGAGTTCTATTGAAGAAGGCAGATGATTTGATGGTTCAAAGTTGTCTTTGGAGGCCCAGTTTCATGGCAGGTGGTGTGGAGTCCTGTGGGGCCTTGGAAGGATTGCCCCACAGCAGGCAGGAGCAGAAGTTGGTATGGCTTGGTATATCTGGGATCCTGGACAGGAGGTGATACAAAGGGAGGGTCTGGCACTGATGTGGACTGGGGAGCCCTGGAAGCCACTTGAGAGACGACAGGTTGCAGCACACAGACACGGGGTAAGTTGGCTGGCAGCCAGTGGTACAGCTGTGGTGGTGCTTGATGTGTGTGGCTGAATTTTCATGAGACTCATGGAGAAAGGACTCTGGTTTAGAAAGCCTTGTTTCTCACAAACTTTTCTGTACTTCAGGGCAGTTCTGAGGAGAATGTTGGCTGTCAGATCCACCGCCAGGCCCCTCACTGCCACAACACCCACCTCCTCATATACAAACCACATCCATACATCTCCCTATCCACATTCCTATCGTTTTGCTTTCCTGCAGCATTGGTGGTGGTTGTCCTTGCTGCCTTTGTTCTATTCCTGCATGCTATCATGCATCCAGGGGCTTGGCCCTTTATTTTCAGCACGGTGATGGAGAACCACTGTTCCAAGTATCCACGGGATTCAGCAAGAGGTGGGGCAATCTTCTTGCCCAAGGCCCTCAAACCCTGCTTGTCTATATCCTCAGCAGCACCAGACTTGCTCCAGGACTTTGGAATACAATGAATCCGTAGGTACCCAGGTATCTCTCCCTATGATGCTCAGGTTGGTTTTTTTTCTCCCTGTACCATCGGGATATTCCTTGAATCCCCAAGCCACAAAATTAGGGGTGAGGGTTGGCCGCAAATGGGCAATCATGTGCTCATGCCTCTCCTTTCCTTCCCCCTCATTCTGAAAGGCTGAATTCCACAGTTCCTTCTTCATTCATTTCCCTCTCCCTTGACACTCCAATCCACAAAACTAACCCTATGTGCTCAGTGAAATAGAACAGGAAGTGGATGGCCGGAGAAGGTCCAGGGCAGTGGGCTTCCAGCTCCATCAGACGATACCTCGGAGCTAAGCCAGCATGAAATATTCATGCAGTAAATGGTGCAATTTTGTCTGCATTCAGCCAACTTCATGTATATTTCAGAATATTATGAAATGATAATGTTGTGCAACAGAGGCAAGCTGGGCCAGGAAATCCAGGGGGCTAAGTGTGGGGCAAAATGGGGAGGGGTTGGGGTTAAGGCTGGGATGGGCATGAAGAGAAGGGCCCAGGGCTGTCCCCACCTTCCTACATCTCTAAAGTCTCCCGAGGAGGGATGACATGGGATGGAGAATGACAGGTCAGGAATGGTTCCATCCTCTAACCTCCAGAACTCAGAGTTGGTCACCACCTCCCCATCCCCCACTTCCAGCAGCACCACAGGCGCAGGCTGAGATGTACTCCCTATTACTAATGTATGAAGGGAGTATTGGCTGTTCCTGCACACATGCTCTGGCTGCTGCTTCTTTCTTCTCTAATAGCTACACTGTCTCCGGTTTCAGACGACAGTCTTTCTGAGGGCTGGTGCCGATTCAGCACTGGTCTTCGTCTCTAGTCTCTCTGCAGACTCGCTAACTCCTGTTGACTGACAGCTGCTCCTGGCCAAAGATGCCCCAAATCAAGTCATTCTGTGGCATTTCTACTTTGGCCCTGTTCAGGTGAAGGGGAGGGGACAACCTCCTCACTCCCCATCTACCCTCCAGCCCTAATCCAGTCCAGTCTCCAAATCCAGACTCTTTCAATTTTTTGTCTCCTTTCACAGCCAGATTTAGACTGGACCTAGGTCTTAAAATGAACTCAAATAGCATTTATTATTAAGCACTCACTGTGTGCCAAGCAATGTGTTAGGCACCAGTGATACGAAAACAAAAATAAACAGTTCCTTATGTTCTGTGGGTTAGGTGGGCTGGGGACAAAACCTGTACACAGACAAGCTAATGACTCTTTCTTCTACTCCACCAGTTTCCTGGTGTGGAAACTCCCTCTACCAATGGAGATCTACCATTATTCTATAAGATATGGTCTCAGAGGGGTGCCTGGGAGTACTAAGAAGCTGAGTGACTTGCTCAGGGTCATACAGCCAAGTCTGTAGCAGACATAGAATTCAAACTCAAGTTTCCTGACTCTGATGCCAGCCTTCTTTTCATTATTCCACACCATCTCTCTACAAATACAAAATATAATAAAAATAAATACAGAGTAATTGTGGGAAGGAGGAGGCAGGGAAATGGGCCTGAGTACTGAGTCTAGAAAATGGCTGGAAAGGCCTTTTGTTGAAAGTGGCACTTGAGCTGACTTAAAGGAAGCTAAGAATTCCAAGAGGTGGAAGTCAGGCAGTCCTTGTATCCAAAGTAGCGAATTTGCTGATGGTTTCTTCCCTTTTTTAAATGCTTTTTTTTTTTCATACACAGAGGGAGTTTCACTTTTGGTTCCACCATCAAAGTCCTGCAGCACTGGATTGGGGATTAAGCTGCAGTGGTGACAACAGTTGGGAGATCTGGCTTCAATCTCTTGCTACTGACCTGATTGATCCCCGTGGTCAACCTGTATCTCTCTGGGTCTCAATTTTCCCATTTGTAATATGACTAGATGATCCTTAAGATGACAGTTAATACTTGTACAATGCTTTATCTAGTTTACAAAGTGATTTACATTATATTACCTCATTTGATTCCCCACCTTTTGCAGATGAGGAAACTTGTCTAGGGTCACTCAGCTAATAAAGCAGGTTTTAAACTCAAGTCTTCCTGATTTCAAGCAGAGCAGCCTATTCATTGTACCACCTCTTGTTGGTGTTGTTCAGTCATTTTCAGTCCCGTGATCGACTCTTCGTGATCCCTTTTAGGGTTTTCTTGGCAAAGAAGCTTGAAGTGGTTTGCCATTTCCTTCTCCAGCTCATTTTACAGATAAGGAAACTGAGGCAAACAGGGTCACAGACCTAGTAAGTATCTGAGGTTGGATTTGAAGTCAGGTCTTCCTCACTCCAGGCCTGGTGCTCTATCCAACGTGTGCCACCTAGTTTATCTCTAAAACCCCATAATAAGCAGGGCTATGTCTGAGCAAGGTAGGGCAAGAAATATTTCCTCCACTTCTAATGCTGCAGGGTTTCTGGTTCCCTTGTTGTGCCCCTCTGAATTTGAGATCTCTTCCTGGTTGAATCACTACTTGCCTAGTTAGTAGATGACTCACCTAGACTTCACATCCCTTGTACTTCTACCTTCTACCTTTTTGGGTCTCAGAATTCTGTTGCCCACTCTATTTTTGACACAACTTTTTTACCCCAGCCCTCCCAGTGCCTGGCCGTTGGAATCCTCCAGTCTTTGTATTATCTGGAGTGGGGAGGAGGTACAGCATGTACAGAGATACGCAAAAGATATGTAAAGAAAATATATTCATTCATTCATTCTTTTATCTCTCCCTCATCCTCCTCTTTCCTTCCTTTCCCTCCTTCCTTCCTTCTTTCCTTTCTCTCTGTCTCTCTCTGGGTCTCTGTCTCTCTGATCTGTGATTTCATTGGTGCAGGGAACTTCCTGGTGAGGAAACTCCTATCAATGGAGATCTGCAGTTGTTCCGCAGAATATCCTCTTGGAGGCACAGATAGTGCCTAACTGAATAGATATGCCCAGTTTTCCTAGTAGATGGTAGAAGACAATGAAAGACCATTTGCCTGAGATCCTGCCTCTTCTAAGGGACAGCTAAAGTTAGTGCTTCTTTCGCCACCATCGTCCTGTTTCAGGGAAGAAACAGCAGGTAGAGCTGAATGCACCCAGCAAGCTGCATGGGCTTGGTTTTGTTTGCTGTCTCCTTGTTGCTGCCTTCCAATGGTGGTAATGCTGGTGTTGCACAAGAGCTCTGCTCAACAAGCATGGGGATTTGGCTGGGTCTAGGACACTTTCAGCCTACCAAATAACAGTAATAGGCCTCCAAGAAGCAATGTTATATTCTTTATGTGATACTTGGGCAAGTCTCTTCTTATCTCTGGGCCTCAGTTTCCTTATCAGTATAATGAAGGGGTGAGGCTAGATCACTTATTATGTCTTTTCTACCTCTAATTCCTATGTTTTTATTTTTTATGAACTATTCAGAAATCTAGAACCTACATGATATCCCCAGGCTCTGGGAGCATGGGAGCGACTTGGAGATTGCTTAGAAAATATCCCCTACCACAAATCCCTTCTTCACCCCCTCCCTCCACCCTTCTGAGAGAGCCCTGGAGAGTTAGCAAGCCAAAAACATGGAGTCACTCTTGAGGTTGCAGTGAGCATCACTGGTCTGGCTGGGTATGACTTTGTACTGGTCACTGGGTTGAGAACAGCTTTCATCACTGGAAAAAAACAGAAAGTCACAGTGGCTGTCTGCAGCTTTACCTGGCCTGTAGCCTACTTCAGATACTGTTTGCTTGGATGAAGTCAGGGAAGGTTGGAACCAAGTGGCCCTAGCTGGGTGGAAATGTCTAGAATAGAAGTGATCTATGGCATACTACTAAATGGCACCTGAGGCTGCTAGCAATGGCTTTTTTCCATTCCCTACATACCTCTTTTCTCTCTCCCTCTCCTCTTTCTCTTTCTCTCTTTTTTTTGGAGGAGAAAGGCAAGGCAATTGGGGTTAAGTGACTTGCCCAAGGTCACACAGCTAGTAAGTGTGTCAAGTATCTGAGGCCACATTTGAACTCAGGTCCTTCTCATTCTATTCACTGTGCCACCTAGTTGTCCCTCTCTCTCTTTCTCAAAGACAGGGGCCACATGTCTGAGAATTCCTTTACTTTACATCCCCTACTCTCTCTCTCTTTCTCCCTCTCCTTCCTTTTCTCTCTCTTTCCACTTTCTCTTCTCTCTCCTCTTCTTTTTTCTTCATTCTCTCTCTCTATACCTCCTTCCCCCCATTTTATGATATGAGCTTTTCCATTTCCAAGTTTTCATTCTGCCTATGGCTAAAGAATGACTACATGACCATTAAGCATTTCTTGGCTGCAAGAGGTCTTCCCAGCTTAAAGCATACTTGAATTTGGCCTAGAGCCTTTCTTTTGCTATCGAGGGGAGAACAAGAATCTCACTGACCCTGCTTTGCCTTTGTTCCCAGTTCCAGTGGCTCCTCATCTCCTTGACTCTTAGTCCTGAATCATCTTGGTGAAAGCCACAGTCACTGGGGACCAATTAGAAGAGTTACCAATGTCCACTTAGCAAGGGCCTAGGCCTCATGCATACCTCCATGGACAGTGCCCTTGGCAATATATGTTCACACCCTACAAAATCCATCAAGTTCAATAGATCAGAGGCTCTCTTAACCAGCACCATTGACCCCCTCCCCCAATTAAACATTGTCACTCCTACAAATCACACTGCAGTGCTTTGGAGCACACTGGTCCATATCTTCCCTTCTAGACAGTTCTCTGGGGAGGCTCAAACACTGCCTTTTTCTTGATTGCTTTCCCCAGGGCCTTACATGGAAAGTACCAGCTAAGTTGATGTGGCACAGTTTTTGATTGCCTCCTGAGTGTCATGCCCTGAATCACAGCAAAATCCATGCGGCACAGTTCTTAGACACTTCAGAATTAACAGTCCTATCCAGAGGGCTCAGACCTACCACAGCTGGGGGAGCTGGAGATCATACTCACCCCCAAATACAGAATTGTAAAAATTCAATTAGTCAAAAAAAATTGATGAAGTTCTGCCTCATGTCCTATCCATCTTGTAAATAAGCTACTTACTTGCCAAGGAGTTAGTGTCAATGGCATCTTTCTTTTAACTCCTTTCTGTTCTCAACTTCCCCCAAGGATGACACATTTCCCCTACTCCAAACAACCCCCAACACAGACATTTGCAAAAATCAAAGGGAAGACGAGTAGAGAATATTTTATTTATTTGAAGATCACAGACTGATTTCTCTTGGGCAGTGGGGTCAGTATTAATATTGGACTGTAGTTAGATGTTTGAAAGGCTTTGCAAAGTTACTAGGATTTTCCAGATGTGAAGTCAGAAGAATCAGAAGCTAACCAGGGTGGAGAGTAAGGAGAAAAACTTGTTTACAGGAGACAAAGGCGTGATGTTTTCCCAAAGACAGGGGCCACATGTCTGAGCATTCCTTTATTCATCTATTCATGGAATCATAAAATCTTAATGATAGAAAGGATCTTGAAGAACATCTTGTCCAACCCTCCCAGCCAGCATAAGGATACCTACCCTGATGTTCCTTATAGGGACTGATTTGGGTCCCTATCTTAGACAATTTCTCATCCTTGAATTTTGATGAGACGTCCTTTCCTAATTCACCTCCTACCCAGCTGATGGCTGCTTCTCAGTCTCTTTTGCAGGTATATCCCATTGCACTCTCTGGGGTCTTTTTTTTTTTATTCAAGCTGCTCTCTCTTGGTGATCTCATCAGTTCAGCTGGGGTCAATTATCATCTCTATGTATATGATTCCCAGATCTATATAACAGGCTCTAGTTCCTTTTCATAAATTGCCATCTGAATGTCCCAAAGACATCTTAAACTGGACATGTTCCAAGAGAACAAGTAGAACCCTTCCCAGTAATCTCCCTATTTCTGTTGAGGGTACCTACCATCCTTCCAGCAACCCAATTCACAACATCAGAGTCAACCTCAACTCCACCTGCTACCTCACCAGCCATCAAATCTTGATTTAATCACAATACGTCACATTCGGATCCTTCTCTCCATTCATAATGTTACCAACCTAACTCAGGTCCTCATTGCCTTTCACTTGGATTGTGGCAGTAGTTTATTAATCTCTAATCTCCCTTCTCTCCAATTCAACCTCTATATAGCTGCCAAATACATATTCTGAAAGCAAAAGTCAAACCATGTCACTCTTTAAGAAGCTTCAGTGGCTCCCTACTACCTTTGTGAAAAAAAATATCCATTTCTGCACTTGGCATTCAGAACCCTTCTTGCCTGCTCCAACTTGTCGTTCCAAACTGATTTCATATTATTATGCTCTTCGTGTTCCAGCCAAACTGGACTGCCTGCTGTCCTCTGTACACAACATTCCTCTCTTGCCTTTGCGTATAGACTGTCCTCCATATCTGAAATGCTTTACCTTCTCACCTCTTGTTGTTGTTCAGTTGTTTCAGTCTTGTCTGACTCTTTGTAACCTCATTTAGGGTTTTCTTGGTAAAGATACTGTAGTGATTTGCCATTTCCTTCTATAGCTCATTTTATAGATGAGGAAACTGAGGCAAACAGGGTTAAGTGACTTGCCCAGGGTAACATAGCTAGTAAGTTTCTGAGGCTGGATTTGAACTTGGATTTTCCTGACTTCAGGCTGGGTGCTGTATTCACTGTGTCACTTAGCTGCCCTCATCTCTACTTTGTCCAATTCCTAACTTCTACATAAAACTCTCCTTGATCCTTTCTCCCTGGCACCATCCCTCAGTTATTACTGCTCTCTTTCCTGAAATTACTTTGTACATTTTGTAAATATTTTGTGTCTGGATAATTGTTCAGAAGTTAGGGCCTCTAGGTGGTACAATGGATAGAGTTCTGGGCCTGGAGTCAGGAAGATTTCAGTTCAAATCCAGCCTTAGAGACTTACTAGCTGTGTGACCCTGGGCAAGTCACTGTTTGCCTCAGTTCCTTATCTGTAAAATGGAGACACATTGGAGAGGGAAAGGGCAGACTATTCCAGTAGCTTTCCCAAGAAAACCCCATGAACAAGTCCATGGAGTCACAAAGAGTCGAACACAACTGAAGGACTGAACAATAGCAACAAGAGTTAAATAAACCCTGAAGAATGTAAGCTCTCAAAGGAAGAGAATTTCATCTTTATCTTAGTGCCACCAACCCCTAGCTTGACTTGAGAATAGTAGGTGTTTACATGCTTGTTAAATTGACTTGGAATTCAATATCAACACCTTGCAATCAGTTTTGTTATGTTTTTGCATCCTTCCTAATTGTAGCAATTGGGTTCTTGCTTTGTCCATCACAACCAAGTTCCCTCCCCACTACAAGTCCCTACCTTAGTATATGGTGCCTAGGACCCTACCACTATCTGTGGGACCTTGGGCAAGTCATTTAATGGACTTGGGGAAAAAAGCACTTATTACTCACTTTCTTCAGAGCAAGTCCTGCACAAGAAAAACAAAAAGGAAAAAGAGGTGAGCCCTGTTCTCAAGGAGCTCAGGTACTAACTGGGGGAGCTAACACAAAATGCAGGATTTCTGCTCATGTGCATTTCACTTCCCTTGACCTCAGGAAAATGAACAGGTTGGATGAGATTGTCTCTAAGCTTCCTTTCAGCTCAAAATTGTATGGCCTTGCTTTCTTTAGTCATCCACGAACCTAGAGCTCTGTCCTGCTGGGCCCCCAGTCTCTGTAGCTGAGTGAGTCTCTGCATGCTCAATAAAAATTCCTTCTACTTATGTCCTTTGTAAGCGGTCATTCAGACTCCAATGAAAGACTTTTGGTGATGGGATCCCACTGTCTCCTGGTGAAATCCACTTTTGGAAAGCTTTCAATTTTACGAAGTTTTCCTTGTACTGGAAATCTGTCTCTGCAAATTTAACCTATCATCCCTTGTCCTTAGTTGTGCTCTTCAGGGCCTAGAAGAACAAGTCAAAACTTTCTTCCACCTGATAGACCTCATTCTTTCCCATATTTTCTTCTGGGACCTTCCTAAAGAATCTAATCCATCTCTATATATGTCTAGTGTCTGAGTCTTAGCAGTCCTTGGTCTGGCACAACTACCTTCTGCCAAGCTCTCCCACTGACAGTAACATGTACTTACTGACTGTTGAGTGAATATTTCTAGGGATAGGAGGCTCCCTACTTGTTGAGGCAGATTATTCTGTTAATGAATGGCTCTTATTGTTAGAAGATTTTTCTTTATATTGAGCCAAAATTTGCCTTCTACCAACTGGCTCTAGCTCTGTCCTTCAGAACATTACTAAACGAGTTTTATCATTTTCCCACAAGAAAATCCTTTCCAATATTTGAAGACAGTAATCAACTGCCCTCCCCCTCTCATTTTCTCTAGGCTAAACATTTCCAATTTCTTCAACTATTCTTTATATGATATGATTTTTAGAACTCTCATTATTTTGGTCTTCTTCCTTTGGATGACTTGGGGGGGACCTAATTTATAATTTCATTGGTGTGGGGAGATCTTGATATAAAAACTCTCTTTACCAATGAAGGTTAGAAACTCATATGGAACTCTACAGAATTGACCGGGGCCCTGAGATATTGTCTCTCCATCACGTATGTGTCTAGGGCAGGACTTAAATGCCAATATTGCCTCCATGTCTAGCTCTCTGTTGTGCAGACCAGTTAAAATGTAGTAGACAGATCTGAATCTAGATGAAATCTAACAATGGCACCCCAGACATTCATAGTGATTCAGAAAGAATGGATAATGACAATAGCTCCAGAAAACTCCAGGCTATGTTCCAATAAGCATGGTGTAGTAGAAAAAGTGTTAAACCTGGAATTAGGGACCTGGGATCAAGTCTTGGCTTTCAAAACACTTTGTCTAAGTTTCCTCAGTTTCCTAAAAAAAAAAAAACGAGGGTAATAATACTTGTGCTTCCTATCTCACAGAACTATTGTGAAGAAAGTGCCTTGTAAACCTACCATCACCACCACCACCACCACCACCACCACCACCATCACCACCACCACTGTCGCCATCACCATCACCACTGTCGCCATCACCATCACCATCACCACCACTACCACCATTAGGTTATTCTAACCCAGGGTGGTCAAAACAATGTCTCCAGGTACTGGTAAATGCCAAAAGACTAGAAGGATGAGCAAAGGAAGAGAGGGGAAAAGGAGTAGGAAATATCAAAGAGTAGGACCAGAAACTGGGTAAAAAATCTATAGGAAAAAAAGCACATATTGCAGGAAATAAGAGAATAAGATCAACAACTGTTTCAGGAGCAGAGCCAATTGGGGCCCTGAACCTCGGAGGGTCTTTCATATGTTATGGGCCAGTTTAGGGCAAAGAATCAGGAAGTCAAAATGTTCCAAATAAAGGGAGATTGTTCCTGCTGGCTGGTACAAAAATGACATGAATCTTACTCACATACACTGTCCATCTGTCCATCCCCAAGTCAAATGGGTAGGTTTGCTTCTCCCTCCAGTTTATTCCTCAAGTACGTTGTTGATTCATTAGGACTTCTTTTTTAACTGAGAATCCAACACTCCAATAATCCAACAGATCTGTTATCTCATAGATGTAAGCATTTTCTCCAACTATGCCAAAGAAAATCCATCCATGCATGACCAAATTTTGTGACTCTTGACCATGGTCTCATATATAAACCACAGGAGACTGGTCAATTTGCTGGAGGTCCTCTTCTTGTTTTGTTGACATTGAACATGTAAGAGTTGGGGTATACCCAGTTAAACGATCAATCATCCTATCCCACTTAAAGTAACTAACAAGATACTCTTGACACCCTTAACTGGTAAGAACATCTTTACTGAATTAAATAAAGGCATTAAACTAAAGAACACCATGTCACTCCCTGCATGTTTTCCATAAAACAGCAAGTTAGTTTAGAACTAAGTTTAGAACCATTATATGGACTTTCAGCAGCCTAGAGAGAAGTTTGTCCTAGCCTTTTTGGGTGAAATGAGGAACGGAGCTTCTGCCTCATCCTCCTTCTCCCACTCTGGACCATAACATGGCCTTATGAACTTCAAAATTTGGATTTCTCATTGGCAACCTGTGTTCTTGGAAGAGCACTGAGTGGTGGCACTGTCTGCACCAGACACATTGAGGAAAGGCAGCTTCAGGATTTCATAAGAAGTCTAAGGCTACACCATACTCGTGGAGAACATTGTGGAAAATCTACAAGTGGAGAAAAGGACTTCTGTAAAACAGGATATGTAAGTAACTCCTTTCCTCCCTCGAGAACATGAGCTAGTCTAAGCATGCTTACCCCTGGATTCTTTGTAACAACTGTTCCTACAGTTTCTTACTTTCTTAGTAAAATCTGTTTCTAAAAGCTAATTGAGTCTCTCAAGCTAATTGATACCACCTAATATGAATTAATGAGGGAAGTACATTGTTGGGGGTTTGTCAACTATAGCATTAGAAATTCCCTCCCAACCCGAGTGTGCTAATATTAGAACTCTGAGGAGAGAAGTAGGTAGTTCTCCACCCAGATGGACCTCTGGGGAATAATACAAAAAAACCCAGCAATAATAATAATAACAACAACTTGCATTTACCTAGCGCCCACTGTGTGCCAGACACTGTGCCAATGCTTTACAGAACTACTTCTACACGTGACCTTTCCTTTACAGTGATCTCACTTGATCCTCACAACCCTGGGAAGCAGGTGCTGCTCTTATTTCCATCTTAGGCAAGTAAACAAGCAAACAGAGGTTAAGCAACTTGCCCCAGGTCATACGCTAGTAAATGTCCGAGGTCACATTTGAACTCAAGTCTTGCCAACTCCAGGCTCAGCACTCTATCCACTGTGCCACTTAATCCACTCTGCTAGTGTGTGTGTGGGAGAAGGGGGTTGGGAGTATGTGGTAAACATAGAAACAAGGCAGAACCCAGGCTGTTCATCACTTATCTCTTATCCCATAATTACCATTCCCATTTCTATACTCTAGAGCAGTGGTTCTCAACCTGTGGGTCACGACCCCATGGGGGGGGGGGTCAAATGATCCTTTCACAGGGATCACAGGGGTTGCCTAAGACCATGGGAAAACACATATTTCTGATGGTCTTAGGAACTGAGACACTGCTCCTCTATCCATCTCCAGGTGGGTCCGCCCACATACAGATATGCCCACATATGAGTATTCAAGGGTCACGGCATTAGGAAGGTTGAGAACCACTGCTCTAGAGGTCAATAAGGTTTCTTTCCCCTGGTCATGCGTTGTTCTATATATTATGACTTGCAGAATCACTTTCAAAGTCACCAGAAGTCTACCATATTAAAAAATTAGCTTTCATTTCAGGGAAAAGCATGGAGTAATTAAAAGTACTATACAATTTCCCAAAGGCAATCCACCTTGTTCTGTACCTCCTATGTAATTTAGCAAGTTCATTTTCTATTTTCAGTGTCTGTCCAAGATGTATTTATTAATAAATGATCTATATAGATTGGCCATTCCACTGCAAATCATAGCATAGGCAGTAAGAAATTTTTCAATCACTTGTTTTTTCTTGTGTGAATAGTGGGGCCAGACTCCACAGTCTAACATTAAAAACGTGGAGGGAGATGCACAATGTGATTTTCTCTAGAAGTTGAGCTCCATAAAGGAGAATTCTGTTTGGGTGTGAATGTAATACTAATAACCCACATTTATGCAACACTTCACTCAAAAAATGCCTTCCTTACAACATCTTTGGCTGACAGAATAGGAGAATTATCCCCATTTTAGAGATGAGAAAGCCAAAGTTCAGAGAGGTGATGGGACTTGCCCAAGATCACACAGCTAATAGGTGTCGTATTTGGTACTAGCATTTACATCTTCTGACACAAGGCACAGTGTACTTTCCTTTCTATACGCCATCCTGCTCTAATTCCAAAATGGCAAAATCTCTTCATGTATGCATGGGAATAATTAGCCAAATTTGAACATTAAGTTTTAGCTGTGTTATTTGGCTTACAATGAAGGGACAAGTTATCTAAATCTTGGATTGGAAGCCAGGAAGTCTTAAGTCCTAATTCTTATCGGCAACTAATATTGAGAAAGAAAATATCCAATGTCACCTAGCGAGTAAAAGGTAGAATCAAGTAGTTGTGAATTGGTCCAACATTCTGGAGAGCAATTTGGAACTGTTTCCAAAGGGTTATAAAACTGCATACATTTTGACCCAACAATACCAAGAGATAAAAATATTTATCACAGTTCTTTTGGTAGTGTAAAGAATTGGAAAACGTGGAGATTCATATCAACTGGGGAATGACTGAACAAGTTGTGGTATATGATTGTGATGAAATACTATTGTGCTATAAGAAATGATGAGCAGGATGGTTTCAGAAAAGGGAAGGAAGACAGATGAACTGAGGTAAAGTAAAGTGAGCAGAACAGGAGAACATTGTACACAATAACAGCAATATTGTGCGATGATCAACTGTGAATGACTTCTTTATTCTCAGCAGTTCCAAAGAACTTGTAATGAAAAATGCTATCCAGCTCCAGAGAAAGAACTGATGAAGTCTGAATGCAGATCAAAGCATACTTTTTTGTTTTCTTTACTTTTTTCATTTTTGTCTGTTTTCTTTTGCAACATGGCTAATATGGAGATATGTTTTGCATGTCTGCACATGTATTGTCTATATCAAGTTACTTATCTGCTTGGGGAGGGAAAGAGAGGAGAAAGAAGGACGGAAAGAATTTGGACCTCAAAATTTTGAAGAATAAATGTTAAAAACTGTTTTTGCATGTAATTAAAAAAAAAAATAAAAGGTAGAACCAAGAAACAAATCCAACTCTTTTGACTAGATTTAAAGAAAGGAAAGGTAGGGTCCCATAGTCTAAAATTCCATAGAGGTAGTCATTACAAAAGAGAAAGAAATCCTTTCTTAAGAAAGAAATTCTGAAGCTACAAACAGAAACCATTCTGATGAGAAAGGAAAGAAGGAGCTGTCCAGAGACCCATGTGACTTCATAGGGAATTCTTCTACCAACTTAGATTTTAAAAAATAATGTATAGAAGATAGAAGCAAGGTCAAATAAAGCAAGATGAATACAAAAGTGACACAGCCCTTTAATAACAGTGTCAGGAGGACTAACAAATAGATTGAGCTAAGCTCAGTGATTAGTGTTAAAGACAATATAAAGGTCCCTTTTATCTATGTTGGGTGCAAGGGGAATAGCAAAAAAAGAATAAGAGCACTGCTAGGGTGGATGGAATGATTTCAATTCAACAAACATTCATTTAACACATGGTATCTGTAAGGCACTGTGCTAAGTACTGGAGATATAAAAACAGGGAACTCACATTCTACTAAGAGGGAATGGAATATTTACAGAGATATATAAGTGCAAGATAATTTGTGGAGAGGGAGAGAATACCAACTGGGGGATCAGGAAAACCTTCCCGTAGGAGGTGGCAACTAATCTGAAGTTTCAAAGGAAGCTAAGGATTGTGGGAGGAAGAAATGTAGAGGAAATGTATTATAGGCTATTGCCTGTTTTAAAACATAGAGGCAGGAAGAGATGGAATGCTGAATTCAGTAAAGTAGGACAGTTAAACTGAAGAGAGGTAATAAAAATAAGTCTGGAAAGGCTGAAGGCTGGAGTTAGAATTTGAAGGACTTTAAGTACCATACTAAGGAGTTTGTATTTTATCCCAGAGGCAACAGAGAGACAATGAAGATTCTTGAATAGATTCTTGAATAAGGAAATAGCATTATCAGACTTGAAATTTAGGAAGATTATCTTGGCAGCTGTGTAAAGGAAAGATTAGAAAGGGAGGAGAGATAAGAAGCAGGGAGACCAATTAGAAGCCTTGTTCAGTAGTCCAGATAAGCAGTTATAAGGACCTAAACTAGAATTGTGACCACCCTAGGATGGTGAATGGAGGGAAGGAAACAAACATGAGAGATGTTGTGGAAGAAGAATTAATAAGATTTGGTCATTTATGGATATGGTATGTGAAAGTAAGTGAAAAATGAAGAATGAATTCACTTGAAACATAATTGATTTTGCCCCAACACCTAATTTTAATTTTGAGTAAATCTTTAAGTTTCAAGTGTATTTCTTATAAACAACATTGTATAGAAATATGTTTCACATGACTTCACATGCATAATGGATATCAAATTGCTTGGGGAAGAATGAGAGGGAAGGAGAGAATTTTTAACTAAAATTTTTTTAAATGATGATAAATTTTTTTTTACATGTTACCGGGAAATATTTAACAAAGTGAAAAAAAAAAACAACCCAAAGCAACATATTGTTAGATTCTACTTTCTAATTCAATCCTCCATCCTCTTCTGTTTTATGGGCAAATTTATACCATTCACACTCATTATAATAATTGTTACTTGTGTACTTCCTTCCTTATATTTTTCCTCTCTTTACAATGAAGAATATGCTCCACCCTTTACAATGAAGAAAGTAGTGGAAGAGGAGTGTGCTTAACACTGGTGACCTATAACTGTTTTGCTTTGATTCCCCTTGCCCTGCCCCAGACCATAGATTTTTACCCTTTCTTCATTATTTTTAATATCCCCATCATGATCCTCCCTTTAATGTTGGAATCTGTTTTGTTTATGGCTAAAATCCATCACTGGAAAGGTCAAGATGATATTGAGGCTGAAAACCTGAGTGACTGAAAATGAATGGTAGTGTCTCCAACAGAAATAGGAAAATTTGGGTTAAAGGGTAGGTTTGTATGTTGGAGGACACAATGAGTTCCACTTAGAGTTTGAGATGTATATGGAATGTCCAGATAGAGTCGTCCAATAGACAGTAGGCCTGAATTTGAGGAAAGAGATTAGAGCTAGAAATATAGATGTAGGAGTCTTCTGAGATAATTGAGTCAAGGGAAACTGATGAAATTATTAAAAGTAGGTATAAAGAAAGAATTGATGAAGACCCAGGACAGATACCTAAACTTAATGTATAATGATCCAGCAGAGGTAACTGAGGAGTAGCCAGTCAGATGAAAAGAGAGTCAAGAAAGAGCTGTCATGAAAATTAAGAGAGGGAAGAATAAGAGAGCTTGGAGGTTGGACACCTGTATCAAATGCTGGAAAGAGATAAAGAAGAATGAAGAGACTGAGAAAAGGATATTAGATTTAGCAATTAAGAAATGTATGGTAACCTTGCAGAAAATAGTTTTAGTAGAATGATGGGATCAGAAACCAGGTTGATTGAGAAGTGAGTGGAATGTGACAGAATAGAGGCAAGATGAGTAGACAGAATTTGACTGATAAAGGGAATAGAACTATAAGACAATAGTTTAACATTATGGCAGGATGACGTGAAGGTTACTTAAGGCTGGAGGAGACTGGGGCATGTTTGTAGGTGTCATTTAAGGGGCTAGTAAATAAGTAAAGATTTGAGAAAAAATGAGAGAAGAGATGGATGATCAAGGAGGAATAACTCCCAGAGGAGACAGGAAGAGATGAGATCAAGAGCACAAAGAGAAGATTGGCTTTGCTAAGGAGCAGAGATACCTGTTTTTTAGACATTGGAACAAAGGAAGAGAGAGAGGGAATTGATGTGAATAGGTTCTGAGATGAAGTTGTTCATCTTTCATTTTTTCCTATTGGTATTTTTTATTAGTTAATTTATTTATTTTTAGTTTTCAACATGCACTTCCATAAATTTTAAATTTTCTCCCCTTCCCTCCCACTATTCTCCTCAAGATGGCATGTAATCTGATATAGGCTCTACATATACATTCCTATTAAGTATATTTTCACATTAGTCATATTATATAGAAAAGTTATAATGAATGAGAGAAACCAGTTCATCCTTCATTTCTGAAGAAGACCTATTACATCAAGGAGTGATGTCTTGACTATTTGTGAATTGGATTTATGTAAGGCAGAGTTACAGAGTCATCAGGCTCACTCTCTCTTTCAGAGTCATCAAACTTCAGTGGGAAGACAAAAATCAAGACAACTAGTGATAGCTCAGGATTCAGTGGATGACCTTGGCATAGTCTTTGATATTTGACTAAGTTATAAGGGCTCCATAGCACCTGCTGCATTCACCTTCAGTGAATGAACAAATTTTTTTTTGGAACAAATTTTTGGAACAAATTGTTTTCATCTACCCATTCTACCAGGAGGTTTCATGTGCTTGCAGTAGGCATCCCCGAATGCCAATGGGTTTGAGGCCTGTTGGTTACCCTCAACCTGGTTTAGCCCATTTGCCAAGATGGTTTTACAAGGATGTGACTGCTGTGCATGCTACAATTTCTTGGAGCCACAGGTGGAGACCAAAGGTAGATGAGCAGCCTTGAAAAAGGCTAAACAATTCCTCACAACAGAAGTGCCAGTCCTCCCTTAATATAGTAAAAGAGAGGACTCAAGACATAAAGACTATTTTCTCAATAAAGTAGGAGGGCAAAGTTTTTTTTCTGAGAGTGAGGAGGAAAGAGAAGTATAGGAAGCTTGAGGAGAGAAAAGCTGTGGAATAATTACTGTAGGGAGTTCGGCAGAAAGTCAATGAAGGGAGAATGAAAGGACCACCATTTGATAATGCGGTTCCAGTTGAGTTTAGGTAAATTTGTAGTGGACCCAATATACACAGTTGTATGATGACCTCTAGTACCATTAGGCATCATACATGTAGGAACAGAGAAAAAAATTATGGGAATACCTCAACCAAGGATGAGGTTTGTTAATATATTAGCAGTAGTAGGACAAGGGGGCAGAGGATTCAAAGGTAGAGGACAATATATTGGTGCACTAGCCAATTATAGGCTCAATACTGCAAAAAGAAGGAAAAAGAGGACATAACAGAAGTGATAGAGTAAGTAACTAGAGTTTGCTATGAGAATTTTAAAGAAAATGAAGTGAAGGAAGGAATACTCCAGGTCTTAACTTGTTTCTGTTTTCTCTGCCAATGGGAATAATCTTCACACTGGGATGAACAAATCAAAAATCAATAATAGATAGCTAAAACACAGGATTAAGTGAAGAGATGGTAAGAAAGCACCTAGCCAGCCTCAATGAGTTCAGGTTAGAAGGACCACATGAACAACACCTCCAGGTACTGAAAGCAGACACTACTGCTGAACTTTTATCAGTGAGCTCTGAAAGACTGGAGAATGGAAGAAATGCTGAAAGACTGGAGCAAATTTTCAAAAAAAGAAAAGTACTCCCTCCACAAAAAGTAAGCCAGTGAGTTTAACTTCAATTTCTAACCACTTTTTTTGAGGCAATCAGAGTAAGTGACTTGCCCACAGTCACACAACTAGTAAGTGTCTGAGGTCAAATTTGAACTTATGTCCCATTGACTCCAGGGCTGGTGCTCTATTCATTTCACCACCTAGCTGACTTACCTCACAAAATTTTATAACATATTAAAAGGATCATTTTGGAGGACTTAGAAAGGGAAGTAGTAGTCATAATATAGCTACATCAAAAGTCATACCGGGGGGGGCAGAGCCAAGATGGCGGGGTAGCAGCAGCAACATATCGCAGCTATCACATAGCCACCCCAAAATACCCATAAAACAGGACTCTAAACCAATCCCAGAACTCCAAAACACACACAAAGATACTTCCCACTAAAGTCAGCTCAGCTACAAGGAACCATATCAGCACTGCGAACCGAAACCAGCCTGCACTGAAGCCCGGCTGTGCCCCGGGGGCTACTGGACGGGAGGAGTGGAGGAGCCTCTCAGGTGAGCGGATTAGCAGCAGCTGCGAGTGGGAATTGCGAAAGGGGGAGATAAGCAGTCCAGCGAAAGGCCTCCAGAGTGGAAAAGCGAAAGGCAGAGGTTTTGCACCCGCCTCTGCTTTGTAGCTTCCTGCCCGCGCCCTGCAGACAGCAGGGGGACTTAGCAATTGTTTTCAGGCCAGTGCTCTCGCGTTGAGCAGCCTGGATCCGGATTGCCATCTTGGGCCTCCATCTTGGAGTCTTTATTATCCAGTCAACTGGAAGTATTTAGGA
>CM053584.1:177363330-177430275 GCA_028627135.1 Pseudochirops cupreus | reverse complement strand
GAATAGACTGGGGGAGGGGGGACACACTGGGATGGCTGTTTTGGGGTGGTGGGCGGGGGAAAGATGGGAAGAAAATATGTAACTCAAAATCTTGTGGAAATGAATGATGCAAACTATAATAAAATTAAAAAAAAAAAAGAAAAGTTACTACAGAGGAATAAAAAAACAAGTCATACCAGAATAGCATCATTTCATCGTTTGACAGGGTCACTGCAGTGGTAAATTAGGGGGATTCTATAGTCATTAGTACACTTAGATTTCAGAAAAGCATTTGACAAGGTCAAGCTGTCTTTGTGGACAAAATGGAAATATGTGGACTAGAGGACAGTATAGTTAGATGGATTTGGAACTTGTTGAATGACTGCACCAAGAAGTCCCTAACAGCTCAATGTTAACCTGGAAGGAAGTCTTGAGTAGAGATCCACAGAACTCTTCTTGGCCCTGGGGCTAGTTCACCCTTTTATGAGTGTCTTGGCTAAAGTGTAGACAACATGATTATTTGATTTGCAACTGTAAGGATAACTAACATGTTAGATGATAGAGTCAAGGCCTTAAAAGATTTCTCAGCACACTAGAATTATGGACTAAATCTAAGAAGTTAAACGTAATAGGGATTAAAAAGAAAGTATTAGGGAAAAAACAATCCAATTTTCCAAGTTCAAGATTGGAGAGATATGACTAGACAACAGTTCCTGTGAATAAAATTTGGGGATCTCAAGGGTCTGCGAGCACAAGAAGAACCAAACATGGGCCATGACAGTAAAGTAATTTAAGCTATATTAAAAGAAGTCTGTATATTAAATAAGGTTCACATAGAGGATCTGATAGTCTCCTGTATTGTACCTTGGTGAGGCCACATCTGGTATATTCTGCTCAGTTCAGGGCTCTACATTTTAAGAAGGTCATTGCCTGGATGCATTCCAAAGGACAGCAGTCAGAATGATAAGGGGACTAGAGACAGTGCCAAATAAGATGCCTCTAAAGGGATTGAGACATTAAATCTGGAGAAGAAAAGATGGCAGGGATTGGGGGGAAGGATTGTTCCCCAAGGGCAGAATAAGGAGAGCTAGGAACAAGGTGGATGCTTAGGAAAAATAGAATTCAAGAAATTGTCTCAAGGTAAAACTTCTAGTGATTAGAATTGTCCCAAAGTGGAATAAGTTACTTCAGGAGGCAGCAGGCTCCATAACTCTGAAGATCTTCAAGCAAATGCTAGATGATCACTTTTTTGTTGTTGTTGAGTCATTTCGGTCTTATCTGACTCCCTGTGACCCCATTGGGGTTTTCTTGGCAAAAATATTGGAGTTTGCCATCTCCTTCTCTAGTTCATTGTTGGGTATGTTGAATAAAGTATTCCTGTTCAAGGACAGATTGGATTAGATGTCTCTAAGGTCCCTTCCTACTCTAAGATTCTGTGATGTCAAGTCCACTATTTTTTCTGTAATCCTTCTGGAAAAGATGATTAAGAATCTCTTCTTCCCATTCCCTGTACTCACCAAGGTTGGGTCTTCATACACACATACTCCAGTCTGGTGTGTGCATGTATGAGGATTAAACTATAAAAAATGCTTTCAAAAGGAAAAGTACTATGCGAAGTGAAATGAGCAGAACCAGGAAAACATTGTACACAGTATCAGCAACACTGTGTCATAATGAACTATGCATGACTCAGCTCTTCTCAGTTACACAATGATCTAAGACAAGTACAAAGGACTCATGAAGGAATATGCTATCCATATCCAGATAAGGAACTGATGGACTCTGAATGCAGATCGAAGCATATTTTTTTTACTTATTTTATTCTCTCTCATGGTTTTTTCCCTTTCGTTTCTTCTTTCACAACTGTGATTAATATGGAAATATTTTTACATGTATAAACTATACCAAACTGCCTAGCATTTTCAGAAGAGGGCAGGGGAAACAGAAAAATGTGGAATTCAAAATCTTGTAAAAATAAAAGCCAAAAATTTTCTTGACATGTAACTGGGGAAAAAATAAAATACTATCAAACTTTTCAAAAAGTACTAAGCTGTAATAGTAGAAAGTAAATAAGGTGGGACAGCTAAGTGGTACAGTGAATAGAGCACCGGCCTTGGAGTCAGGAGGACCTGAGTTCAAATCCGGCCTCAGACACCTAACACAAAAAACTAGCCGTGTGACCCTGGGCAAATCACTTAACCCCAATTGTCCTACCTTTCCCTTCCAAAAAGCAAAAGCGAGAGAGAGAGAGAGAGTATAGATAAGGTCCAAGGCCCTCAGTTCCATCTGATTACTTCTTCTTCCCTTGGTCTATTCTCCCTATGTTCCCCCACTTTAAGTGGAAGCAATGAAACCTCTGGAGTTCCGCACAAGGGCCTTGACCTTTTCTGAACTCTTTTACCCTCTTCTCATCCCTACTCATAAAGGAATTGGTTTTGAGCCCTGGTATAAAAGGCCCGTGGACCTAGTATATGAATCCCTATCCTTTGTAGAAAGGAACAACAGTGTCAGTTGCCCTAAAGAACTCATGATAATCTGTGGTACATGAATGTAGTGGAATATAATTGTGCAATAAGAAATGACGTACAGGCAGATTTCAGAAAGACCCATTAAGACTTACATGAACTGATGGCAAAGTGAAATAAGCAGAACCAGGAAAACATCAAACGCAGTAACAGCAATATTGTCTGAAAATCAACTACGAATGACTTAACTCTTCTCAACAATACAATGTTCCAAGACATTTACAAAGGTCTCATGATGGAAAATACTACTCATCTCCAGAGAAAGAATGGACTCTGAATGCAGATTGAAGCATGTTATTTTCACTTCATTTTTTCATAGTTTTTTCTTTTTACTCTGTTTCTTCTTTCACAACTATGACTAATATGAAAATGTTTTATATGATTGCACATATGTAACCTATATCAATTTGCTTACCATTTTAGGAAGAGGGGAGGGGAGGGAAGAAGCAAGAAAAATTTGGAATTCAAAATTTTGTAAAAATAAATATTAAAAATGGTTTTTATATGTAATTGGAAAAAACGGTATTAAAATAATTCTTATGCTCATGCTCTAATGCTTTCTAGGGAAACTCTGCCCTCCCCATCTTTAACTAATCCTTCATTTCTCAGCAGCGAAGGGAGACAAAGGGAACCAAACCTGAGATCAGGAGCAAAGTTGTTCTGCCACTATCTGTCTGCTTCTGGACAAAGCACTTCCCATCTCTAGGCCTCAGTTTCTTCATCTCCAAGATGGGGAGACCTAGAGGGGACTAGATTGTTTCTGAAGTCCTTTCCAGATCTCATATTTTATGATCCTATCGGTACAGAAGCCAGATGTTGGAAGAAGGGAAATACAGGAAATTGTATTGAGACTTTGAGTCTTCCATTAAAACTGGTGGGAAAAAGGAGAATTTTAAAAAATCTACTACCCTTCCTAGATAAGTCTTTTCCGGCTCACTCATATGTGTTTTTATCCATGTCCCTATGTGCTTATAGAAATGATTTTGTCAGTGGAAACAACATTCAAAAAGATGCATTACCATCTGCTTTGCCACTGCACCCAAAGGATGATGGGCTCTTTCCATCATCTGAAACTGCCTATGTGTGTCATCTCTCTCATTAGAATGTGAGCATTTTTGTATCTCTAGCACAGAGCTTTGCACATAGTAGGTGCTTAATAAATAATGGTTTCTTTTGTTCATTCAATTCACTCACACAACCTACCACAATCATCACCATCCATAGAGGTGTTCTCTGCCCAGCCATAAGGCACAGTGTTGTTGGACATAGTTGCTATAATTAGGGAGCTTATGTTCAGACTGGGAGAGACAGGGCAAGCACACACCACAACGAGCAACGGCAAATAGAGCAAAAGCAACAACAAAGCCAAAGTAAAAACTTCACCCCTAAAGCTGGTTTCAAAGACAGCAAGGAAGAATAAAGTTTGTGTGTGTGTGTGTGTGTTTTGTGTGGTGTGTGTGGTTGGTGTGTGTGTGTGTGTGTGTGTTTTGTGTGGTGTGTGTGTGTGGTTGGTGTGTGTGTTTTGTGTGTGTGTGTGTGTGGTTGGTGTGTGTGGTTGGTGTGTGTGTGTGTGGTGTGTGTGTGTTTTGTGTGGTGTGTGTGTGTGTGTGGTGTGTGTGGTGTGTGTGGTGTGTGTGTTTTGTGTGGTGTGTGTGTGGTTGGTGTGTGTGTTTTGTGTGGTGTGTGTTTGGTGTGTGTGTGTGTGTGTGTGTGTGTGGTGTGTGTGTGTTTTGTGTGGTGTGTGTGTGTGTGGTGTGTGTGTTTTGTGTGGTGTGTGTTTGGTGTGTGTGTGTGTGTGGTGTGTGTGTGGTGTGTGTGGTGTGTGTGTTTTGTGTGGTGTGTGTGTGTTTTGTGTGGTGTGTGTGTGTGTGTGTGGTGTGTGTTTTGTGTGGTGTGTGTGTGTGGTGTGTGTGTGTGGTGTGTGTGGTTGGTGTGTGTGTGTGTTTTGTGTGTGTGTGTTTTGTGTGGTGTGTGTGGTGTGTGTGTGTGTGTGTGTGGTGTGTGTGTTTGGTGTGTGTGTGTGTGTGTTTGGTGTGTGTGGGTGTGTGTGTGGTGTGTGTGTGGTGTGTGTGGTGTGTGTTTTGTGTGGTGTGTGTTTTGTGTGGTGTGTGTGTTTTGTGTGGTGTGTGTGTGTGTGTGGTGTGTGTGGTTGGTGTGTGTGTGTGTGTGTGTGTATCTGCATGCATCTGAGGGAGAGAGCTGAGTCTTCCCCAGAGAAGTGGCTTCTGCTACACCTCTCAGCAGTGCCGATAAAACAGAAACCTAATCAGGGAGCCTGCTCCATCACCTTGGGAAGGGGCAAGCAGGCTAGCAGCCTATTAGGCTCACTTCCCTAGAGCTGTTTCAGAGTTGGAGAAACACTTCAGTGATAAGTGAAAGTGTCTGGCTCGGGCCCCTGGGGATTTTCTGCTACCCCGAGAATGAGTAGATAAAGCTTGGTATTAGTGAACACTGATGCTCTCCAGGCAGGAGAGAAAAAAAAATTCAAGAGAGATACTCACTGAGACACAGAGCAGAGGACCCCAGGCCCTCTTCCCAGCCCTGGTGGTTATCGCAAATGACACATCAAGCACAATGAAGCAAGACTGCCGGAGGCTCGTACAGCTGGGCTCCCATCTCTACCTTTTCTAACCAAACCCCAACTTTACAGAAAAGAGGGCTTTCCGAAGGTAAACACTGGAGTGCAGAACCTTACGCTGAGCACACACACATGACTTCTTTTGCCAGAATCCTCCATGATAATAATTGTTGTTATTCAGTCATTTTTAGTTGTGTCCAACTCTCCGAGACTCCATTTGGGGTTTTCTTTGCAAAGAAACAGGAGTGGTTTGCTATTTCCTTCTTCATCTCACTTTACAAATGAGGAAACTGAGGCATACAAGGTTAAATGACTTGGCCAGAGTCATATAGCTAGGAAGTATCTGAAACCAGCTTTGAACACAGGAAGATAAAGTCTTCCTGACCCCAGGTCCAGCACTCTATCCACTGTAACATTTACACAGCCCTTTATGGTTTGAAAAGCACATCACATACATTCTCATCTGATTTTAACAACAGCCCTGTGAGGTTGATGCTATTATTAGCCTCATTTTACAGATGAGAAAATGGGGATTAAAACTTCACCATGGTCATGCAGTTAGGAGATATCTGAGACAGGATTCAGACCCAGGATTCGGACTCAAAGTGCAATGTTTATTTTCTGCTACCCTTTCCTGCCTCTCTGATGTCTGAGATCACCCTGGCAGTGGTATCCTCTGCAGCCCAGAATGGGATGGTTCCCTAGTTTCAACCATTTGGAAAACTTTCAGGATCTTTAGGACCAGTGGCCATCTTGACTTTCCTTTTTCTTTCACACTGGAACATAAACCTATACCTCCTAGTGCCTTTCGTGAACATTCCAGAACCAGACCTGGACAGGCACAGGAAGATTGTTCCCTCAGTGGAATTTTTAGGTGGAAAAATACCTTAAGGGTCCCTAATCAGGGCAGGTGGAAAACATAAAATAGGCAATGTATGTATAAGACATGTGAGGAAAAACATAGGAAGTCCTTTTTCAATTGTGGTAGCTACAAACAGCTGGGCATATCCCAGACCTGCCACCCAGACACAGTCTTCAGATGATCCCAGTCCCCATAGAAGTTGACTACTGTGACACCTTAGGTACTATATATTCCACCACCAAGTTCGATTCTAGGGTTACTTTTGGGCTATGGCCTATGTGACCTGATCTCTTGAAGATGGAGCTACTCTATACTTTAACTTGCCCCAGAACCAAATACCCTTCTAGAACGGAAGGGAAACTGGCCTCAGTTTCTTGATCTGTAAAATCAGGGAATTAGCTTAGATGATCCCTACAGTGTCTTGCAGCTCTAAATCTATTACCCTGTGTCATTAAGAACAGACTGATCAATTAGCCTAGCAGTCTTCCTATCTCAGTTATACTCCTGGGAGTTATCTTTCCCCTCCAAAAAGCAAACAAAGTCCAACTTCATTGCCTCCCTCTTGGCTCTTCCCTCCTTCCTGCCTCAGAAAAAGATGGTCTAAAATATGTGGGAAGAAGTGGAAAAAGTTCACTGTCCCAGAAGTTACAACTGTCAGGAATAAGACCAAGCTGTAAAGAAAAAAAATCACCTCAAGGATATGCCTTTTTGAGATAAAGATGAAGAGAAATTCCCAGGATAAAACAAATCAGAAAAAAATTCCCCACTGTGTCCCTCCACCTTCATTGCCCCTGCTGAGAACTGGGCGGTAGGGAAGGAGGCCAAACCTCAGGATAATGTTCACTTTCCCTTGTAACCTCTGGTCCAATTAAAAGGGTTGCACATTTCCAGCTTCACCTCCCAGAACCAAATATAATGGAGCATTAGAACGAAATTGAATTTCCCTTTAATTACCATGGCTCAGAGATATTGTTTAATTTGTAATCGGTGAGTTAATTTGGTTTTTCCCTTTTGTAATCATGATGCCCTGTGCACACACATGTCCTTGCACACAGAAAGGAGGGGGAGGACAACCCCCAGGCCCTAGGAAGCACTAATGCCCCAATATACATGCACTATACCATTAAAAAGAATGCTTGCTTTGTCCTTTGTTACAATAATTCCTCACCGTACTGAGCCACAAACATACAGTCTCGCATATCGTTTCATGTCATAATATCCACACATGCATGAGCCACCCCAACATGCAAATGGGAGCATATTTTTCCTCTAATTACATATTCAGCACTTCTGAGAAAATGAGATTTTAGTAATTCAATTGGACTGAGAAGCAGAGCTATAATAAAATGAAATTTGTAACAATCGGGCAGTTAAATTAGTTAAATGGAGAGGAAGGAGCTGTGGAAAATTGACCCCTTGATCTCCTAAGGACTAATCAGACATTTGAACTGAGTTGTGCTAACAAAGCCTTTGGGCTGTTTTGGAGGGGGAAACAACTGGAGCTAGCGAGAGAGAAGACTAGTAGGTATAAAACTAGAAAGGTGAGGACCTAGCTGGGAAGAATGCAGACCCAGCATGAGAATGGCAGACACAGAAATGACTTACTCTGGAAACCTTGCCCGCTTGCTGTAAGGGTCTGCTGGTTCCCAAATTATATCCCTCTGAGTGAGGGAGGCAGCATAGTATAGTAGGTACAGCTAGTAAGTCAGACTTGGAGTCAGAAAGGCATTGGTTTAAATAACAACCCCGAGAATTATTAAATGTATGACTGTAGGCAAATTGCTTAACTTTTCTGAGGATTTTTCCTAATCTGAAAGCGGGGACAATACTATTCATACCACTTACCTCATAGGCCTGTTGTAAAGCTTAAATGAGATGTTGTAAGGTTCTGGGGTCTACTGTTCCAAACCACTATTCACACTGGCAGGTCAAGTCCCCAAAGGACAGCCTGTTACTTTTGCCACCAGTATTCCAGGGGCAATTTTAGGGGAATGGAGGGTGGTTTCTCACTATAGCTTATAAGCCCCCACCAGTTCATCCCCCCATTGATCATCAATTGATGTCAATTAGTCGGCCATACTTAATTATCTTTTCAGGAAGCAGTTTTAACTAAGTGGGTATAGTAAGAAGAATTGGTACAAAATACTTCCTAAAACAAGGGCACATTCTTCCACAAATAAATACACAGTACAGGAGAAAGTGGGCTCAGGCTTAGAAAGCACATGTAGCAAAGGAATAACTCAAATCTTCTAGTTGCCAAAAGTTGTTTTTCTCTACTTAAGGAGGTCCTCATGAAATGGCCATAAAGCTACAGTGCCACTTTCTGCTGAGTTTCTTATAAAATCCTAAAGCTGTTTTTCCTTAGGGGGTTTAATTCATCTTCAATGTCTTTCGCAGTTGCAGATACAGATGTCATCAGCAACCATCACTATTCTATGGACCCTCTTATCATCTTAGATGGGAAGTCCCAATTCCTCTGACCTTTTGAAGTTTGAAAAGTCTTCCCCACCTGGCAAGTAATTCCCTTTCTGATGCCTCATTTCTATCACTTCCACTAGCAAGTTGGCCTACCACTGGAATACTAATTCTATGCTAGTTTGTTGTTTTTGTCCCAGCCCCACCAGGAGTGATGAACTCCTCGACCAATCCCAATATGTGTTCAGTGCAATGTCATTTCATTTCAAGCAATGGTTAAAAGCATTTTTCCTTCCAAATTTATTCGACTTTTTGCACATAGTCTAAGACCTTTGAATGACTGATTGATTTGACAGAGGTGTTGTCATTCAAAAAAGGTATGAGAGTGCATAGCATCATGTTAGTTATTTTAAGGGGTGGGGTGTTTGACTCAATTTACCCCCTAGCTTTTCAGACATAATGTATATAAAGTATTTTGGAAATTTCAAAGCAGCAATAATAATTTAAATGCTAATTATTAGTCTTATAAATTCTTGCCAGAACAAACCAAAGGAGAGCACAAAAAAGCTACAAACTAGAAGAACAGAGAAGGAAAGTAAAGCTTGTCTAGGAAAACACGGATGGAAAATAAGTATTGTCTAGCAACACGGGTGTTTTCATTCAACACTCAACAGAAATTTATTAAAACTCTACTGTGTGCAATGAGGCAGCTAAGGTAGTGCAGAGGACAGTGTCAGGCCCGGAGTCAGGAAGATTCATTGTCCTGTGTTCAAATCTGAACTCAGATAGTTACTAGCCTCGTGACCCTGGGTAAGTCACTTAACCCAAAATGACTCTCCCCCCCTCCCCCCCAAAAAAAAGAAAGAAAGAAAAGAAAGTAAGAACTAAGTATGTCCCTGAGAATAGAGAGTCTCGGCCTGGGGGTAAACAAAAGTGATTTCAGTATATTCCTTAGTGGGACATTTCCTCTACTCTTCTGTCTGCTTATTATTTTTCATTAGGATTCGAGACCACATTCTGGTATCCTGTGACTCTAAGTGCACTCACTGCTGGGCATCTAGGACCTTTCTTAAATTCTCTTCTCAGAGAGCAGAAAGCAGACATCACGTGTCACTGTGGGTGAATCCAGAAATTGCTATTTTTCTAGTGACAAAAAGGGGCAGATCTAGCTCCAGCCCTCGCTGTTTTGAATGGAATAAATAGGCAAAGATGGTGTTATTAAAGAAAATGGCAGATAAGAAATGGTATCCTTTTTCTGGAGAGGTAAAAAACTGATAGAAAAACCCAACTTTAGTGAACTTAGGAGAATGGAGAAGGGCCTCCTTTGTAAATTTTGCAGTTCCTGTGAGGTAGGATTGTGCAACTGAAAGTGCTGTTGGATTTGGAATTAATTAGAGACTTGAAACTGGAACCTGATTCTGCTGCTTACTTCTACCCATGCGGTAGCCTCTCATTCTACCTAGCTTCTAGTTCTCTAGTTTTTGTCCACTAACGTTTTAAAAATCTGAACCACAGCTTCAACCATTTGAGAATGGCCAGTGATAGTCTCTGGCTCCAACCACATGGGGGACATGTGTGACATTTATAATTATAATTATGCATTTATACACACATATACACCTATGTGTATTTACACAGCACTTTATATACCTTGTCTAACCTTTACAACATCACTGTGAGGTAGAACAAATATTATTGTGCCCATTTTATAGATGATGAAACTGAGGCTGAGAAGCTGCATGATTAACTCAAGATTACACAGATAATGACGATCTATGACTGGAAACTTCATGTTTCTTATTTCAAGTGCAGTGTTCTTTCTACTCTACCATACTACTTCCCATAATAAGTAAGTTATCCAGTCCCCAAAACAAGTACTATCCCATCACCAATTTTATCCCCAAATTCACAAAAGACAACTCATTCCTTTGCAAGAATATCTTCCACGTGACCAGATGCCAAGTGCCCAAGAAAGCACCAAGTCCTCCTTCATGTGTGGTGATCCTAGATTTATAGCTGGAAACAAACTTGGACTGACACTCTTATTCATTTTTTGGCAGAAGAGACAGAAGGGTAGCAGCAGAGGCCCAGCTACCATGGAAGCAGGTAAGAGGCTGCAGCTATGAAGCTGCCGGCACTGGACTCCAGATCCTGTGACCCTGACTTGCTGAGTTCTGTTTGGGCTGTTGACATGTTAGGGGTATCTCAGTCCTTATCCATATTCCCCTCTCTCTTCTCAAATTATAAGCCTGATGTTTCCTCTAAGCCCCTCCCTTTTTCATTATTTCTTTAAAATATGTTTACTTTTTCACATTTAAACATTTACTTTGTCTTTTAAGCCACCAAAAGGAGAAAAATCTGTATTGCTGAACTGTGTGTATTATGATAGGAATACAACCTGGAGAGGAGGGATTGTCAAAGAGAAAAATTTAAAACTGGTATTTTGTGAGAAAAATATCTCTGGTGGGAGACTCAGAGCTAGGAAAGAGGTGTTAATTCATTTTTACAACTTTTACAACTGAGGGCATCTACCTTCTTGTTCCCCCCCTCCCCCCTCCTTCATTCCACCTCCCATAGGCCTAGTTTGAACAGAAAATTACTTCTCTACAGGGAGAGGGAATTGCTGGAAAGTCATCCCCCAAAGGGGAAGAGCAGCCCAACCCACAAAAAAGTTGGTGTAAGAGTGGCTGTTGACCTTGCCCACCTGTTCACCAATTTAGCATATAGCAATCATTACTTTAACATGGGGACACATTTGTAAAATCTGGCAGAGTTGTTCATTTATGCCATAGGGAGTTAATTTGGCTAGCTTTTAGAATATACTTGCCCCATATCCATACATATGTTTATCATATAGTCTTCACATAGTCTTCCTCCAATGTTAGGATGAAGGTGACCCTAGGTCAAGGGTGGGAAACCTGTGGCATCAAGGCCACATGTGGTCCTCCAGGTCATCAAGTGCAGCCTTTTGACTGAATCCAAATTTCACAGAACAAATCCCCTTAATAAAAGAGTTTGTTCTGTAAAACTTGGACTCAGTGAAGAGGCCACACTCAATGAACCTAAGACCTGGGTTCCTCAAAGATTATACAACTGGAGCCCAAGTTCTGGAATTACACAATTGCAAGGCATGATGGATTAAACTACTAAGTATGGACTGATGTTTGCACATAGAGGTTATGGATAGGAGCCAGACCTGTGATTTCATTGCTAATAGGGAATTCCCAAGTGAAGAAACTTCATCTACTAGTATAGCTTGACATCTTTAGTCTAAGTGAAGATAAAAATTTGACTCTTGTAAATAAAATCCTGCACAAACTTACTCTGTGAGGAGATAAAAGAGAGCACGAAGTCAGCAGGGGAGAGTGAGGGAGGTGGATCCTGGAGTCAGGGCACACAAAACAGTGGCAGCAGATATTGAAGAGACACCAGGTACCAATATCAGGTCACATGACTTCAGTGGCCCAGGGTGCATTAAGCTTATATTGGTTAGGGCTTTCAGCCAGTAGAGGTAGAAGGGAAACAGTCTGTGAAAGTTCTCAGTCTTTGTGGGTGGGTCTAGAAATAGATAGGAGGAGGAAATGTATTTCAATGGAAAGAGTACTGAACCTTGAGTCAGAGGACCTGGGTTCAAATCTTGCCTCTGAGGCTTACTACCGGTAAAACCTCGGGCCAGTCACTTAGGTTGGACCAGAGGGCCTCATATGTTCCTTCTACCTCTAGATGGATGATCCCACGATCCCTGTCTCTTTGGGAAGTTGTGAATTTGGCTAAGGATCTGCAACACAGATCGTGGCAGGGGCATTGGAAATAACCAGTGGAAATCTGCTTATAGTCAAAGAATTTGTAGATATGACAATATGAAAACATCACACCTCTCCTTTCCTGCTCTACAGGGGCTACATTTATGCATTTATGTGTCTAGTAAACTGTCTGCTGATGCCAGGAGCCATGCCAGGGCAGAGACAGCCCCAAGGCTTTTCTAGGCCAAAGCATCAGGTCTTCTCCTGTGGTCCCTGAACTGATCAGAGAATACAGATACAGACCTTGTTTTCTAGTTTTCTGGGCAACCTCCTTAGCTAGGATGGCACAGAAGTGTAGTAGATATCACCAGAAGACCCCTGTTATCCCAAACCCCACCTTTCCAGTCCCTGCCCATCCCCCACTGGGGATGAACAGCTGCAGAACAGGTCTTCGTTCAGCTCTTCTGCCTGGCTTTTCCCAGTCCAGGTGCAGTATGTGTCTCTGGGCCAGATGGCATCCAGACAGCCTGATTGAGCCCTTCCCGCCCCCTGCTTCCTCAGAGCCTTTACAGAAGTCCAACCCTTCTGCTGAGCCACATAAACAAGCTAGGGAGGAGAGAAAGCAGGTTGGGTGGGGGAAGTAGGAGGAGGAGGAGAGTGGAATGGGGTAGGGTGGGACTCCCACCTGGTGGTCTGAGTCTGCTGAACTTTCTAAAGAATCAGCAACAATGGCACCATACTTCCCCCTGCTGCTCCCAGAAACCCCTCCCTTCCTGGGTCCATCACTGGAGCAGCTTGGATTGGAACAGAGAGGTAATCAATAAGGATTGTGAGGGAGTAGGCATCAGGGATTCTTCCACGTCAGGGGGAAGGCAGGAGCGGGGAGGTTTGAGGTTGGGGCGTATGTGAGTAGGGGGAAAGAGAGCTGACCTATAAAACTGCTAAAGTCACTCTTGGCCAGTGGATCTATTAATGTGACCAAATTATAGCAGTCACATTGAGCCAGGCTCTGCCTTGGGGTGGCTAGAAGGGGTGTGGGAAGCTGAGAGAAGAAGACAGACAAGGGGACAGGGGCAGTAAATTAGGGATCTGTTGCCATTTTGCACAGATACAATTTCTAATGTTGCCAGTAGGTAGTTGAAGATAAGAAGGGGAGAAGAGAAGCAGGGGTGGAAGCCTGGGGAGAAGGGGAGCCTTTTAGGCTGAGGCATCATCTTTCACCCTCAAACTAGAAAAAATGAGCAAAGGTAGGTGGAAGGGTCTGAGTTCCCAGAAGGTGGGGAGAAGGATGTTACCTGGAATGGGGTGTTGGAGGTTTTGAGGATGACTGATTTAAAAATAATGTCCCACTCTTCACATATGGGGTGACATAGAGGCCTCCCTGCTATAGTAAGATGTGTATTTGGAATAATTTTGTCACTCCTATTTGCTGGCCTTAGGGAATAGAAGACTCGGTGGTCACAGGATAGAGGTTTGTTAGTTTTCTTCTGAAAATGTCCAGACAGTGATCAAACCCACAACTTTGGTCCCATTAACACTATTCCTTAATGAACTGAGCTAATAACATACCTCACATTTGTATAGGGCTTTAAAGTTTACGAAGTGCTTTCTCCAGAACAGGAAAGTAGGCTGTTCAAGTATTATTTCCCTCGTTTTATAAATGAAGGAACAAGGCACTGAAGGGACTTGCTCAGATACACACAGCTAGTATATGGTGGAGCTGGGATTTGAATGGCTATGTCTTAAATGCAAATCCAAGTCTAGGGCTCTTTCCAAGACACCTCACACGGCTTCACACTGAACTGGTGGATAAGTGTAGCTGTTAGTCTGAAGATTCATTAATGGGCTTAGGGAGGCAGGAAAGTCATTGTCTATGGGTAGATGGTGTCAGAGGTTCTTAATTCAGGTTCCATTAACTTAAAAAAAAAACTTGATAACTATTTCAATATCATTGGTTGTCTTTGTAATTCTGTGTATTTTTTATGCATTTAAAAACATTATCCTGAGAAGTGGTCCCTAGGTTTTACAAAAGAGCTAAAGGGGTCCAGGAAACAAAAAAAGGTTACGGACCCTTGGCCTAGATTATTGTGTCCAATCTTCTTCTCCCCTTCCTTTCCACATACAAACCTAAACAGTACAGCTTCTCTCACTTAATCAATTTCTAACTTTCATCTCAACTTAACAGACACCACTGACCTTCTCTGAACCAGGGAGAGGCATTTAGAAACCTTCCTCTCCCACCTGCCACGCCTTGATCCAAATTTCCTACCACAAACAAACACAGGATCCATAGCCTTTCGGTCTGAGGGGAAGGGAGGAGGAGAAAAGGGTATCCTAGGCATAAGGGCTTTTGCTCTCTGAATGCCTATCCCAAGGTGCTGTCCTCATCCTCCCTCCTCTCCCAGAGGCAGCCTCCCACCACCAAGGATGTACAGGGCCTTTCAAATATTTATCCTGATTTCATTTCTGAAAGGGAAATAAAGAGTGAAAAAGAGAGTGAGAGAGGAGGAAAAAAATCTGAGATTCTCATTTGAAAGTTAATTAGTCTAATTAGTTCTAATTAAGAGCTCCCAACACAATGCAGTTCATAAATGAATTGCCACTATCTCCTTCTCATTTCCTCTGGTTCTCATTTTAGATTTAAAATGGGGGAAAGGAAGAGACAGTGGGGATGCACCAACCAGTGGAAGGATTGGGGGAGGCAAGAGAACCTGTCCCAGCTGGAGGCCCAGCTGTCCTTGTGGGGAGCAGGAGCTAAAGGGAGCTGCTCATTTCCCAGGGCTGAACCCACTGAGGTGGAGCCCGCTGACAGCACGTCAGGTAGAGGTTTCTTCACAGGCCGGTAATCAGCCTACAAAACTGCCTTCCCTGGGCATAATAGAAAGAACTTTTAAATCCAACCCCATTAATGTTCCAATCTCATTACAGCTCCTTCCTGCTTTAGGGCCCTAACTTTTAGTAACTCTGGGCTTTATCCAGGAAACTGTATCCCAAGTCCTTCAGCTTCTGCTGTTCACTTTTGCATGGGAGATGGGGAAAGCCATCCAGATCTGGGTCAAAGGTTGCTGGTTATAGGCCAGGGAAGGACAGGCTAATGCCCTCCTGCTCTTCCAACCCTGTTCTTTGAAGAGTTACAAGTGCTAGACAAATGTAAGGTATCTAGGTTATCAGGAACCCGAGGCTTAGACCCCCAGCTGAGTGTATCAGGGCTATCATGAGGAATGGAGTTGGGGGAAGGAAAGGGAGAGAGAGAATCCTTTCTCATTGGCTTCCCTTTTCAAAATGAGTAGGTGATGAGAAAAGAGCAGAGGGGAGGAACTCAGCTCTGATGATCTTTGCATGCATAACCAGACATGAGGGACCACTTCTGCCTCCTACAGTCTGCCCTTTCCTGGGGAGAGAGAAGGAAAAATTATACACGCAGTGCAGACTGGCACGGGCTGCCTGCACCAGGCAGGGTAGCAGAGGCTGGACTTCCTTCTGGCTCTCAATTATTGATGCCCTCAGCCATAACCCCAATAGGAGATCAGTGTTCCACCAGAGCCCCAGAGGTCTGGCCCTGCCCCTGCCGCCTCCCATTGGCCGCAGGTCTGGGGCTTCCTGGCCAGGAGCAGGGACGGCACGCTCTGTGACAAAGGCGGGGTGCACCCCTCTTTTTTGCTGCTGCTGCTGTCGTTGAGTTGTTTTGGTCATGTCCAACACTTGGGGACCCCATATGGGGTTTTCTTGGCAAAGGTATTGGAATGATTTGCCATTTTGTTCTCTAGATCATTTTACAGATGAGGAACTGAGGCAGAGAGTTAAGTGACTTGCCCAGGGTCACACAGTCGTGTCTGAGGCCCCCTCTACTCCAACTAAAAGTTGTGGGGACAAGATTAAGGGATAGCTCCCAGCCTGGGGAAAGGGTTTCTCTTCTCCCTGGTGCTCCTCCATCAAGCCTCAGATAGTTGCTCCCTATACCAGTCCAAGCCATGGCCTTCCTTCCTAGTAACCATGACCATAGCTTATTCTCCCCCTTCCTTGCCGTAGACAGTCTTCTGCTAAATACAACACACCGGCTACCTGGGCAGTGCTTTAGCCAAACAAAGTATACAATTCCTCCCTGAAGGGCAGTTCATCACATGCCTCTAGTATCATTGATTCTACTAGAGAGGCTGCCTGGGTAGGGAGGCAGTATTGGCTATGATGGAGGACTGCACACAAGAGATTTAGGAGGAGAAACAGCCCCAGGGATACTCTCCAGCTTTCAGCTCAGAGCTCCTCATTCAGACAGAGAATGCTCTGATGAGGGCAACAGGAACTACTGGAAGGGATGATTTCTGAACCAAGATCAAAACAATTAAATAGGCTTAGCTCAGAGTCACTAATGAAGGGGGATCCAATAACCACCTACAGGTATGTGAAAGGCAGGAGAAGGTTCAGAGAAGGGAGATAGGAAGTATTTGGAGGATCCCAGAGGGAGGAAAGGATTGAGAAAGAGGCAGATGCACGCTGAACATTTCCTAATGGCAAGATAGATATATGAGACTGAGGGAATAGCTCCCCAAGAGACATTCACTGCAACCCCTCTCTGGGAGATGTTGAATGGAGAGCGTGAGATGTCTTAACCCTTTCATTGCTGGGAATGACCCTTCACTGCAACCCCCAGCCCCTAACACCATGGCATTGGTATTGGGACAGGAAGCAAAGAGCCCAAGCGTTCATTTAGTTCAATTAACTTGCTAGACAGTGGTCTGAAAGGTGTCATCCAGGCAGTCAGTCAGCAGCTAGGCATCGTGGGGTAAAAGACTCTGTCCCAGATCTGTCCCGAACAGCCAGAGGACCTGCCTCCACTTTTAATCCCAGCATCTTTACTAATCATTCCATTTTGGGCTCAGTTTCTTCATCTGTAGAAGGGTGATGATAATATTACTCTTACTACATATCTCATAAGACTGTTATGAAGATCAGATGAGATAATATGCTTTACAACTAAGTGTCAAGTCCCTATGGAAATGGGAGCTTTTATCAGAGGCAGACAAAACACTGACTTAAAAGCTCTTACAAAGAAATATCATAACAGCTCACTTTTTAATGGCACATTTCATGTTTCTCCATAGTTGACAAAACACTTTCCTTACAGTAAACCCTCTCTGAGGTAAGGTAAGTATTACAACCCTCATTTTACAGGTGAGGAAACAGAAGCATAGACGGCTGACGTGATTTGCACAACATCCTAAAACTAGCAAGTGAAGTTGGAGCTCAAATCCAGATTTTCCACACCTAGACCAGGGCCTTTTCCATTGTATCCTCCTGCCTCTAGACTAGATGCCCAGTAAAAGGCATGGGGTGATAAGCTTTCTCTATTTTTCTTTTTTTTTTGGAAGGGGGAAGGTAGGGCAATTGGGGTTAAGTGACTTGCCCAAGGTCACACAACTAGTAAGTGTTAATTGTGTGAGGCTGGATTTGAACTCAGGTCCTCCTGACTCCAGGGCCGGTGCTCTATGCATTGCACCACCTAACCGCCCCAGTTTTCTCTATTTTTTGTTTGTAAGTAGTGACTGCTCAAATCTGAAACAAGCACAAGAAAAGAAATAAAATTAAAACAGTACAAATAGTCTGTAAAGGAAGAGACCAGTAACAAAGGTGCATCTTGTCACTGGTGTTTCTGGGATGTGATATTCGTTTGAAAGTTGTCAAGGTTGATTGGGCCTGCTCAGCTTTCAATAGGCCCCCTTTTTTGATGCCTTATTTTCCTGAAGTCTTTGGTTCCTGAAGTGTCCCTTAACAGTCCTCAAACAACACCAGTTTTGGTAAGGATGGGAGATGTTCAGATCTCTCATGAAATGGCCTGTTTGAGTCCCCTTGCATGAGGTTCACCCCCTCCTTTTGTCTTCTCTTGCCCCCACCACAGTCTTCACTTACACATTCCCTACTCTCATACTATAACCATGTAATTCAAACAGAGTTGAAGTCCAAAGGCACGACCTTCCAGACAAAAGGGCTGAAAGTGACTACACAGCAGAGCCCTCCATTTCCTTTGGATTTCCTCCACTATTGCATCCGTGGTCACCCTGCATTCTCCCCTTTCTGAGTCAAAACCCGCCTTTAAGTCCTATCCACATATTGCCATAATTTCCAGGGAACACATGTTGACTTGGAGAGAAGGAGAGAGAGAAAGTGGGTACCTGCTTGGGTCTTTTAAAAGGGTCATGGGAAAGGAATATATCAATTCTGTTCTCCATAGAGTAATTATTCATTTCAAATGCTAGACTCAGAGGATGATGAGAACCTCTTTACAAGGTCATGCCACTGTTAAAAGTTTTCACATTTTGAGGGGGAGTGGGTAGGTGAGAGAGGAGCGTGTTTGGAAAGAGGAAGGAGGGTCTCTCCCTCCACATGTAACCCCCACTAGCTTCTTTCTCTCTGGCATTCTCAGGCTTCATCAGACTAGATGTATGTGTGAGTATCCATGGCCAGAACTGAGAGCTGGAAGCAGGAGGCAGATTGAGAGGGTAGATGAATGAAGGGGCTGTCCGTAAACATTTTATTTATAGGAGCAGCAAAGTAGCTGAGCAGATGGTGATAGATTTAGGAGGCACAAACAGCTCAGGACTCTTCAGCCCCTCAGTAAATTACTGCCATGAGAAGAACAACTTATGAAGTGGCTGGGCCATGATCCCTACCCTCATTGTTTTGAGCTGGGCACTCACTGGTGGGGAGCAGGGGAGACTGATTCCAACTATTCTCACTGTCTTCACCTTGTTGGGCTTGGAACGGTGATGGGGGAGAGGAGTAAAACTGGCTACAACAGGGACTTGGTCTACTTCCCCTCCCTGTCCATGGTTGGGGTGGGGCCGATAGCGTGTGTGTGTGTGTGTGTGTGTGTGTGTGTGTGTGTGTGTGTGTGTGTGTTGGGGGGGTTAGGGAGGTAGAGGTGGTAAGAATAATGGATGCTGGGATGGTTTAGGGAAGATGTTAGTCTAGTTCCAGAAAGAGGGTCCCTCCCCATAGCCCTTCTCTGTACCTTACGTCTGTATCTCACTGTAGGGGGTTGTTCCTGAGAAACAAAACAGTTTAAAGTAAAACACTCTTTTGTCTCCTTTTCCTTCCAAAGGCCAATCTCTTGTCCTTGGAATTAAGGGGCAGTAGTGGCACTTTCTTCACGCTGGGCTTCCATACTGCTAAAGGGGCCTAGGAAAGGTGTATTGATCAAGCTTCTAACGTGCCTTCCTTTACATGCTGGACAACTGTGCAGAGGGAGAATCAGGATGACAACCACCACCACCACCACCACCACCACCAGCACCAGCACCCGCACCCTCACCCCCACCCAGGAACACAGAATGGAGCACACGTGCCTTTTGAATTGGAACACTCTTTGTACTTTTGGCCATGTGCTTGGTATCACTAGTGAGTCTCCACATGCTACAATCACATGGAGATGGAGTTTCCTGTACCCAATGCTAATTATAAACAGTCTCACCTCTTGATCTAAACCCACAGATGAAATTCCAAGACTGTGCTACCTACACACAAATATTACCACCGTTAACCTCAGTAAAGGCACAAACACAGTAGGAGGTGAGCACACTTAGCCCTGTGTACATACATGTGAACATGTTTGTGTACACAGTAATTCCTGCTGTGTTCCAGTGTATGTATATGCAGAACAGGCTCCTAGCCCATTGCCCAGCACCCAGTAGAGGAAACAGATGCTGCATGATGCTGTGAAAACACTGTGATCTTGTCAGCTTGAGTTGTCATTTTCTACTTGGGTGATGTGAGCAGCAAAGGCTGAGTCTCCACAATCATCACAGAGCAGTACCACCCTCCTCCACTCCATCAGGCAGAGGGCAAAAAGACAAGCCAACAGATGCTTAAGAATGCGGAGGACCAAGAATGAAGATGCAGAGGTTATGGACTCATGGTGCAGAATGAGGCACACATTTTGGACACTGGGCAACATGGAAGTTTGTTTTGCTTGAGAGCATATTTGTTATGAGGGTTGTGTTTTTCTTTCTCTTTTCCATGGGAGAGAAAAGAAATGTTTTTTTAATTGAAAAAAAAATTAAAGTAGCCACTATTTCTTTTTTAGCCCCAAAGGTGTTTTAGTAGAGAGTCCTTGGCCATTTGACTCCTTGTGATATGACAGAAATAGGAATAGATCTAGAATTATAGGTCTTGGGTTCAAATCACAGCCCTGCTACTTGCCATATAACCTTGAATAAGTCATTTAAGGTTCCTGGGCCTTACTCTGCTTATCTGAAAAGTAGCTGGACCACATAAATCTATCCAAGGCAAACCCCATGCCCCTTTAGTTTAATGAGTAAGAACAAGGGTGGGAGTGTGAGAATGGTGAAAGATGATGTTTGCATAGGAAAATGTTGATGAGGTAACACTGTAAATAAATAGTACTATGATTATAACTGCGGAGAGGAAAGAGAGGACAAAGAAGGAAAGAAAAAAGGAAAGGAAAGAAGCAGTTATCAGGTATCTGTTAGGTACAGTGCTAAGCACTTCACAAATATCTCATTTGATCTTAATTACAACCCTGGGAGGTAGATTCTATTATTATCCCCCCTTTGCAGATGAGGAAACTGAGGCAAACAGAGGTTAAGTGAATTCCCAAAGGTCCCACAACTTGTAAGAGTCTGAGGATGGATTTGAACTCAGGTTTTCCTTATTCTAGGACTAGAGTTCTTTCCATCATGTCACCTAGCTTACTCCATGCAAGACCTGAGCAGCAAAAGGAGAGTCAAATAAGATATTACAGATCATTGAGGCCTAAGCCTCAATGAGGCAAGCCCTGGCCAATAATATGATTGGGGGTGGTAGTGATGATGGAGGTGAAAAGAAAAGGGGGAAGAAGAATGAAATGATAATGATGGATAAGTTCAGCACTATTAGCAAGTACTCTGGGCAGGAACCACAGAGAGAGGTCCAGGAAGGTCTAGTTTGTTGTAATATAATAGTTTGGTCTTGGGCAACCCACTGGCTAGGAAACAACGACTGAGATGGATGTCCCTGTCTCTACAAGAAAGCTCTGTAAATGAAGCCTAGGTACAATTTACCAGCCCACACAATTCTTTTTTTAAACCAGCTACAAATGAAATCAGCATTCTTTTGCACTTGCCTGGGATGAAGCATTGTTCCTCTTGGGCAAACCAACAAAGGAACCCCAGCCAAACTTCTCCATCATTGAAGGCACATGGGCTACTCTCCACTTGGCTATTGCATTCCTTTTCCGATTAGTTCTCTTGAGCCATGTGCCTGAGTTTGGGCTACTAGACTCCCCATTCACTAGACCGCTTGAAAGCTACCTTCTTCAAGAAGCCTCCTTGGATTGCTCAAAGGAATGTGTAGTTTCTTTAGTTCCATCCAATTTGGAAATAAGGAAAAGTTAAGGTAGTTTTCAACATTCCCACTTTCTTCCCCCAAATAGCCCTTAAATTCAATAAGCATTCATTAAGCGTTTACTGTGTGCCTTGCACGCTACAGGCTTTGGTTCGAAGATGAAATGAACAGACTTGAGGAGTTTGTGACACTCGTATTTCCAAAGAAAAATAAAAAGGCTAGGTTAGACATAGGCCCTGCTTTCATGGAAGTTACAAGCCCAGACAGCAATAAAGCATAATCACACGTTAAAAGGCTGCCAGCCAAACGCCATATAAGGACTGAGAGGCAAGGTTATTCCTAACTCTGGGGATCAAATGAGGAAGGCTTCAAGGAGGGGGTTGCATTTGAGCCAGTATTTAAAGGATCACTTGAGAAATAGAAGGGAGAGAGAGGAAAATTCCACATGGCATCACCATGGAGATGACATAGCATAGTAGAAAGAGCCCGGAATATTCAGAGGATCTGGGTTCAGATCTCACTTCTGAGGCTTACTACCTCTGTGACCATAAATGAAGTCACTAAACCTCCATGTGCCTCAGTTTCTCATTGTAAAAGGAATGGCTTGGACTACAAGGTCTTAAAGTCACTTCTAACAGTAGATCCTATGATGAGAGTGGAAAAAGCACTGGTTTGAGACTCAAAAGTCCAGGGTGAGGCCTGGCTATTTGAACTTGGGCAAAGCACTTAAGTGACTCCCTTTTCCTTAGTTTGAGGTGTATGTTGGAACCACCTCTAAATGATTTGTGAGAGCCAATTGTTAAATTTTCTGTATAAGCATTTACACCTCAGAAATTGGCAATCTCTATAAATCAGGGCTTGATTTATTATTTTGTTGATGGTTTGGACTTTCAAAAAGTGTTAATAATGCAGATTAAATTTAAAAGTATGTATGCATACATTTATTCCCCCTAGAGAGCTTGGTTGTTAAATATTTACTAGCACATTCTTGTATTGCTCTATAAAGATTTCTTGAGCTCAGCAGGAATACGGTAGAAGGCTGAGGGAATGAAGTCATCATTAGATTGGAGAGCTGATGACTGCAGGATAATTAATAGCAATAATAGGAATAATAGTAACAGGCATTTTTATAGTGCTTTAAGATTTACAAAATGCTTTACATCCATTATCTCCATTGAGCTTTACAACAACCCACCTTAGTTTTTTCATTCATAAAATGGAGATAATAGTACTTAAATTATCTACTTCATAGGATTGTTTTATAAACCTTAAATATCTTAGAAATATGAGTCATCACCATTGTAATCACTGAAATAGCCCAGCATAGTAGAAAGAGAGCTTAATTTAGAATCAGGTAAATGAGGTTCATATCCAGCTCTGATACTTTTTATCTATATGACTGTAGATACTTCATCTGAATCTCAGTTTCTTTCATCTGCAAAATGGGAATATAAATACCTATGGTTCCTATTTGGAAAGTCATCATAGGATAGCGCAGAGACAAGTGGCCTTGGAGTTAGGGAGAGTTTAAAGTTTAAGTACAACCTGTGTTGTTATTGTTGTTCAGTCATTTCAGTTGGGTCTGACTCTTCGTGTCCCCATTTGGGGTTTTGTTGGCAGACATACTGGAGTGGTTTGCCATTTCCTTCTCTAGTTCATTTGATAGATAAGTAACTGAAGCAAACAGAGTAAAATAACTTGCCCAAGGTCACACAGCTAATAAGTATCAGCGGCCAGACTTGAACTCATGATGTCTTTTTGATTCTAAGCTCAGTGCTCTATCCACTGTAACCATCTAGCTGCACAGCCCTGAGTAAATCACTTAACCTTCAGAGTTCCCAGGAAACTCTCTAAGTTATGGGGCAGATGGTCTGCATTGGTAGAGAGAGTTTCTTCAATGGGAGTTTCTTACACCCCAGAAACCACAGGGCCAGACCCTTCCCCAAAGTACCAACTTCACTGTTTTTGCTGTGAGGACTAACCTTCCAAATACTACTTCAGTGTTGGTTGTTGTTATTCTCCAACTAAATGGAAATTCCTTGAGGGAGTTTCATTTTTTGGTTTTGGTTTTATATCCCTAGGACAGAGAACAGTGGCCCAGAATGAAGCAGGCATTAAACAAATGCTTATTGAAAGGAATCAAACGCCTTACATTTTTAATGCTCATACTTTGGCTATAATAATCTGACCATCACTGTTATTGGTCTGCTCATCTGTTCATATGTAATTGTAAGAGTGGTTTGGAACAGAGATTCTTAACATGAAGTTTGAAAATTTGTTTTTTTAAAAAGTAATTTTCAAACCATGTTTTTAATATCATTGGTTTCCTTCATAATTCTATTTGGTCTATATTATGCATTTAAAAACATTACTCTCTGAGGGGGAGAGGGTAGTTAGAAGCAAACATTTTTGAAAAGAGACAGGGTCAAAGGAGAAAACAGAATAACTGGGGGATGGGATAGATGGAGGGAAATATAGTTAGTCTTTCACAATATAACTACTATGGAAATGATGTGGGTAACTACACATGTACAATCTATGTTGAATTGCTTATCTTCCCAGTGGGGGTGGGTGAGGAGGGAAGAAGGGAAAAAAAATCTGGAACTAAAAGTTTTAAAAACAAATGTTTAAAAATTGTTTTTTTTTTTACATTTAACTGAGAAATAAGATATACAGGTACTGGGGTATAGAAATTTATCTTGCCTTACTAGGAAGTTAGGGGGCTGAGGGGGGAGGACATAAGACAGAACAGATTGGGGGAAGGGGTATTCAGTAGGCTTGCTATTTTGGGGTGAGGGTAGGGGAAAGATGGGGAGAGAAAAATTGTAACTCAACATTTTGTGGAAATAAATGTTGAAAACTAAAAATAAATAAATGAAAAATTTTAAAAATAAAAAAAATAAGACAGGTCAATCAGTAGAACAGGTTAAATACATACACACACACACACACACACACACACACACACACACACACACACAACATTACTCTGAGAAGCGGTTCATAGGTTCTGCCAGGCTGGCAAAGATATCTGTGGCAGAAAAAATTTAAGAACCCTTAATCTAGAAGAAAAGGAATTGATGGGACTTTGGAAATATACAAGGTAAGGGAGGGAAATGGAGAGAGAAAGGGAAAAGTACAGGCTTTAATTGGGGTTATAATAGATTCTTAGAGTAGCATAGTCTAAGTAGGCTATGTTTACTTAGCCTATAGGCTAAGAAGGCATTATATATAGTAATGATATGCATTCTTTTTTGGTCCAGAGTTTCCCAAACTAATTCGGTCATTGGACACATTTAAGCTTGACATATACGGATAGAACCCATAAATGCCAGTCCCTAAAGTTGAAGGATATTTTCAAGCAAAATATAAAGTAAGAGATATATACCTATGTGTCAGATATACTAAGAATAGGGACTGTGGCATGAGTGACACAGGCTGTGAGGAAGGAGGGAGAGAGGTGGAAAGGGGGGGGAAGAGAGAGACAGAGAGAAAAAGAGAGAGAGAGAGAGAGAGAGAGAGAGAGAGAAAGAAAGAGAGGGAGGGAGGGAGAGAGGAAGAGAGAGAAAGAGAGAGAATGAGGGCAGATATGAGGGGAGATGGTGTGTGTCTCATACACGTTACAAGGTTGGGAACAATAAGTGGATGCTTGCATGTATATATCACTAATTAGTTGGGGTGATCATGTGTGTAGGATGTGTCGTAAGATAGAGGGGATATGGGATGGCAGGGGTATGGGATGGGATGAGAGAAGAAACACTTGAAGGATTAGGAGAAAGAGAAATAGCATGAAGGTAGATGATGATGTTTATGTATGTTTATGGTAGGGAAAGAGGGGGTGGAACTACAGTGTGGATTATTCATACCTCAGCTTTCCAAATTAGAATACTGGCAGGACATGGGAACATTTTATAGATGAGGAAGTGAAAGCCCAGGGAAGCTGAGTGATTTGCTCAAGGTCACACAAGAGTTTCAGTTCAATACATGTTTTTCATAGACAGCTAGATGGTGCTGTGGATAGAGCACTAGACCTAGAATCTGGAAGGCCTGAGTTCATGTCTAACCTCAAGCACTTATTAACTGTATGATCTTGGGTAAGTCACTTAATTGCTACATTCCTCAGCTTCCTCATCTGTAAAATAGTGATGATAATAGCATTTACCTCTCAGGGTTGTTGGGAAGATAAAACGAGACAATATTTTATAAAGCATTTAGCAAAATTTAAAGTGCTACAATGCTAGGCATTATCACTATTAATTATTAAGTACCTACTATATGCAAAGCACTATGCTAGGTGCTGAGGATGTAAAGAAATACAAAATAGCTCCCACTTTCAAGAAGCTCATTTCTATCTTAAGGGATTGCAACATGTAGCCAACTTGTTGTTACTGTTCAGTTGTGTCTGAGTCTTTGCAACCCCATGGACCGTATCATGCCAATACTATCCTTAGGGTTTTCTTGGCAGAGATACCAGAATGGTTTGCTATTTCCTTCTCTAGTGGATTAAGGCAAACAGAGGTTGAGTGACTTGTCCAGAGTCACATAGCTAGTGTCAGGCTGGATTTGAACTCAGGTCTTCCTGACTCCAGGCCCAGCACTTTATCCACTGAGCCATATAGCTGCCTCCTATATAAATATAAATATTTATATATTTAAATATATAAATATTTAACAATGCTATGAAACATATACAAAGTAATTCCAAGAGAGAAAGAGAGTCAGCAACTAATAATAATAATATCAGAAAAGGTCTTGTGTCAGAAATGGCACCTGGATTGTGTTTTGAAGGAAGCTGGGCATTCTACAAGGTGGAAGTAAAGAGGGAGTGCATTCCAGTTATGGTGGACGTTTTTGTGCAAAGGCACAGAATACAGCTCAAGTTGGTGACAGTTATAACTAGAACCTAGGTTTTCTAAGCTCCCAATCAGGTACTTTCCTCACTTTATCATGTGACATAATGAGCACAAAAACCAAAAGTTACCCATTTGTCACTCTCCTTCTGCTTGAGCCAGTGCCAGCTCTTGGTGACAACCCTGGGTTGTTACAGGGTTGTTACTAAACCACAAAGATAGTGGCTGGTAGGCAGAGAAACAAAAGCAGGTTTAGTTCAAGGTCTCAAAGCCTGTTTAGAGGAAACAGAGAAGTAAAGTGCAAAACAATGTTTAGACTAGACATGAGGGATTCACCAACAAAAGTGAGGAAACCTTGCCCTGGATCATTTTTATCTTAGCAGCAATAGGACTTGGATTCTTCTAGGCATATTTGCCTGATAGCCTGCCTTTTCTGGACAGTGATTATAGGACAACAGGGCCCTGTCACTCCAGAGAACTCTTTCTAATGGCTTGGTCATCCTAGGGTTCCCTCACCCCATATCATTCCCCTTGAGGGAAGGGATCATGTCATTTTTCATTTTTGTATAGGGCAGGTAGGTGGCAAAAAGTATAGAGTGTCAGGCCTCCAGTCAGGAAGACTCCTCTTCCCTAGTTCAAATCTGGCTTCAGGTACTTACTAGCTGGGAGACCCTGGGCAAGTCACTTAACTCTGTTTGCCTCAATTTCTTCATCTATAAGATGAGCTGGAGAAGAAAATGGCAAACCATTCCAGTATCTGCCCAGAAAATGGGTCACAAAGAGACAGACATGACTGAAAAACAACTGAACAACAACCCAGCACAATACTATGCACATACTAAGCACTTAATTTATATTTGTGGAATTGAACTGGATGTGCAATATACTACATCAGATTCTGGGAAGAAAAAGAAGTATATGACAGTTCTTGTCCTCAAGGAGTTTACAATATAGTTTGGGAGGCAACATTGCCACTCAGCCCTCTCCTCATGTTAAGTCAGATCTTGGATTTAACCAGACAAAATCAGTGGGAAGCATCACTGGGCCTCTTGGATGGGCTAAATTCAGCCAATGAGCCAAACATAACCTAGGGCCAATTCAGGAAGTTCAAATACCCCCAGAAGCAGTGTCAGTAGCACATACCTCTAGCAGCTGATTGGTCATCTGAATACCCATCAGCTTTCCTGACAGAATCTCTGGATTCTTCTCCCAGACTGTGTCTCTTTCCAATTCTTGCCTCACTCCCTTTAATAGGTTATTGGTGCCAAGGATCACATTTCAGCTGGGTTGGTTACACAAAAGGCCTGGAGTAAATCCTGCTGATCTTGTGTAAACCCAATTTGTAATATATGCGCAGTCCCTGAGAGGACCAAATAACCATTTGGGTGATTAGGCTGGTGGGGATCGGGTAGCTGGGCTAGATGGGACTCGGCAGAGCTGGCAAATTCAGAAATTCACTGGGTAGGTCTGGAAGCTGTGCTTGAGAGAGGGAGATGCACAGAAAGACAGACACACAGAGTCGGGGAAGGGGAAAGACAGAGAGGGAGACAGAGAAAAAGACAGAAACAGAGGGAGAATGAAATGGAGACAGAGAGACAGAAAAACACAAAGAGATAGAGGGAGAAGGAAACAGAGAAAAACAGGAAGACGGAGGGAGAAAGAATAGGAGACAGAAAGAGAGAAATAAGGAGAAATAGAGACAGAAAGAGTTAGTGGGGGTGACAGAGAAAGAGTAAGATAGAACACAGGCAGAAGAGAAAGTGTGGCAGGAAGAACAAGACAGAGAAGAGTGAGAGAGTGAGAAAGAGGGAAAGACAGACAAAGAGAGACAAAGAGATAGACATGCAGAGAGAGGGAGGAAGAGACAGAGTAGATGGGAAGAAAGAGAGAGAGAAAAATGAGGCCTGAGCTAGACGGGACCTTAGCATTTTAAAGGTGAGAGAACTGAGGTGATATCTAAAGGAATGAAAAACACTGGATGAGGCAAGTAACTAATAAGAAAAGCCCAGAAGAAGAATACAATATGGAAAGCAATAGGAAGAAAACACAATGTATTACCACAGAGTCAGAGGAGAAATAGAGAGATGAGGAGAGGAGAAAAAAAGAAAAGATAAGAAAGGGGAGAGGGTGAGAGAGAGACAGGGACAGAGAGAGATGGGGGAGGGGAGAGAAGAAGGTAAGAGATTAAAAAAAGAGAAAACTATTAGAAGACAAAAAAGAGAAAGATGAAACAATAGAGAAGTAAAAACCACATCCGCTTCAGGAATTGTAAGAACTTCTTGGACCTGGCTTGTCTGAGGAGAGGTCTGTCTCACAAGGTTATGGTCAAGGATTTTTCTGCTTGTGGCTAGACTGGACTTCTTAGGGGGTATACAGGTTACTCTAGCTGAGGTGTAAAACAATCTAGGATGTGGACTCGATGTAAGAGGAGAGGAATCCTGGCCCTGGATCATTTTTACCAAGTAGCTGTGTGGCTTGAATTCTCCCATTTCGCCCATTCTCTTTTGATCAGTAACAACCAGACTTTCTGGAATCAGCATGAATCTCTCCCACTTGTAAATGCCATAAGTGCTAACCAGGTTCTTATATCCTTTGGAGTTCTCTACTTTCCTTCTCTCAACCAAACCTTTGCTCATAACTGGTACCAATGCAGCCCCAGTCTGAGAAGGATAGAGAAGCCATATGTTCAGAAGGCTCTGCCTAACCACAGTGAAGATGCTAAAACTTGAAACCCACTGTGGGCAAATTTCTAGAGCTGGCAGTGACAGCCCTGCCCATACCTCTTTGGGAACATCTTTATCCTTCTTATGGGATCCTTAGATTGGGTCTTCACAATAGGCACTACTCAGGAGAATATTTTGGTTGTAATCCTGGTCATTTGTCTCTCCCAAGGGCAGACTCGTGTTTTAAAAATTGCTTTAAGGCTCAGTATGCTTGTCCCACTGGTCTGGCCATACAGTGGGCACCCCACTGTGCCAGGGTAAAGTTAAAGTCAGTTAGGCATAGCATTCATATCTCTGCAGTATTAATTTTCCTCTGTCCTATAGCAACCTCTGAGGCAATCCAAGGAGTTGTTTGATTGCCTGAAAGGCTTGACATGAAATTTGCCTCTTTCCCCTCCATTTGCCCTAATACTCGTAGTCCATAGGACAGGGAAAGTGGCTGAAAAGATTCCTCACCCAAATGACACCAGCTAGAAACTTGGACCTGAACTGGATAAACCCTGTTCTTAATCCCTTTTTTCACAGGATCTACTTATCCACCCCAAAGCCTTATTTAAAATAGGTTTCATTTACATTTTTTAAAAAAGGCCTCTTTTTTTTTTTGGACACTCACATAGCTAACTGCAGATACTCTATTTGCCTTTCTGGAGAGGATGAAAGTCAGAGATGACCAAGTGAGAATTTGACCCTATGATTCTAGGGAGCTCAGGGACTTCTGATTTGAAGCTTAGACTGCTCAGCCATAACCTAATGTGTCAAAAAGATGCTGGCGTCTCTAATAGAGCATGAAAATCCTACAGGTGTCAAATGTGACAAGTGTACAGGCTTAGCTATTACAACCCTGCTACATGGAACTCCAGAATGAGTAGACTTCTCACCATGGTAGAAATCTATACTCATACATGTGGCAAGTACATGTGTGCATACATGCATGTGTGTGTGGACTTTAAATCATCCCACCTATTCACACAAAGAAGATGACAGGCCCTACTACACATATGGAAATCTCTAGATCTGTATGTAGACTCTGCTTATTTGTACAAAAACATCACACTGGGGAAATTTCATCTACAAGAACTCATAAATATGGTACTCATATTCCCTGATCAAAGAACCACAGGATTACAGATTTAAAGGTGGAAGAGACCTTAGATGTCATCTAGTCCAGCCCCTCATTTTATGGATGATGAAGCTGAGGCCCAGGGAAATTAGGTGACTGGCCCAAGGTTACACAGTCAGGAAGCAGATAAAACAAGTTTTAAACCCGGATCCCCCAACTCCCAAATCCAGTGCTGCTACTGAACCAAGCTGCTTCTACTGAGTTTGAATGTGAAAGATTCCAGTGTTTCTCCTTGTCTCTCCTACATGGGTCCAGTAAGTGGTTTTTATCTCTTCTCTCTCATACAGATACTCCTATGGCTTATGCAGTTCAGTTTCTTTACATTAAGCACTCTTCAGACCCTGCTTAATATACACTGTGTTATACATGGCCAGATCATAGGCACTGCTCCCGCAAACCCTGACTCACTGAGAAAGAGAAGAGTGGTTCCCCCCAAAATATAAAGACCAACTTTCCAAGAAGAACACTTCATTAACTCCATGTTCACTTTCCAACATAGGAATTTCTTAAACATAACAAGAAAAGGAAGGTCAAGTGGAGTGTCTTGGGGGACAGGAAGTCAAAAGGAAATATGAGGAAGAGAGGTATGCATTGTATCTTCATTCTTCATCTTTGTGTTTTCTAGACTCAACTCATGAAGGCCATTAAGAAGTCTTTTCTGATTCTCACTTCAAATCCTTATGTCTCTGGGTGGTACAATGGAAAGAGTGTAGAAAGATCTGAGATCAAATCTGTTCTAACTCTGTGACCCTGTGTGACATCATTCATCTCCACCAGAAATTAAGCATTTCTCTGCCTGAGTTTTCCCCTCTATAAAATGTGGATAATAGTAGTACCTACCTCCTATGGTGCTGTGAGGATAAAATGAGACAACGTTTGTAAAGTACGCTGCAAACTTTAAAGAATTATATAAAGCACCAGCTATTATTATATTACCTGAGTAAATGTTGTATGAAATGAGTACACGTGGGATGAAAGCTCCTTGACAACAGGAACTATTTTCTGTTTTGTCTTTGTATCTTCAGGAGAGAGCACAGTGCCTTGTACACAGTAGGTGATCTATAAATGTTGATTGGATGGGAAAAATTAAATACACAAAACCCTCAATCTAATTTTGTTTTCTTCTGGAGATGGTCCAGAACACAGTTGAGGTAGGAATGAAGTTGATTTTTTATCTTCTAAAATGCTGTATTTACAGAGAAAAATTCAGCTTGAGGATGCGAGGGTTTTATTAGTGATATGTTTGCAAAGAGGCATTGTTATAAGATGGCTTTATCAGCAAGATGGCCCAATGGCCTGGACCCCAAGCACACTATCAAATCTCACAGTAGGAGAGGCAAGGACCACCAAATTAGTTCCTCCACCAGACAAATCCTGCACAAATAATTTTTCTTATTCTACCTACTTGCCTCAACACAAGCCAGACCCTGAAAAATTATGTGTTTCTAAAAATTGCACAAAGTTGCCATTTCCACACCAGTTGCTTTCCTTCCTTGGAAATGATAAAATGTTAATGTTAGGGGTAACAGTGGGGGGGTGTAGGGTTAGCTGCCATATACATAGAGAGTATGCCATAAAAAGTAGCCCCGGGGTTCCTTTACGAGGTCTAGGTGTGGTGGGCATCAATTTGGGGGAACAAGTGTAAATGCCCCAAAGTACATGAAGAGTTTAATGAATAATGCTGAGTTTGCTACAGTAATTACTCCTTTTATAAATTCCTGTGATTAGCAGCTATGATGCCTTGGAACAAAAGGAGAGCAGTGATTAATGAGAATAGAGTTTGCTAATGAATTCTCAAAATAGTGCTTGGAAATCCCTGTCTCTTTCTGAGACTTCTTGCTGCATTCCCCCAGGAAAATTTACCATTACTAAAACCTCTAAGAAGCAAGTAACTGATGATAACAAGACTAAAGAATTTCAGTTCTTTTACTGAAAATGCTGGTGATTAAAGATGATACAGTCTCATTTTATTTTTAAGCACTATATAATATTTAAATTAACCTTTTATTACACAGATATGATTAGAAAAAGCACAACAGGACTCATGACCATGATACTATTCATTAGGCACCAGAATATTTTCTAGATTTAAGTCATGATACATTTCATAAAAATGCTTAATTTTAAGGCAGTTTCACCTAAGTATGTGTTAGTGTCATGGCCTGGACCCTAAGCAGAGCTATAATGGTGAGGGGCTTTCCTCAGTGTGCTAATTAAGCAACCACTGTCAGTTATATAGAAACAATATAGTTAAGTACGAGGTTATCAAGAATAGTTAAAATAGTGAGCTATTAGATGATAGGCTAAGCTCCTTTCCACTCCACTCCAGCTTGTACCTGGTGGTCTTCTCATCAACAGTCTCTGACATGATGACAACCTGCCCCCACCCTAATCAACTAAGGACATGATTTATACTGCTTGACCTGGCACAAAAATGTCTAGTTATAGCTCTGATGCCCAAGGACAGCCTGAGAGTCTGGCTCCAGTGAGTCTCAGAGAGGGAAAGGAAAAGGCCTTCTCAGGAAGGCCTAAGTTGCTCAAATTTCCAACAATGTAACTGTGTCTTTCAGCTCTAAATTATCCTACAAAACTATTATTTTCCCACCCAATTACTAATTCTTGTACATGTGTACATGCACAATACTTTAAGATACTTTGTTTTCCCCTTTAGAGAGGTGGCTATAAGACTCTCTTGGTATGATGTTATGGCTTAATAAATTAATTACAGTGACAAAAATTCCTTTTCATTGGTTTTCCTGCAATTCTCTACAATTTGCCTTCAAAAGCAGCCTGTATTCTGAATCACATAAAATAACTCTTTGCAAATATTGGTAGTTTTCAGGTAGAAAAGCCTCTTCTTTTATGGTGCATTGTGATGAAAGAAGGGTGTAGAACCTTTAGGACCCAGATTCTAAGTCTCCTGTATTTTCCACTGAAGAACTTCAGAAGGTGGGAGGCAGCTCCACATAGGAGAATAATGGTCTTGGGCTAAGCATGGTGGTAGCTCTATCCACCTTATTGGTTTTCAGAGAGCAAAAACTGTCCTGAAATGGGGGATTCTGGCAGTTGGGCCATGGTAAAGCAAAGACAGATACTGTCATAGAGCTGATGTGAGTGAGGTACAAGATGCACACAGCTGCCTTTGATGAGCTATTCACAAATGACAGAGCCCACACTGCAGCTGTATTTTCCCTGGCATTTGGTTAATCAAAGTTTTGCAGACAGCTTCATTTGTGGCTGTCCCATGCAATGTTAATATGATGAAAAATATCAGCACCACCATCAGGAGAGGGGCAGGAAGGGGTGGACAGTCACAAAAAAGATGTCCAATTAATTATGGAACAGTTTTCTATCTGAGAGGACCTAGTACAGTTCCCAGCAGGTTTGGGGTCCAGAGAAGAGCAGCATATGCTCCTTCTCAGAGCAGGAAAAGGTTAATGAGTTTTTAATGTAATGGAGAGAACAGAGTCCTGTTGGTTGAGGCTTTTCACCCCCAGTTTGAGCAAAATACCTAGTCTAAAAACCTTTGCCTATTCCACTGCTGCATTTTAATGCACCACAAACTATGTTTCTGTCTTGCTTGAATTCACATCTTTCACTCTGCTCAATTGTGCTGTTTAGATTTAATATACAGCCTACATAAGAAACAAACACTCTCACTCATGCACGAGTTTATGTAAAGAGTCTCCATCCAACCACCTACACCATAGATCTTTCGGTAAAGAAAGATCTCATTTTAAGGAGGAATGGCTAGATGAGGAATGATCGCTTCCTCTTAATTCTTAGGTGCTTTCTACAAAGAATAACTATAAGCTTAGTGCTTTGACACAGACTAAAGGTAGGAGATTATATTCTGGGAAGAACAGCTGTGGGGTTTGCAAGTACACTAGGATTCCCAAAAGAGGTGAGGAAATACACCTCCCTCCATCTATTCAAAGATGGGGAACTATGAAATAGAATGTTGTTTATGTTATCAAACATGGTTTGGTCATAGATCAGGGATTTAGAGCTTGGGAGGAAGTCCAATCTTCCCATTTTATTGATGAGAAAACTGAGACTGAGAAAGGTGAAGTGACTCAGTAGTAATAGAGGTGGGATTGCTGGTTCCAAATTCAGCAATCTTTCCATTGCACCACGGCGTCTTTCTGCATCAGTTGGTTCTGTTTAACTGTTTTTCTTTGTTTCAAGGCTAGGGAGTTTGGGGAAAGGATTGTACAGAAAATGACTGTAAAAATAAAAGGTACTGTAAAAACAAACAACAATAACAAAAAAGGAATACTTAGATTGTACTGATTAATAAACTAGAGAATGAACCTGTGGCTCCATTAATAGAGGGTACTTCTACCAATATTAAATTGGTGCCTTCTCCAAAAACTTAATAGTCTTGGAGAGTTGTGTAGGACACTGAGAGTGCTTTAACCAGGGTCACACAGTCAATATGAGGAAAACTTTCTATCCACTACATCACAATACCTCTCTGTACCAATTAATGAAAATGAGGAACAACTTGAAAAGAAAAATACCCTGAATACTGAAGAAAGCATTTTCCTCATAAGTACATGTGTCCTTCAGTAGCATAAAAGGGTCACTTTTGACCCCATGATCCATGACATGGAGAGGTTCCTTCTGCAGATAGCTGCAGAAGGAAAAAGAAAGCATGGATGGAGCAGAACTTCTGTTTCGATTTGTACTCATTGATCTGGATGGTGAATCAGTACATCCGTGTGCTCTTCTCCATTCCTTATGACCCTTCAGAAAACACTGAACCAGATAGCATGTCCAGGATTTGAAACAGAAATCAGAAATTGGAAAGGTTGGCTTCCTCAATATTATATTGACTCATCATCATAGGACCTACTATGGGACATTATGAGTCCACAGAATATCCTTCATCTACAGTCTAAGGGCTACAGAAAAAATTGTCCTAGAAGTCTTCCCATTTTTGTTCACTGCAGGAAGGGGAAATGGTGGAGATTCCTTGTGATGATCTCAGCAGCTTCCATGAAGCTGGGTAGGCACCTTCATTATACACAGTGAGACGCCCAGTGTTAGCTGGAAGTAACAGGTGATGTCTATCTTTCTGATATAGGGGAATAGTGGATTTAAATAAATAGAGATTGGCTCATCTACCTTCTCTATCATTCTATCTCCACTGAAATGATTCCCATAGCTGGTCTCTCATTAATTTCTCTTGGTGCATAACATTCTGTCAAATTTGAGTCTTTATCATACCTGTATATGTTTATGTGTAGGTGTGGGGGCATTTGGAGCTAATCTAGGGGCACTGTCATTTTGTGGCCATAGCTAAGGATGGGCTCTGTGTTTGCCTTGCCCCATTGCCCCTCCCTGTATGACTTACTGTGGTTTCCTCTTCTGTAGTTGTATTGGTAAAGAAGTGGCACATGTAAGTAAGAGGGAGAGAAAAGCAAGTATCAACCACCACTTTACTTCAAGAAAGAGAAATGACATACACCTTTTCCTTTGCTTTTCCCCATCACATCTTAGGAAGACATAACCAACAGACCCAAGAGGGCCTGAAATAGGATTTTCAATCCAGACCATCAGAAGGCCAGTGCCAAACCTTCAGTTTCAATCTAGGATGCACTTTTTGCCCCATTTTTGTCTCAGTAGTTCACTGGGGTCCCAGATCCTGCCACAGGATATTCTTGTTTCTGGGAAGGCGAATGCGCAGGGGTAGCAATCTCGGTTGACAGTAAAGTATGGTGGCCAGGCCCCTTCTTTCTCCCTCTAAACCTTTTAAATTGCCCTCAGCTATATTTCCTCTTCAGGGTTTCCTCCAAAGCCCCTCTGCAGGCCCTTCCAACAACTCTCCATTCTGGTGGACAGAGATGGCAAGTGAAAGGGCAAATGAGGAGAAGGTTGGGGTGGTGGAAACCTTCAGGGCTAGGCTGGAGGGGTAGGTAGGGAAAGGGAGCGGCTTTTGGACGTCTGGGATATCCGCAGCAACTCTGTGCTGAGGGTGTGGGGAAAGCCACTTAAGGAAAGATAACTTATACATACCCGGATCCCCACTGCGGGGGTCGGGTCCCAAACTGGATCAAAGGGCCACACTTCTGCCTCTATGCTGGAAGAAGGGAGGGGAACAGCCTGAACTGCCTCGCAGAGCGGCCCAGAGCTGGCAGGAGCTGGGTGCAGGGAAGGAGGATGATGGGGTTTCCAGAAATCTTCGGACCCACCCCTGGTCTTCAGGGAGACTCCTTCCCTCCTCACCAAGTTCCCAAATAATTTTTAGAGGACGGATCCGCATCTCCCTAGCCTGAGCTCCCTCCAGACGCCGCAGTTTGCAAAGACTCTCGCCCCCGCGCCATTCCCTGCCCCTCAACTCACACCCGGGGCCGGGCTCCTTATTCCTACAGGGTCTTCTCCCACACCCCTACTACCAGGACTACAGAGCCAGCGCCAGCGCGGTGCTTTCTGCGATGTGCTCTCCGAGATCCGCCCCCTCCAAGCCGCCGCCGGCGCCGCGATCTTCGCTGCAGCAAAGCTTGGGGCTCCCCCACACACGCCTCTCTTTCCCTCTTCTCCACCTCCGCACTCCTCGGGACTCGTAGACAAGCAGGCAGCGGTGCCCAGGGAGGGTCGGGAACTCCCCCGACCCCAGTCTCTTGGCAGCTCGGAAAGAAGTTCCCAACACTGTCCCCTCCCCCCCGCCTTACCTCTTCCCCCTTCCCCCACCCCCCCATTTCTGCGGCCCGGATCCAGCATAGTCTTAAAAGTTACAAGCAAGTAACACGCCAAACTCAGTCCCCTCCCCCCACCCGACCCTCCTTCTCTTCAACCACTGTGCCCAGGAGATGACCTCGACCCGACGGGAAGGCGAGGAAGGGGCTTGGCAAACCAGGACATCGCCGCAGCGCCCACTCCGGCCCGGCTCGGCCTGGCGCGACCCAGCCCGGCTCTCGGTTCTCCAGGTGCGGAGGAGAGACAGCTGAGTGAAGCTGGGAAAGAGTGGGGAGGTTAAGGGAGAGGAAGAGACACCATTCTCACCCCGCACCAAGGAAAGGGGAAGAGGAACCAAGCTACCGGCGAATAAAAGGTTAAGTCCAGCGGTCGCGGCAGGCTGCTCGGATCTCGGTTACCCCCACCCCCCAAAGCACGTGCGAGTCCGGGGGCCAGGAGCGGGGCCGGCTAGCTTACCTGTTGGAGGTAGAGGAAGGCAGGCGGGCAGGGCACTGAATGCGGGAGCATGCTGCCGGAGTTGGACAGCAGGAGGCAGCCCGAGTTCGCCATGGAGCACAGCATGGGGCAGCAGATGGGCGCCCGGCTCCGAGGAGGCAGTTCGGGGCTCCTCTCGCACCCTCTGCTCTGTCCCTCTGGGTGTGCGAGCGAGCTAGAGTGTTTCCCTGGCTCCCTCCCTTTCTCTCTCCTCCTCCTCTTCCTCCTCTTCGGGCCCTCCCCTCCCCCTCGTGGCGCTGTTTAAGGGGGAGGCATCAAAGCAGCGCTCCTCTGCCCGGTTCTCCCCCAGCCAGGGCGGGGAATGATGGAGAGCGAAAGGGAGATGGAGAGGGAAGACGAGAGGGAGAGGGAGAAGGAGAAAAGATACAGACACAGACAAGGAGAGACACAGACGGGGAGAGACAGACACACACGAAGAGAGCTAAAGAGAAAATGAATATCACTTTGGAGCCATCAGAGGCCGGTAGGCAAAGAGTGCGAGAGTGTGTGCGCGGCGCGCGTGTCTGTGTAAGGCAAGCGGTGGGAGGGGGAGTCCCTGGCGTACTCCAACATCAAACAGAGCCCCGTATAAAAGGAAGAGAATCCAGAATGACAGCACAACAGCTGATCCCACACTTAACCCTTTGCCTGCCGGAGTTCTTTTGCAGCCAGTTCTCACATCCTCCCTTCCCAGTCTCCTCCCTGTTCTCCCTCCGTTTTTCTCAGAGGAACCCCAGCTGCTTATGGATTTTTAAAAAATTGATATTTAAAAATTTCTCTTGGTTCTGGCACTGGGGGAGAGCATTCACATCATGGGAAGGCACTATACTGGCTTTTGCGGGTAGGAAGGCCATTCTCCCTGGGTGCTCAGATAGCAACTATCTTAAGGGAAACCAGCTCAGTGACAGGGAGTTTCAGTGATGTAATGAGGGCACCTACGCAAAGGCTTCCTCACAGTAAGGAGCTTTCTCCATCTATTCAGGGCTTGGAAATCCAACCAAACCTTCTGCCTGTGCTTCCCTGGCCTCCCTTTATCTTGAGTTCTAATCTCTGGGACAGTATAGGTCTAATAACCACCTTGCCTCGACTCCTCAGATGCACTCAGTCTGAATGGGCATGCAAATTTGGCAACATTCCAGTTCATCTTCACCTGAACACATCAGAAAGGTGTGCACACAAACAGTTACTCTGGTACACCCCACATGATGTGGAGTAACACCTGGCACACACATGAATAGAATGGGGAGGCTGTACCATTTCCACCTGCACTTCTTTCCTCCTAACAACATATGTAAAGCAACTGATATTTATCTGTGAGGTTTCACATCAAGCAGCAAAGCACAAAATCAGGCCTATGCCACACCAGCTGGGTACCTGTCTCTCCATTCCTAGCTGCCCGAATATAGTCACAGACTTACACACAATACAAACAGATAAGAGTTGACCTTCTTTGAACTTGGCAGTTTAGGGTGACTGTCTTAACCCAATTGCTGGAACGCAGACAAACTGACTTGGAGAGGGTGATTTTCTAAAACCAAGTGTAAATTCATGCCTGTATTGAGTAAGGCAGAGTCTAAACAGTTCAGATACCAATTTTTAATGGTTCCCTTCCATAGAGCAGTGTAGCTTAGTCCTCATTTTGCTGGTAATGTAAGTGCTCCTCTGACCTTTCCTCCTTCCCCCATCATCCAAAAAACAACAAAAACCAAGCTCAAAAGCAATTTAGGCCTCAGTTTACTGTAAAATCAGAGAATGGAACTAGATGGTCTTTTGAGCTTATGTAGGCCATAAATGGTGAAATGGAGACAAAAATCTGGATCTTCCATCTCTTGGTATAGTGTTTTGTTTTTTTTTCCTAATAATTACTTTTATTTTAGTAGGACCAGGTACATACATAGTAAGTCTAAAGTTTTACAAAGCCTGACCTTACAAAAGGACCCTTATCTAGCTCACTGCCTCCAGAAACACCCTTCCTCCAAACACTGAAAGTATTGCATGATAATACAATTATGAGTTGGAAGATATCTCATATGTGTCTCTTGTCATTGCATTTTCTGGCCAGTGACACCACAAGACTTTTCTGAATTCTTATTTCCTGCCCACCGCCCTGTGAGGAAGCCTTCTTTCTCATGATTTTTGCTCTTGCTCTAGAGTAGCCAAGTGCTCTCCCTCTTCTCCTTAAAAAAACCAAACAAACAGTAAAATATTATAACTGGAAAAGACTTTAGAGAAAAATCTAATACCCTTTTTCTTTAAATCCCATATTCATCATGAAGACTTTCCTAGTAAGCATGGAATAGTGTAAACACCTACCTTATTATAATAGCTCACCAATTCAATTAATAAAAGCAACCTGTAGTAACCTCAAAGCCAGGAGGACATTCATTCAAGTCCACCTCTGAAACATATTGGCTGTATGACCTTAGACAAGTCATCTGACTTTGAGGGTGACTTGGGATACAACATGTGTACATATAAATATAATGTGAGGTAGACTGTGATGGAGGCAAAAGAGAGAACCAGACAGAATGTTCTAGGAAAGTTTAAGGAAGAAAAGAATACTTTCAATCAAGGTAACTGGGGAAGGCTTTATAGAAAAAGTAGTAAAAGCAGAAAATAACATTCAGAAAAAGTTAAGTAGAGCATCTGTCTTTAGAGTTTCTGCAAGACAGAGGCTTTGTCCCCTCTGGGTTCCATAAATTACTCAAAACAAATGAAGTTTAGGGAAGTTCCCAGGATGCTAAGTAGTATAGAGCTCTGTGCATATTGCTCTCTGAAGGAAAGGCAACATTAGATAGGTTAAGAACAGGCAACAGGTTTTAAGTTGCAGGGTGCTATAAGCCCTGGCTATTTCTAAAGCTAACAATTCAATTCTATCTACATTTACTAAACCCTTAGTAAGAGCAAAAGCATTGAGTTAATGTCATAATTATAAAATTTAAAGCTGAAAGAGACCAGAGATCATCTCATCCAATCCCTTGATTTTACAGCAGAGAAAACTGAGGTCCAGAGAGAAGCAACTTGGTCAAGGTTTCTTGTCCAAGGTTGGAAGGTCTTCTGACTCCAAATCCAATATTCTTCTTGCTATATGATCTGGAGATAGAAACCTAGATATGGCAGAAGATTCAGTTCTCTAGGAGCTTAGCATTCTATTGAAAGCAGAGGTGGGATTGGGAGTGGGAAAGTTATTTTTAGAAGAGACTCCAAGATACTTCATTCTGATACAGAAATTCAAATCAGGATGCTATTGCTGCCCCCCAAAAACCACACACCATACACACAAAAAACAAACAATAAAGGCAAAAAAGGATTATCCTTCTCTTCCAACAGCCGGTGGTAGGAGTAGAGGAGATTGGAGAAGAGTGGTCCCAGGAGGCAAATGCAGTAGTGGCATAAGGTTCTCCAGATCTCACTCTGTAAATACTCTTGGGAATCCTTAATAAGTTTTTATTGGTGCCTCCAAAGAGGCTGAGCAACCTCTTTCTTCCCCAGAGGGTGACTTCATGAACCAGAGTGGGTGGCACTGGAGTCATGAGTGGGGGAAGTCAATATTTCTGGTATCTGCTACTGGGGAAAAGAGAAGCTGTTAGTTGGTAAAAGCTGTCAATCTGGTATTAATATTTGCTACTTCAAAAAAAAAAGCTAAGGAAAAAATATCACATTTACCCTGAATCTGAGAGGGGCCTTGTTAGGGAGGCAGGAACTGAGTTGTAATTATTTCTCTGCTCCTGGGCACCACTATAAATATCTGGCAAGGGAGGTACCTCAAAAGATTCTGATGGTTCCACAGCTTATGAGATCTTCATGATCTTTCCTAATGTCTCATGTCCTGTTCTACTTTCCATGGCCAAGGTCTTGCTAGGTGGATCTCTTCCCCCAAGAAAAGATGTCTATTTACACACTACCTTTCATGGGTCCATGAAAGGTAAGAGGTTAGCCACTATGGCACTCACTGGGGAGCTAGAGTGCCATATAACTTGGTTAGCTATATAACTGTGATAAAAGATTCTTTGTATCTCAGAGCATTGGGCAACTCAAAGCCTCTGTAAAATAGGTTTATAAAAATTTCTACCAGTGATGTAAGGGAAGGTTGTGGGAGCAGGTTCAGCTTGTCAGTTTACCTTCTGGATATCCAAACCATTCTTTCCAGCTCAACCCAGCTACTTGGAAGGCCAGAGGAATAAAAGGCCAGTATGGAATAAAAGCTCACTTGAAATCTGATTGTGGCCCTTTATGTTAAGGTTCAAGATCAGGGAAGCTTCCTGGCTGAGCCATATCCAAGTATTCTTGAGCATGTGGCAAGACTGTATTCTTGGCATGCCTCTTAACAGTTAGTTCCCATTCTTGGTACTTTAGTCCATTAATTGAAAAAGAGGTCTCAGGCTAAGTTAATGTACTTATCTTTAAATTTCTAGTTTTAGTACTATTCCTCATCTTCATGAATTTAGCAAATGACCATGGCCAAAATCTCAGCACAGTTGACTACTATGGAGGGAGACAAGAATGATTCTATGCTAAAATAAAGCCTTTGTTCTCCCTGCAGGGCTCAGTCTGGTTCCCTCTTACTCCCTTTCCACTTAATATCTCCACTTCTACTTTGAAGTATCTCACCCAGAACACCTGCTAAGAAATCATCTGACCGACCTAAAGCCAACCTAGGACAAGAGATAATCTCACCAGTTTCAGGCTACTCAACTGAGCTAAGCCTCACTATGTTTTATAAATACATCCAACTTCATGCTTTCAATGGTGTCTTTCAATGGTAGACACTCCAGGTATTTATCTGGCAGAGCTGGCCAGCATTCCAAGGAGAATATAGGGGTTAGAAGGTTAAATGTATACAAGGTCACTGAAGGGGTAAGGTGTGAAGGGCAAACATAAGGCGGGGCAGCCCTAGAAGACAAATCCACAGTATGTACACATGTGTATCTTTGGGGGCAGGACAGGAGGTAGGGAGAAGATCCTTGGACCAACATGGAAGACAAGATGGAACAGAGGGTGTGGATGACAACATGGAACATTGGAATGTCTTCTGTGTTAATTAACCAGGAGAACCCACATAATTGGTGATTTCTAACCAGATACTTCCCCATTTCCTAAAGTTGGATATTTATGAGGGCAAAGTCTATAGCTGGGACAGAAGTCCTATATCCTGTTAGAAAGGATATATTACAGTCACCTTAGGACCATTTTCCTTTCAGTCTTCAAAAGCTACAGGATCAGGTTTCAGAGGAGAGTATTTCTCTCTCCTGGGTCTTCCAATCACAGCATAGAAATGGGTAATAGAAAAAAGACCAAATGTGATGGAGAGAAAGACGTACAGAAAAGGGAACAAAGACCAGATACAGGTAAATGGTGACTCCTTCAGCTGAGGTCAAATTGGAGAGCTCCAGTAAAGGGTTGAATCATCTTAACTCAATAGCATTTTTGGCTGTTAAAAGTATGATTAAGGGGGAGAGAGAGGGTGCTTCAAATCCTGGAACCCCACCAGCACTGACCGAGAGACTTCTTGGCAGAACCATGAAAAAGTACAAAGACTAACTCAGTTTGTGGGTGGCTGGCACCCATTGGTTAGCTCTGTCCACCCATTAAGGCAAGTCCTCAAGCCCCAGTGGAGACTGCAGCAAAAAGTGAAAAATAAGTTTATTTATCTGTTTAATTAAGAGCTGTTTGCCAGCCTCACAGATTCAGGTCCATCCGTCTCACTTACAACCACGTCCCAGCAAAATTAAACATAATAAATATAGGGAGACTGAAAGCAAAGGGCACATGTGAGATATACGAGCAAAGTCAGAAGTTGCATAGGGTTGCAGTTATAAGCACATCTTTCTTTTGCAAATGCCTCACCCCTATGGGACTAGAGGCCAGTTGAACTCTTGGAAAGAAGGGGTGCTGGATCTAGATAGACTTTTAAAATACTCAATACTGGTCCTCATTGTTATTTATGTTAAAGGAACCCTCAGGATTTCTCCCTCTTTTTGTCTATAGAAGGAAAGAGAGCTTGATAAAAAGGAAAAGAAGCATCTGAAGCTGGCCATTTCTGGAATGTTATACTTCAAACTTTGAAATTTCTCAGTGGCTTCCTATTGCAACCAGAAAGATTGGCTCCAGGCACAGAGAGCATCTGGCCTGCCAGATATGGGTGAAACAATCAGTTGTGTCTTTCTTTTAGCTCCTTTGCAGCTTCAATTCAGGGTGCTTAACCCCAAACCCATGCAGGATGACAAGACATGAGAAACCAAGGTATGGGCAGGTCCTCCCACCCCCCAGTTATAGTATAAAAATTTAATTCCATACCAGATGCCTGCATTTCCTGATGCTAATAGCTGAATGTAGTGAAACAATTATATTAGAACTAAAATGAGGGTGGAATAACTTGGGCCTTCTCCATGGTGGTTTAAAGTACTTGAGTAGAAATAATGAACTTACTATCTAATTAGAAAGAAAAAACAAAATAGGAAGTTACCAGATGGCTGGATCCTACATGTCTCTCTCAATCCCCTGTCTTGTCTTAGGTTTCTGCCCACAGGATTCTTGTTTTTAAAAAAAATTGATTTGAGGGTACTTTATGCTGTTTGCCCCAGGTATAAAAGTGGCTAGTCACAATTCTGTCAGAATTGGAAATGCTGTGCAGCAGCTATTACTACTACTACCACTACTACTACCACCACCACCACCACCACCACCACCACCACCACTACTGCTACTACTACCACTACCACTGAAACTTTGCTCTTTATAGTTTTTTAACCTTTTTAAAGGGTTTTTTCCACATATAGCATCTCATTAGTTTCTCACAACACAATAACAATGAGGATAGGATGGGGAATAAGCATTTTTATTAAGCATCTACCATGTACCAAGAATTGTGCTAAGCTCTTTTACAAATATTATCTCAAGACATTACTTTTTTTGAGGCAATCAGGGTTAAGTGACTTGCCCAGGGTCACACAGCCAGTAAGTATCTGAGGCCAGATTTGAACTCAGATCTTCTTGTCTCCAGGGCTATATCCACTGCTCCACCTAGCTGCCCCTCAAACATAAATTTTTAGGGCAAGTAATATGATCCCCTTTTGTGTATAAAAAACCTGAGAGATAAAAAGACTTGCTGAAGATCATATAGTGAATTAGCAGTAGAGTCAGAATAACTTGGGTTTCCCAGCACCCAGTGCTCTTTCCTTAAGGTACACCTGCTTCCTGCCTTATGCCAATTCCATCACTGCTTGTCTCTCACTACTAAGCATTGTCCTTCATTGTCATTAACCCCAAACTAACTTTGTCAGATTCACATTTTTTGGGGGGGGAAGGCAAGGCAGTTGGGTTTAGTGACTTGCCCAAGGTCACACAGCTAGTGTGTCAAGTGTCTGAGGCCAGATCTGAACTCAGGTCCTCCTGACTCCAGCGCTGGTGCTCTATTCAGTGCACCACCTAGCTGCCCCACGTGCACTATTCTTTAAAACAGATAAGTTATTTACTAATCCAGTTACTTTTCAGTTTGCCTAGCCTTGTCTCTCTCATCAGACAAGAGGTTGGGAAAAATCTGTGGGACTGTACCATAGCCAGAAATAGGAAATGTGAGTGGGATTGTATAGTCTTATTGCTCCTTGTCTTTTATAATCCCATCTTCCTGTGCACAAGGAAAGCTGACAGTCCTTCTTCAGGAAGTGGAGTTTTTTCTTCTTTCTTTCTTTTTCTTACCCCTGCATCAAGATCACCATTTAGCTGATGAATGGAAGAGTCCTGGGTGATAAATTTGAAAAGGAAAAGACTCGGGGAAGTATCAAGGGTCCACATATTTATTTATTTAGTTGTAAAGCTATATTCAATCCCTGGCTGGAAAACAGATGAAATAAGCCTAGATAGTGGATTCCTCAATGTAGGTACAGCTGACAGTTTTTGTTCATGCCCAGGTGGGGCTGGCATTGCAGTGATCCCTGCCTGTCAGGACTAATGTCCCTGACAGAAGTGCTGGGTGCAGGGAAGGCTGGCCTATTTACTCATAACCAATGACTCCATCTAGCTGTCTTAGGCTTTAATTTTTGAGCATTGAATCTACAATTGGACAGGAGGATATGGTTTAAAAATAATTGCTCATATTTGGCCTTTAGCATTCTTGGGACTGGTGCAGACTCCTATATTTGCTCCAGTGAGGTGGGGAGGTAGGGGAATAGGAGGTGATGAAAATGATGAAAGCAAGTAGAAATTAGAAACAATTAGAAGCACAGAATTTAGAGTTGGAAGGGACCTTGAAAATGATCTAGTCTGACTACCTTCAATTTACAAATAAGAAAATAGGCTCAGAGGATTGAAGTGACTTATCTAAGGTCACACAGAAAGTATCAGATCTAGGCTTGAAGCCTAGACTCTCTAACTCTAACATAAGCATTCTTTCACATTCTCACACTCCCTCTTATAGTGTCATAGAGTTAGAATATGGCTTGAGAAGAGTAGGACTTCATGATCAAGTTTCCAGCCCTCTGCCTTCAAGCAAGTCTAAGTCATTTGCAACAGAGTTGTATATTCTTTTCTTGAAGAACCTCAGGGAAGACTAATTCCTCTTGGGAATCCATTCCAGTGTTTTATCACCCTGGAAATGAAGAAATTTTTCCTTCTGCCCAACCCCAATCTTGCCCATCTTAATTTGATTTAAAGGGAGAAAGTCTGGGGACAGTTCCAAGGGAGAGCTTGAGGAAGGGAGATAAATTGGATTTTATTGGCCTCTCACACTCAGAAGACCATGGGAGCTTGTAGGATGTCTCTCTCCTCTTCCCCTGCCCCAGAATACAAAATAGTGTCTCTGAGGAAGTTTAGCAGAAGTCCCAGTATTTGGAACACTTAACACTGAGCAGGTCTCAAAAATATCCTGAAGGGAATGGCTGAGAGGCAGATTAGATGATAATCTGGGGCCCTTTCCATAGTTATAGACTGGAAGTGGGAAATGAGCATACAGATTTGTTCCTGAGATGGATGAATTTTATAGCTCCTAAGAAAAAGACTCTTGGACTGGGAGCAGCATCATGGTTTCTTGCACAAATGGAAGGGGAGCCTCAATTGCCATCATGTCAAGATGTAGCTAAAAAAAGATGGATCAAGGCTCTGCCCAGCACTTACCCTTGTTTTCCTTGTATCTTGTTTTTAAAACCAGTATTGGAATCTCTCTGGTTCTACATCTTTTTCTATTAAGTCCCTACAAAACTTTTCTTAGCAACTTAGAAACTAGTGTCCTTTGAATGAAGGAAGGAAAGAAAAAAACCCAATTTATTCAGCCCTTTTATTATGTTCTAGGCATAGTGCTAAGTGATGGATGTATAACTCCAAAAGAAAAAAAATTCCTGAAGGAACTTATATTAGAAAACACACAAAGTGATGTAGAAGCCTAAGAAGGGTGTTTTGCTCTGGCAAGTCACAGGTCAATGAACTGATATGCCCTTTCCATTGTCCCAGCATAAGCACAAGAGGGAAAAGAGGATGTAGAGGGAAACATTTGCCCCACAGTGAGGAAATAGCAATGGGTAAGGAAGGTCCTGGGCATAGAGGAGGTATAAAGGACAAATCTCAAGAGTTAAAATAGAATCTCTGGCTAAGGAAACCTTCTGCAGTTACAGTCTGGCACTTAGCTAGTTAACCAGGAACCCGAGTTCTCCAAAATATAGAACACAAGGGGACTGGCATTGTGTTCTTCCCTACCTCTTTGTGTCCCCTGAAGCCAGAGCAATAGCTCATTAAAAGCTCATTAGGATCCTGACCCAAAGTCCTAGAATGACAATGTTGCCCAGGCAAAGCACACCACCCTGGAGAGGCAGGAGCATCAAGGTTGGGCAGCTTGAGCTAATGCATAGACAACAGATGGGGAAAGTGGACAAGGAGGAAGCCTAGGGGAAGAGTTTCTCCAATTAACCCTTTACTGAAGGATGGGGATACTCCCTTAATGGAATGAGTCAAACCTGCCTGCCAGTAAGATAAGGTGCAGATACTAAACATTAAAACTTATTGTGTGGGGTATGTTCAGTGTTGAAATGTGGGAATATGAAGGATCTTTTCTTAGACTGAGAAGGCTGATCCACAAGGGAAATGTTTAGGGTGTATGTGGGGAGAGGAAAAGATTCTTAACCTGGTGTCTGTGAACTAAAAAAAACCCTGATAAATGGAAATTGACATAATTGGTTTCCTTTTTAAATCTCATGATTTTTATTTTATGTTTCTAAAAACATTCTGAGGTGTTCATAGATTTCGCTAGGCTGCTAATGGGATCCATGGAACAAAAAGTTTAAGTACCTCTAGGGACTAGTTAGAACAAGGATGGCCTAGGTAGGGTCATTTGGGATGTTTCCAGTTAACCTCTGAAACCCAAGATAATTCTAATCAACAGCTCTAAATACACCAAGGTAGCTTTGCAAGTTGCTGTTTACAGGTTAAAGGGATACCACAGATTTTATTTTCCATGTCGTTTAAGAAGGCAGCTAGTTGGTGAGTGCATTTAAAAAAAAATAGCATCTACCTTACTCTAAACTGGCATCAAGGTCCAGTGTTGTGTGGCACTGAAAATGACTCTCCCTTTCCAAGGCATGAGGTTTCTGAGAATACACTGGCAAGGAGGTTTGGAGAAATTTGGCAGCAAGCTAGGAGTCCTGTGCTGCTCTTAGCTTTTCCCTGCTTCTCTTCCTGCTGAGGGCTGCAGCATTAGGACAAGGGGAGCCGTCTGTTCCTTTGCTTACTTCCCTGAGATGCTATGACTTTTGATTCCTGGTTGATTAATATACAGCTGACAGAGACTGTATTTAAGGCAGCTTTAATTCTCTCAGGTCACCAAACTCAGAAGCAGAGCTGCAAGGAGCCAGCTCTGCTATAGATCAAACGTAGGAACCTTCAAATCATTCTGTGGCCCAATTTCTCACTGCTGCTGCTGCCTGATCTCTTGGAGTCAAAGGAGATATTGGAATTGGACTGGGAGGGTCGACTGGATTTGAGCACCTATTACTAAAACCTGTTTGGCAACCTGGATTTAGAAGAGCTAAAAGGAGAACTCAGTACTTCTGCATTTCAGCACCAGGGACAGCTCTAGTCAAAGGACAGGTACCCCAGGCTTTCTCTTACTTGCCTTAAACCAAATCAAAGTGTAAATTGTTCTTACTGATTGGCAAAACTGATCAGCTAGTAGTTTGCTCTGTCACCTGTGATCTCATACCCCTTCTTCCTTTTCTATGTGAAACACGAAGGTACTGCCATCCCCCTATTCACCCATGATTGAAAATCTAGGTGTCATACTCAACTCTTCACTCTCCCTCCTCTTCCCTCTATCCAATTTGTCACCAAGGCCTGTAGGTTTTACCTTTGGAACGCATATTGCATAAGCCCCCTTCACTCCACTGCCACCCTGCTACACATCCTCATCACTTCACACCTGGATTACTGCAATAGCCTGCTGATTGGTCTCCTTGCTTCAAGTCCCCACCCACTCCAGTCTTCATTCAGCTGCCAAAAATGATCTTCCTAAAGCATAGGTCTGACCATGTTACCCCTCCCTTCCCACTCAACTCCAAGATCAAATGTAAAAAGTTCTCTTTGACATTCAAAGCCCATAATAAAGCCTTGCTTTCCCAGTCTTCCCATCTCCCCTCCCCCAAATATACTGAATCATCCAATGACACTAGCCTGCTTGCTGTTCCTCAAACAAAACTCTGATTCTCCTGATTCTATCTCCTAACTCTGGGCACTTTCACTAGCTGTCTCCCATGCCTACAATGCTCCTTCTCCTCATCTCTGTTCACCTGGCTTCCTTCAAGTCCCTGCCAAAACTCTAACTTCTACATGAAGACTTTCCCAATCACCCTTAATTTTAGTACCTTTCTTCTGTTGATTATATACATTTCTCCCTGTATATATCTAGCATGTTGTCTCCTCCATTACACTGTGAGCTCCTTGAAAGCAAGGATTGTCTTTTGCCTGCCTTTGTATCCTCAGAGTGCTGGGCACATAGTAGGTGCTTGATAAATGTTTATCAATTTAATGGCTCCTATCTTGTCTTGGCTTTCCCTAAAATGCTCAGTGTTCTTCTCTAGCTAGCTCTCTTCATGGCTGCTCTTCTCCTATTTATTGAAGTCTTTCCTTTTTCTCTCTGCCTAGTGGAGTAGAAGATGGTGATTCCAGGTTCCTCAAGTGAGGCAAACAGCTCCCCGGATTCCCTTTCTCTTTCTTCAATGGCCTCTTGTGCCTGGAGCTCTTACGGTTCTGGCTCAGCCTAGTCCTCTCCCAATTTGCCTCATTAGCATCTCCTGAAAAGCAGGATAATTTCTCTGCTTGGCACCTGGATGCTCACTTGCTAGGGTATGCCTGCATGTTTGCCATTTCCTCTGAAGTGCTTTTAATAGACCTGGTCTGTGTTGCAATTCAGGCAGCACCACGGAGTAGCACAATGCAGAAAGATTACATTCAGAAGCCTGGTTTGTAAATTATCACCCAGCAGGAGGAGGGAATGATGAAGTGGGAAGGCACCTCTTAACTGGAGAACCCGATGCAGAAAGCCATTCTCATTTATGAGCAAGATCTTCCCCAATCATCCTCACTGCTGCCACTAGCTCACCACAAATCAGGGAGAAGCATTAGCACTAGACTTGGAGGGAACCCTAGATTCACCTTCTTATTTTCATCTGCAAGAATCATTTCATTAAGATTTCTACCACCCCTCTTAATATACTAGATTTATTCCCCTTCCAAACACACACGTGCATGCATACACCTGTGCACACATGCACCCACACTTAAATTGACAGTCATTTATAGATTCTTAATTTATGTTACACTTTCTAAGAGAAAGATCCAGTGGTTATAAATTAATAGCACATTTATAGGAATTCTATATGGCTATTATAGAATTATAACGAAGCGGCTGCCACTTGGTTGTGTGTGGGTAATTGGAAATCAGAGAGGAGAATCTTTACTTTATTGGAATTGTGTTTTTAAGAGTAAACACCATGAAAAGGGTCAGCACAGCTCCAAACTGGCCCATACTCTTCTCTGAAGGAAAATAGTGACTGGTTCAGTACCTAGTTGAAGTCAAGCCAGAAAAATCACTTCATCTGGCGCTTCTGGAGGGGGAAAAAGGACAACAAGGTGTAGTAGTAGAAAAAGTACTGGATTTGAACCAGGGACCTGAGCTAAAATCTTGGGTCTGCCTCAGTTTCTTTATCTATAAAATACGGGGCTTGATTTTGATAAGCACTAATGACTCTTCCAGTTTTAGATCCTATGAACCCAGAAGGTGAGCTCTGGGCTTAGGGGACAAGGGGAAAGAAGATCAAAGTAATTAATGGAACAAGCCATAGTAGAAGAGAGCATAACAATTTTCTTTAGGAACAAATACAGTTTTGGAACAGGGACAATAGTGTAACCTTGAGTTATATCTGCCTTCTAAGTGTAACTAATAGCTTGGTATCATCTTGCTTACCAGAAGGTACAAAAGGATGTTTAAGGAGTGGAACCTTTGTTACTTGCTCGTCCTTAGGAAAGGGAGCCAAACACCCAAGCAGGGCATTTTGGGAGCAAGAGGTCCAGTCTAATTTTTGAAAACAAAGGGATGTATATGCCATTTTTCCTATTTAAAATAAGTGATTTAACCTCTGAGGCTGGGGCCTGGATTTCAAATGGTTAAAGTGAGGAAGATAAGCACCAGCTGTTCTAGTGGACAGACAATATTTTATACTCTCATTTATTGACTATTTTCTATATTTGTTGTAAATGTTATTTTTCCTCTTGTAGTTTACTTCCCTCACTAAACTCAAATGTGGCTTGGGATTAAGGAAGAGGCTAAGGGAGCTAATGTCCAAGACAAAGAAATAATCTGAGTTTCGGCAGTGGGAATCATAAAGGGTATTATTCTGGATGAAATTCTGGATTTGGGGTGAGGAAAACCTAAAATCCTATGTCTGACATTTACTAGCTGTGTGACCATAGATGGCTCACTTAACTTCTCTGAGTTCTTTTGTAAAATGGTAACTATAACACACACTTCACAAAGTTGTTGTGAGGTTCTAATAAGATAATGTAAGCTTTGCAAACTTTAAAGTGCTATACAAATGTCAGATAAGAATATTTGCTCTTATCTGTTAGCTCAATAGAATTAAAAGAAGTGAATCAGAAGTAGAGTCTCCCAGGAGAGAGTCTTGACATAACCTAGGCCTTTGTGTATTTGGCAGGGTTCTGTGTGTTGCCCATCTTAGGGAATTCCTAAAATCATGAGTAGCAGCCCTGATGCAGTCTGGGAAGAATCTTCTGAATTTCTAACCTTGCCGTTCCCAAAGAAGTACACGTGGCTTTTCTGTTCATTTAACCAAGTACCTAATGTGCCGTCCCAATTAAGGGGCAGGTGTCATCCTAATCTTTGTCAGATACCTTTAATCCAGGTTCTAGAGTTTTTGTAATTCTACTTCAAATCTGTTCCTGCCTTCTCCCCATTCTATCCCACTCCATCTCCAGAAGTTAACCAAGCTTTAGATCCACCAAGGACAGGAGTTGAATCCATTGTTCAGTGTATGTGTCACTGTTGGCACCACTTGACAATGCAGATCTTTGTGAAGACCTTGACTGACAAGACCAGCACCTTAAAAGTGGAGCCCAGTGACACCATTGAGAATGTCAAGGCCAAAATTCAGGACAAGGAAGGCATCCCCCCCAGACCAGCAGAGATTGATCTTTGCCAGGAAGCAACCAGAAGATGGGTGAACCTTGTCAGACTACAGCATCCAGAAAGAATCCACCCTGCACTTGGTCCTTCCTCTCAGAAATGGGATGCTGGTCTTTGTGAAGACTTTGACTGGCAAGACCATCACCCTTGAAGTGGAGTCCACTGACACCATTGAGAATGTTAAGGCAAAGATTCAGGACAAAGAAGGCACCTCCCCAGATCAACAGAAGTCGATCTTTGCTAGAAAACAGCTGGAAGATGGGTATACCCTGTCTGACTACAACATCCAGAAAGAACCCACCCTGCACTTGGTCCTGTGCTTGAGTGAAGGTGTCTAAATACCTTCAAGCTTCTTCCAAGCTTTCAGTCATTTCACTGCATTTTCTTTCAATGAAGTTGTTGTACCCCCCAAGAAGTTAACCAAACTTTGCAACTGGCTCAACACATTTTAAAATAATTAAGTCCACAAAAGTTTTATTTGGGTCATTGTATTTCAATGTGTTCCTACCTCCCAGCATTTGTATCTTCTTCTGCTTCTTCTTATCACTATGGGATTATAAGAGCAAAACTCTCTGATTGCAAAAAATGGCACTAAAAATTTCTCCATGGTCATCCAGACCAGCCTCCAAGCAATTCCTATTGCTACAGGAATATCCCAAAGGAGGGAGAAATGTTATTATTGGAACTGGTGGGACCCCCAGCCTCATTTTTCCACACTTACTCTCCCAGAATGATTTTATAAAGATTTTTCCAAAAAAAAATATGCAAAAAAACAAAAAAATGGGAGGAAGAGTTACTTTCAATGTTTAAAAGTTTTGATTATTAGGAAGCGGGGAAAAAAGGTGCCACTGATTGGGGAATAGCTAAACAAATTGTCCATATGAATGAAAGTTCACATAAGACACAACAAATACAAAGAATTCAGAGAAACACAGGAAGACGTGAACTGATTCAGGGTAACGTAAGTAGAGGCAGAAAAGCAATATACACAATAATTACAATACAAAAAGGAAAAAAAACAATAAAATGAAACTAGACCCTATGAAATTAATAATGACTAAGAATTTTAGCCCTGGAGAAAAGTTGAAAGGCAGGGACCTCCTTCCCCTTCCTTAAAAGAGTCAGGGTCCCATGGGTCAGACACAGTCATTGTGTAGGTTAGTTCTGATGAACTGTGTTAATTCTTTTCTTTACAGAATCACAGAATTTGAAAATTAGAAGGGATTTCAGCAGTCCAACCCACCATACAAAAGAAATCTCCACTATAGCATAGATCATCCAGCCTCTCCTTGAAGACCACCAAGGCAGAGAACCCACCGTTTAAAAATATTTTTTACAAGGGAATGCTTATTGAGTAGGGGAAAAGGAGAGATATATTTGGAATTTATGTAATCTAGAAACAGAAAGCATCAGTACCAATTTTAATAAGTATTTGTTGCTTAATCTTAGGCTATGGAATAATCATTATTTCCATCACACTCCTGAAGTTCCTTAGGGAGGGAGGGCCAGGGAGAGAGAGAGAAAGAGAGACAGAGAGAGACAGAGATTATGTATGTGTGTGTGAGTGAAGAGATAGGATATACCGGGTAGGCTAATACTCAGTGACAGAGATTAGGAATGTTGATTTCCTGCTCAGAGGAGTTGGTTGCTAATCTGCTAGTTGCAGAGGACATAGTGCCACCTTTGTACCTCACTAAATGGCAGGCAAATTCTAGGGTCACTTAACTGGAGCATATTTGCCATCCTGATCTGTTCCCAGGGAGAGCACCACCAGTTCCAGCAAGGACACTAGGACCCCATGCCAGGCTAGTTGAAAGAGGAAATGTCAATCTCCACAGGGTTGAACTTATTTGCATTTGGCTCCAGGGTGAGCTTATTGATTTTCCTTTCCAGTTTATAGTGAGGAAATTCTACTCTAATGTTTCAGGGCTTAGTAATAATTATGATAATAATTTGGACAGATTGAATCTAAGATGCCCAGAGTACTTTACAGACCCATGAGCTATCCAGGTTCCCCCAACACAGGAGGGAAGATAGACACAGGTTGAATTTAGTCCTCCCCATTCCAACGGTCAGAAAGGTAAAGCCAAAAAGGAGAATTACCTTAGGTTATTTGCTCAGGGCTGAGAAGTAACCTGTGGTCTCACCATAAGATCATAGATTTAGAACTGGAAGAAACCTTAGAGGTCATCTGGTTCAGAAGTGTCAAACTCCCAGCCTACAGACACCAAACAGTCTGTAAAACTTTCCACTAGGGCCTGACCCACATTAAGATGGAATTGGGAAATGTTTAACAAAATAAATGAAAATACAATACAACGTAGATAATGCAACTTTGTGGTTTTCTAAGTCAACATGTGGCCTTCAAGGACCCATTTCTATTTGTCTTTGACACCACTGGTCTAGCTACTTGACAGATGAGGAACTTGAGACTGAGAGAGCTTAAGTGCTTTTCCCAACTTCACCATTCATTTCCTGATGCTCACACTATTTTTTCCTATAATACCTAGTCTACTGCATTCTACTACATACTCTCCTTCCCAGACTCAGCTCTTATACAAGCCAGTAATGATGATTTCCCATACTTGTCCTAATTTCTGTCCACAATACACTCCAGAAATCAGCTCCTAAGTTTGGATCACCACTGAAATTGTTGTTTGTCCTTCTTTTTCAAAGGGACCAATGAAATTAAAGCATCCTGCCTTAAGGGAACTTCACATAGTCAGTTCTGCTGAGGGATTTGTATTTTCTAAGGCTGCCAGAAACCCTTTGGTGGGCTGCCACATGCAGGGCAGTAAGCAGCCTGTGATGTTCAGGCCTGCATTAGAGGGTGATGTCTTGACTTGTGGGTGTAAATTAGATTTAAGTGAGGCAGAGTTCTTCAAAGTCATCAGCCTCATTCTTTCTTTCAGAGTCATCAAAGTCCAGTGGCAAGATAAAAGTCAAGATAACTGGTGATGGTCCAGGATGCAGTGGATGACTTTGGTATCTTTGATGTCTGACCAAGCTCTAGGTACTCCATAGGGCCTTCTTTAGCCAACCTTCATGGCTGTTGGAATAAATTGTTGTCATTTACCCATTTCTCTAGCAGAAGTCTTAGGATAGACAACCCCCCAACTTACCAATGGGTTTGAGGCCTGATGGTTACCCTTAAACTGGTTTACCTCCTTTATGGAGATGATCCACTGAGGTATGGCCACTGTGCATGTTATAGCTTTTTGGAGCCACAGGTGAGAGTTGAGTGTCAGGTAGACAACAAAGATAGATGAGAAGCCCGCAGAAAGACTCAGCAGACCCTCACACCAAAGGTGTTAGTCCTCCTCCATATATCCCACCATTGTGATAGGTATCTCCTGAATCTTCACATCTCATTCCCAAAAGCACTTGGGAAGCTGGAAGTTTAAGTTTAAGTTTAAGAAGAAGCCCAGTTGAATTGAATGCTTTCCTATGGCAACTACTGCAAGGGACAGGGTTTGCCTAGTTCTTCTGATCCAATGAACAATTCAACAAGTGTTGTAACCACCTGCCTTTTGTGGTTGGTCAGGTTTTTCTTTTCCTATGCATTTCCTAATATCTCTAGGTACTAGAGAAAAGAAGGAAGATTAAAAACAAATTTCTAGAGCATTTTTAGTTAAAGGAAGTTGTCTAAAGTTATTCTGTTTCACTCAGAGGGGAGTATTTAGGACAGAGTAGATATGTTTTATAATTTATAGGAATCACACCAAACATCTTAAGTTTTCAAGAAAGTTTTGTTGGATTGGGCTCTCATTTATCGCATACCTACCATCTGTAAGGCACTGGGTTATTAGGGACTGGGCATATAATGACAAAAAAAACAAACAAAAACAACTCAAAAACCACAACCAAAACCATCCTTTGCCCCCAAGGAGCTTGAGGCAGAGGATGCCACATGTAAATAAGTAAGTACAGACAGTTCTTGCTTTACATAAATTCACCTTATGGAAATTTGACTTTACATAAAGAATTCTGAAGAAAATTTTTATTCCATAAAAGTACTTATGTTAACTTTGTTGTTAACAGTACTTTCTCTCAGCTCCTACCCTTTGATTCCAAGGCCTCCCCTGCCTTGAACAAAAACCTAAAAAATCAAAACAAAACCCAAACCCTAATCCCATCCCCTAAGTGAAAGTAGAACAGATTGTGGAGAGATTGCCACTAGCAACAAATAGGGGTTTGACGAGGGGCCTCTAATGCAGCTTCACTTGCCTGTCCATACTGTGTGTCTGTTCTTGCTCCCCACCTGTCATCAGCCTCTCCTGTCTATGTCAATATCTGACCCCTACGTGTCTGTCTCCTGTTTCTCCTCTTGGTTGTGAACAGGTCCCCATGTGTACTTGAACTATGTGCTCCCATGCCCTCCACAGGATTGTAGACCCCTTCTTGCCATCCAGGACAAATTTACATTACTTAGAGGTCTACTGAATAGGCCACTTAGTAAAGTGAGAACTGTCTATATATTTATGATCATCTGAAGAAGGAGAGATTACTAACAACTGCAGGGTAGAAGAAAGGCTTCCAGGAGGAAGGAAGCTAGGAACCCCAAGGCAGTGATGAGACAGGAGCATTTTCCAGGTGTTGGACAGCCTGGGTAAAAGCATGGAGGTGGGAAATGAACTGCTAAATTCACCAGTCCCTCTCCCCCCAAAATGTTTTGAGCAATTCTTAGTACAAGTACAATTACTTCTCAGTTATCCATGCAAATGCAGAGGGGCAGTAGCAGGAATAAGAGTGGGTGAGGCTGGGCTAAAAGGGAGGTTCAGGCAGAGATTCACATTTAGCCTACAGATTAGCCACAGAACAGATTATCAGCAATTCACAATTCAGAGCTGACTGTAGGAAAACCTTCCTGATAACTCTCTAAAGGAGAATGAAGGCTAACTTCAAACAACCTGTAACAACCACTAGGTAGTCCCACCTGGCAGTTGCTTTTCCCTAAGAGTAACAGTGGGAATCCAAAAGAATGGAAGTATCCAAGTGCAGCTGAGCTAAGAGGCTATAGACTCTGCTAGGAGGGGCAGAGACTCAGGGGAGCCTGCACTGGAGGCCCAGGCTGGCTTCTATGAGCTGTGATTTATCCCCCTGCAGAGACTGCAAGGCAGAGCTGAGATGCAATTCTGTTTGCCAAGCATAACCCTTTTCTCATAGCTACATTGCTTCTCCCTCCAAACCCCTCCCCCAATGTTTCTATATGCTTTAAAAAGAGATTTGTATCCTGGAACAAAGCAGAAACTAGATGATGTTTGCCACAAGCAACTCTAACAGGGGCAGACTGTTTTTCTTCTTGGATTTTTGGTCTAGGTAGCCCCATGGATTGCAATGTAGAGGAAAAGGTGACATTTTCAGCTCTTTTCAACCTCACTCTTTGCTAGCCCCACCCTAGAAAGTCCTGATATACACTGAAACTCAAATATCTGCAGTAACAGAAGGAAGCATTGGTGTGGATTACCCAAAACAGAGGATGATTATAAATAATAATAATAATAATAAAATAACTTGTAAAAAGGCTTTGGAGAAATATGACTTTAAAAAGCATGTTGAATGATTTTATTTTTCAATAGCATGCACTGATCAATGATGGTGGAGAGAAGAGTGTTGAGTAGAAGAGGGAAGTCAGCCTGGGAAGTGCTGCAGCAGCACACACAGTAATGTGACTTTATGCCTCTCACTGGTTGGAACAAGCTGGAGCTTTGCAATGTGCAGCTGGGAGACTGGTCCTCCTCTAGGTCGTTTCTCAGTAATGAGCTACTTATATGGTAAGATTTCCAGGGTGCCTTAAAAGCTGCCTTTCCTCTGAAGTTTCTTCTGATCTGTGTGCTGATACCTCTTAAGATTTCAGATACCTAGTTAAAAATGCAAATGCTTATGGGAGAGGTAATATGGGATGTTTGATTTTAGCTGATCTGGAGAGCAGGATTTTATGGGGGAAATAAGGGAGGAGAATAAGCAGGCTTTGGGTCAAGAAAAGGCAGGTAAAAGTTTGAATGGAGTGGGAGGAGGTATGCCAAAGGCCATAGAAAAGGAATCTTGGGAATGCTAGAAAACACTCTGTGGGTTTCCTTAAGGCTCTTTCTCAACTTCTCCTTTCATAGTGCGTCCCCTTTCTTGGTAAAACTCATGTCTCTTCTGGATTCAGTTTTCTTTCTATAAAGATGACTCCCAAATCTGCATATCTAAAATATCTGATCTCTAGCATGTCAGACCTGAATCCCATGCTTCCTGCAGGATATCTCCACCTGGCTATCTCCTTGGCATCTCCAACTCTTTTAAGTCAGGGTATGTGGACACCAGGTTAAGAACTACAATGAACTATTAGCTGAACCACACCTGAGTTCTGGTCTGTGTTCATTCACTAATTGTGATCCTACGTGCTCACTGTGCTCTTGACAGTCACTTAAGCTCCTTGTGAAATGGGAATGATAAAAGCTATTCTATTGAACTCAAAACATTCTTATGAGAATCAGGTGAAACAATGGCTATATGAGCATTTTGAAAACTCTAAAATGCTATATAAAATGTAAAGATTCTTCTTTTTTAGTACACCTACTGCAACCCTCCATCAAAGTCCTACTTAAATGCTTCATCATGAGATGGAGATGATTCTGGGGTCTCAAAAGAGTAGAGCACAAGCTCTGGCATGGTCACCTATATGGAAAAGCTTCAGGCATAGTACTGCCAATATACTGCTTTCTGAGTATCAGCCTAACTAAGCACAGAAAGACTCATCACCAGCAGCTTGGTTGTAGGTGAAAGATTTTTTGGTCATGAGACCCACGAAACAAACACAAATACAAAATGACCCTCATCATTAATGAACTCAGCACAAGGAGTCCTGTATGACCCCCTCCTAATGCTATAGTGATGGTGGCAGAGGGTACCAAGAATCACACGGTTTTAAGGCTGTCTGTAAATTTAAATGTTGGTCCTCTGTGAAATGTTTGTCCAATCATCAGCAAGTTTATCAGGAACTGAATAACCTTAATTTTTGCTATAAATGAAACCAGAAGAGAGGTGAATAAAAGATTTGGTAGAATTGCTTTCATCATGTATACAAAGGTAACAAGGAATATAATTTCAGGGGATACCTGATCACCCTATCTTGTGGGATTGATGAGTAAAACCAAAAAGACCAGCACAAAGATAAATACAGCTTATGAACCAACTTGCATAATTGCAGAAAGTAAAGAGGCAGATAAATTATGTTAAGAACCTGACAAGATTTCTTCAAACCAAATTAATAGTCTTTACACTACCCCCAACTTTTCAGAAATAGAAAGGTGGCACTTAAGAAAATTAAGCTGGAAACAAAAAGATGACCAAGAAGACAAACCTTTTGCCAGAAATTACCTTCTTTACTCTTTAGGAGAATGATCTGTACATATATTCTCAATCATCCTTGAGAAAAAACAAGTTTTAAGGTTTTTCTTCCAACAAAGTGCCTCCTTTGTACATATCAAGATCATCTAATGGTGTAACCACAGAGATATGTTTCAATGCTCCGACTTTTTTTTTCCTTTGGTGGGAAGGAGTAGTGACGGGGAGAGGTCTGGATCTATTATTTAATTGGCACAGAAAGCTCTAAATGCTGATCAGCAACTTGTCTATAACTTACTCTCTTAAAAGTCTTACACAGTTGCCTGGGGGGCACTGAGAGGTTAAGTGTCTTGCACTACAGATCACAGGATTATAGTATCATAGACAGAGCTAGCATGAATCTCAGAGGAGATAGAAAGGGCAGAGCTGAGATTTGAACCATGGTTGTCATCTTCTTGAGGGCAAGGTTCTCTCCTTCCACCCACTGTTTTTGCATCCATGGCACTCAGTCCTGTTCCTGGCACATTTTCGTTATTGTTTTTGTTGTTTAATCATTTTCAGTTGTCTGAATCTTTGTGACACCTCATAAATACTTAATAAATACTTGATTGACCCCATAAGGCAGGAGGTGAATGGAGGTTTTCCTGATTACAAGACTTGTCCTGTGTCAAGTATACCAGAGATGTCAAAATGCAGCCCAGGGGTCTTAGGCAGCCCATAATATTCCTGAGTCTTCCAGAACCAGGTTAAATGTAATTGGGAAATATTTAACATAATAGATAAAAATACAATAAATGTAGTTAATATTGCATTTTAAAAGTAAGTCAATATGCAGCTTGCAGCAATCCTTATGTATGGCTTAGTTTCTATTTGAGTTTGACACCACTGAACCACATTGTAATGCACCTTAATCCTCTGATCATCAATATCAAATGAGTCATAAAACAGGGAGATGTATAACTGCCAGAGGGGTTCATTACCACAGTGAAAGATATTATATAAATAGTCCAAATGAAAAAAAAATTGTCTAAAGATGGTCAAGTCCTTCTCCTGTTCCTGTTTACAAATGATACTGTACTGACTGCATCAAGCCCTAGAGCATTATTAATTATTTCCTCAGTGTGATTTATGACTACTCAAGAGAGAAAGGCTTTGTAATCTACACAGGAAAAACCAAGTGGATGAAGGATGAATATTGACCAGTTATGGCATGCACTTCTATGGGCAGCCAAATGAATCAGTTTATAAGTAAATATAAACTGGACAAGTCCTTCCAATGGTCAATGAGCTAAAATCATAATTGAATAGGTGAAAGAGAATGGGCTCACTGGATTATATCTGGGAAACCACACAATACTTTCAATGATTCCAAGCTATTCCCTTGTTTCCCTTCTAAAAGCCCTTCTTTCAATACCAACATTCTATTGGTAATATGCAATTTCTTAAAACTGTGGAACACTCTAATGCCCAAATAAACAAAGTTGCAGATGACATAAAAGACAACAGGAGAGATGCATGGTAGGTGGTTGTATAGTGAAAGCAAAGGATAAGAGATGTTTAAGCCAAGTGCCCCATGGGTATTCATGAAATGTTAAATGTTTTAGGGAAAGGTATCTACTGTACTTGTTATTTCCTCTAGTTATGGGACGCCAAAGACTTCTTTGAAAACAGCAATTCAAAAGACACAATTTCATTCCTTGGGAATGGGAATTCCAGTGGGAAATGGGTTGGAATTTGGAGTCATTATCCCAGCTATCTCCTCTACTATACTGTAAGATTCTTGGGGGCAGGATCCATAAATCTAAACTTTGTATCTCTCCTAGAGCCTAATTCAGTGCTCTGTGTGTGGTATGCACTTAGAGTACCATCTCTGGAGTCAGAGAATATGGGTCCCAATCCTTCCTCTGATACTACCTTCATGACATCATTGGGACTTAGTTTCCATATCTGTAAAATAAACTGTTTGGATCAGATTGCCTTTGAGGTCTCTTTCAGTTCTAGATCCATAATACCATGAATGTTTGTTGTGTATATCTATATATATATGTATATATATATATAGATATAGATATAGATATATAGATATATATATATTTTTTTTAACCTGTGTTACTTCAGGAAAGTCATCTGTCCTCTTATTAGCACACGCCACTCCTCACCCTTACCTGAACCAAACATTCACTTTGTGAAAGCAGATATTAGAAAAAGAGAAAACATAAGTAAAGCGGGGTATAGGATATCTTCAGTACAGAGATGAATGGAGACTTGAGAAGCACTTAAGTCAAGACATCATAATGTAGGAGAGTGTGTACTGTATTGACAGTGAGAAATCCTGCTCAGCTGTCATTAATTTAGCTGTATAACTTTGGACAAGTACCTTCCCCTTTCTGGGGTAGCTTCCTTCATTGTAAAAGCAGGGGGCTGGATTATAAGATCTCTGAGATAATTTAAGGTCCCTGAGATAATTTCTAACTCTAGAATTCCATGGTTTTGTGATTCTATGTAAGGAGACAATGGAAAGGGTTTCTCCCCGTGACAGACACTAGAGGGGGGAAGGTACTTTGCCTCTATGCCATCTGGCTCCGTTTTGGTGCCAGGGAAAAAGGTATACCGAGGGATACTGGGACAGTCACAGCCTGTGGGGTTGTGTGGAGCACGACTGTGGGGAGACAGCAATGCCAAGTCTTTGGTGCTGATAGCAGAGCCTCACTCACACAACATCATCATAATAATAACAAGGGGACTTTGCACAGATAGCAAACCTTTCCTCTGAAAAATTTCCAAGCTGACCTTGATGACAGGCTTGGAATCTCTGGGGTGCCATCTGACCAAAAGACAAATTACTGATGTTCCTCTTTCCCTGACCACTCTGGGGAGGCAGAAGTTCAGATAGAAGATGCTGCCATAGGCAAAAGGCTTCCTCTGTCCTAGATGCTCTGGAACTTCACTAGCTTGAAAAGTGGAGGCTTGGACCAGATGCTCTGTGTTCTTTCTAACATAACGTATCTATCTCTTATTTCATTATTCTCGGCACTGTCACCTTTTTTTTTTCCTTCATTCCCATCTATCATGCCTCTCCACCCAACCTGCTCCCCTTCCCAAGACCCTCCTTTCTCCCCACCAGTCTCTTTCCTCATGCCTGCTCACTCTACCTTCTCTATCCCAAACTCAATCTTTAACGAGAACACTGCAGACTTTATGCATCAAGGAAGTCTAATGGAAAGGGCTCTGGACCCGGAGTTGGATGAGATTTACATTACAATTCTATCTATAACACTTAATAGTTATGTGGAAACAAAAAGCTCACTTCCCCTCTTGAGTTTCCTCATTTGTAAAATGGAAATAGTAAGACATAAGCTACCAACCTCATGGGGTTGTTGTGACAAAAAAACACTTTGTAATCTTAATGGGATATCATAGAGATGGATTATGGATTTTTATAAAGCTACCTTAAGGTGGAGCAGCTACACTAGCGTGGCCTCAGTATATTAGAGTTATACCCAGCATACCCAGAATATAGACTTCTATCTCCTCAGCTGGGTTTGTTCTCTTCTGGTCCCAACTTGGAGTGGATTCCCTGTATACCACCCTCAAGTAGAAGACTAAAAGGGGGGGGGGGAGAGACAAACCAGTCAAACTACAAGATGCCCTAAAGCAGTGAAATCTAGTTGGGGAATACCAGACTGCTAAATAATAATAGTGAATGACAATAATAGCTGTTTTTTTTTATGTAATACTTTAAATTTTACAAAGCATTGGTAAATATTATCTCATTCAATCCTCACAATAACTCTGGGAGGTAGGTGCTACTATTATTCTAATTTTACAAATGAAGAAACTGAAGCAGACAAAGATTAAGTCACTTACCCAGGGTCATACAGGTAGCAACTGCCTGAGACTGAATTTGAATTCAGGTCTTTCTGATTCTATGCCCAATACATCAGCCAGTACACCACCTCACTGCCTCAATTGGACTTGCTTTCTGACTTCCCAGTGTCAGCCATTATTAATGTATATGCAGGCTTGCTCTTGTGTGTTCGCTCCCTCATACCTATGGGTCTGAGAACTTGATGTTTTTAAAAGTTGTGACAAAATGAATTTTAATATAATTGGTTTCCTTTGCAATCCTATGTAGTTTATTTTATGAATTTAAAATAAATTCTTCTGAGGAGAACTGCATATGCTTCCCAAGGTTGCCAAAGGGGTCCATGACACAAAAAGGGTTAGGAACCCCAGCTCACACCTCCTCCTCTGTACTTCCCCACACACATTTCCTTTCCTTCCCACCTTCCTGCTTCTTGTGGGGGCTTAGAGAGAGCCCCAGGAAGTGCCTGCGGCAGACTTAGGAAAACTCGACTAAAAGTTGCTTCAAACTTTCACTATGCTCTCTTTATTTGCCATTCCTCTACTGCAAGCATGCACCCCAAATGCTCAGCTTCAAATACCTTTCAAAAGCAGTTCCCTTTTTCTTGCTCCTGTTCCTCCTTCTGCTCTTCCTACCTGATTCACTCAGAGCTGTCACAATCTCAGGTTGGTGACATCCATATCTGTAACATCAGCAATCATTACCATGGAGAGTACCCTCAGTCCCCTGAGACACTAGGGAAGGAAATGATAAAGCTCTCTGGAATGGAAGGATGGAGAGGGGAGGTGAAGAAGTCAGAGAATTTGGTCTGGCATCATGGAAGGGCTTAGAGTGACAAGACCCTTAGACAATGCTCTAGAATGTCAGTTGCTGAATGGAGGATGTACATCCTCACTCTCAACTCCTAGAAGAAAATCATGTCCTGAGATGGTGACACCCTGGGGAAAAGCTCTGATGATTTCAAGTTAGTTAAGGCACTGGGCATTTTGTCTGACACTCTATGAGCTCTGTCTAACATAAAATGGTAAAGCAATAACTCACATATAGTGCTTTGGGTTTATAAAATTAATTCCTCATAATTACTTTGGGAACTAGGAAGCATTACTATCTTCATTTTACAAAGGAGAAAAACTGAAGTTCAGGGAAGTGAAGTGACTTGCTCTTGGTCACATCACTAAGAAAATGTAACCATGGGAAATGATAGTGTTGATGCATGATCCAAGCACAGTCACCCCCCATTCATCTACCTGCTTTCTCATTCAGCTCAGTAAAGGCTCTCTCTACCAACTCTAGGAGGCTGGACCAGACTCTAGTAGATCAACATACCTTTGAAGATCAGCTGAGATTTTTCCAAAGTAATTCACTAAATGAGGAGGCAGGAGCCTGTTAATCTGGGTGGAATATGAGTCCATTAAGCAGAAGGATAATCATAATAGATAATCAGAGCTAGGTGGATGTAGTAAGAGCAACATTCTAACCAACCTCTCTCCTTTACTGCAAGGTAGTAGAGTAGTTTTTCCCAAATGAAATGTTCCTTGAGGCTTGACTGACTCAGGGAACTAAACACTAGGATGATTGAGGTTACTTCCTGGTCATTTGAGTACAAAACAACCATGAGGAACTCTACCCTTATTTAGAGGATTAGTTGAAAGACCAAGATGAGCAACTCTGAGGCAGAGAAGATTCCCTCAGCTGAATCAACCTTTAAGGCCCAGAAGCATATCTTTGTTGAATATCCTTTCCCTGCTATGGCTAAGTAAATCTACTTTTGTAAACTTTTGAGTGACCTATGAGTGTTTCGTTCCTTTCCAATACTGAACCTAAACCCCGAAGATGCTGGCCTGAATCAGGCCCAGCCAAGAAGAACTTATTGGGGCAACCTGGGAATTTTGGTGAATGACTTTTTCCCTTTTATTTGGTCAGCACTGTATAATGGAAAGAGCGCTGGATTTGGAATCAGAAGTCTTATGTTTGAATTCTCTGTATGCTACCTGTGTGGCTTTGAGTGAATCATTTTGTCTTTTTGGGCCTTATTTTCATTCTCCATAAAATAAGGGGATTGGATGAAATTATTTCTAAGTTTCCTTCTAGGTTTAAATCTTATGATGTTATGGTCTCTTCTATTCACTTTGTACTCTTTGGCATCTTCTTCTCTAATTCTGTCTTCTTTCACATTGTGTTCCCAGACTCCTTTGCTCTGTTGACTACTTTTCTTCTGAGATAAATCTCCCTTTAGTCTGAAATTCAACAGAGTTCTCAAACTCACAATGGGAGATATGCACAAGTTAGCCATTGCCTAATAGGCCCCAAGTACCCTCTGCCTCATTCCTATCTCTGCTTATCCATATTCTTCTTCCTCTGACTAGACCAGACTTTCTATGAGCTGAGTTGACAACCAGAAGGATGATTCTGGGTAATGTGTTTTTGGCAATTTTCTGAGATTCTTCCTTGATCACTTGTCAGCAGTGTCTTTACTTCATTCCCTCCCTACTCACTACTATGGAGAAAGCCTTATTTTCAATAACTGAGAAAATGCTCCCTCCAACCTCTGCTCTTATAATTGTAACCCAGTAGATGCAAGTAGAATTGACATACAGCCTGGTGGGCATGCTTTTCAGTTGTCTGAACCTGCATAGTCACTCTCAGGGCAAGAAAGAGGCAAAAAGCCAATAATTACTATTTCCTCTGGGCAGCTAGATAATCTCTGTCACGTACAGGGACATAGAACATCACTGCCTCCTAGAAGAATGTTATGTTAGTCTATTTAGAGCCATAACTAGGAATTAGAGTACCTGGTCAAGTTCACTGGAGGGAGGTAGTGGGAGGCAGAGGGTTAGAGTCTGTGGTGCTGAGAGCAGTGTGACCATGGGTCATTGGGAGAGGCAGAGGTCAATCCTCAGGACACTCTGGGCCTCAGCCACATGAGATTTGCAGTGAAAGATCAACACAAGAAGAGATGTTTTGTGGTGATAGAACCCTAGGAATAGTGACAGCTGGTAAGGGAGGTGAGACACAAGGACAACAGAATCTGGGAAGAAGAAGGACGAGTTCTACCCACCATGCTAGTTACAGTTTTGCTAAGGACCCCTGGGTTAAGAAAGGGAAATTCTTTCTGATAGGGATTTCCAGTCAATGATCAGCTTTTCCTTATGGCAATTTCTATTTCAAAAGTATTCTATCAGTTCACAACCAGGTATTCTCTGGCACAGTCCCATTAAATGCTCTTGTTCTTTTCTTCATTACCCCCCCCCCCCCCCCGGCCCCCACACTTCATTAATATTCAAATCAGGGAACTTTTGCAGTCAGTTTTCTAACTAACTGAAAACAGAGAGAAGGAAGTGAAAAACAAGAAGGTAAATGAAAATTAGGGAGAGGGAAGGGCATGGGGGAGGTGGTGGTAGAAGGAGAACCAAGGAGGAAGGTATGAGGAGAGAAACTAAAGGCAGTCTCCAACTTTATTCTACGTGAAATCTGGGATTTAGAAAACTAGAATCAATTGTCCTTGGGTTGAAAATCTTCATGTGACATCATTCCTGGCTAAGAAGGAAAGTCCTGTGAGCAGCGAATGGCATGCCAATAAAAAATTATGCTAGGAAATACCTTGTGGATTGGGAATTTTTGGTGCAGAAGATCCCAAAGCACCTTAACAGCCTCTTATCGAAAGGGCACAGGTCACTGGAGTAGGCTGGGAAAAGCTACTGCTGGCTTTAGACACACAGTGGGGGAGGGGCATTTGTGGCTAGCATTTATTACATAAATAC
>CM053584.1:177339670-177362830 GCA_028627135.1 Pseudochirops cupreus | reverse complement strand
GCCGCTTCCAGTCAGCACCGCACAGCGACTAGCTTGGTTCCGGCGTTCTCTTGCTCCACCCCTTCCTGCTACATCAGCAAGCTCAAGGGGCGTGGAAGATCTTCAAATCCCAGTATCGTTACAATAGCATACTCCCTGCCTCCAAATACTAGGATACCATGTGGGTCTATATCTCTCTAAATATTTTGGTAGACAATATTTCCAAGAACATCTTTGTCTTACCCTACCTGTGCCCCTCCCCCCAGCTGTGTAGAGAGCTGAATGTTAGAGAGAAAAGGAGATTTGGGTCTGAGACTCTAGAAAGTACCAAGTCCAGTGCTCCAGACAGACTTGTCCACCTGAGCCCTAGATGAAACTGCTATGGAATTGTGTCTTCTTTTGCTCAAGACTCTTAGTCCCTCCTTGCCTGAGTTCTGTACTCACTCATTTATCATATTGCAAAGACTCCTGGTTAGCACTGTTGGTGGACATATATGTCTGTTTGCACCTGTGTGTATATATGTATGTATATCTATATCTGTAGATGAATATTCTTCATCTTCAGATGCCAAGAATAGGTTCACCAACAGCAACCCTACAAGACAGAAATAGCATCATCTGCAGATCTTATAGCTGTGCATCTCTGCTCTCATCAGAGGGAAATAAAGAGATTGTGTTATCTGATGGTTAGAACATAGAGCCAATGTTGAGGATGCCTTTGCTAAGCCTTAGTTCCACACTTGAACTTGAAAATTGCTTTAAAGTTTTCAAAAATGGTCATTTCTTTTCACTCCCTGTATATCCTGACAAGTTTTAGCCAGCTGACTTGTGCTTCCAGGCAGATGTGGCGAGCTCTCCTTCTCGGGCGCCCCAGCCCAAGATAGTCCACATAGACTCTGTGACTTGATGTCTGCTTGACCAATGTGGCCACCCTGTGTCCCAGACAACCCCCCGAACTCCTCATGGGCAATCTGTAGGCACAAGAAGCAGTGTCTCAAAGGAGTTTGCCTGGGGAGGCACATCAACCAGGGATCCTCTCTCTCCTGGGAGTTCGGTCCACTCTCCTCACTCCTTACCTAGAGACTTAGAATCCCAGAAGGCAGAAAACTGAGTAAGGCAGAGACGGTAGCACCACAGAATGCCAAGCAGCTCACAGGCTGATTATGAAAACAGCCCATTCTCTTATTGACAGATTAGTTTTGAAAAATGCTGAGCTAGGACATATGTTACACATATTGTCAAAGAAGAAGCCCAGATTACTACTTCTCTGACATGGTCAACCCTTTTCCCAGACCTCATCCTCTTCCCTTCTCCTAGAACTTTTGCCATTGCCCCCAAGAGACACCTGTAGGCTTATGCACCTGGTATCCCATTTCCAACTGAACTAGAGTGATCAAGAGTCAACCCAGCTGCCCCTTTGCTCCATCAGTACTTGCCTCAGCTAGAGTTTCTGAATATGGGTTTCTTAATAGATTTATCATATCTTTTCCTCCACCCCTCTCTTTTGTATTCCCCTTAAGTCAAAGGTGATTTTTTAAACAAAAAAAATTATTTTAAAAAAACTGTCCCTTTTTTTCTCCTACCCACATTTCTATTTTTAAAACAACTGAAAATTAAAAAAAAATAAATTTTCCCCCTCTTTTCCTATTCTAAACTCCTGTAGGATTCATAGGCTAGGGAGTGGTTTTCCTTCCTTCTCCCCACCCCCCATATTTGTTTTCTGTACCTCTCTTTCCCCTCAAGGTGAATTTTCCCTTAGGTCACTGTGTAATGAAGCAGCTGAACACCAGGTTGCTAGAAACATTACTCTGAGCTTGGAGCTGGTCAACTGGAGCTTGAGACTTGGCCTGTTCCAAGGCCAGACATCACCAGCTCTTTCAGGCATCCCAGCCAAGAGTGGAAATGGATATTAACAACCTAGGGAAGTACACCAAGCCAGAAAAACAAAGGGGGAGACAGAGACAGAAACTAAGAACATGCACCATAGAAGAGGGAGAACAGCAGTTCTTTAGCAAGTATGACAATTGAACTAGAAAGCCAGGGTATAGAGTGACCCAACCCAGTTTGCTCACAGCCAATTTACCTGATTGAGTCTCTTACTGCTGCTCACCAGGATCCTACTGTACAGCTGTGAGTCCAAAATGCTGATGTATTTGGAGTGTCTCTATCAAGGATAGACTGTCATATTGCTTTTCTGATCCTTAAGCCAGGTTCTCAGGTCTAGGAAAAGACCACGTGTTAAGAGAATTATGGTACTCCAAAAGCAACCACCAGACAATGTAGGTTTCCTTCTTCTCTCAATGCCAGATTTCTCAATATCACGAGGGGTCTAACCTTCAGTTAAAGAGTGTTACTTAGGAGGGAAGAGGCTTGGCCAGAGATAAACATCAATGAGGTTTATCCTATTCTCCACCCTCACCCCCATTGCTACTGTATCTTTATAAGAATTAGGGATCAAAGACAAATACAGTCTGGGAGATTCCGCAGATTGTGAGACTATGACTCTGTCTCTCCTTCCCTCCTGCCTTCCTCTAAGAAAAGCCTTTGACACACACCCTAAAATAAAGTCCAGACTGCTCTCCCTTCTGGTCCTGGGATCTTGCCAAAAAAAAATTTTCCTTCATTCCTTCCTTCTTTATTTCTTTCCTTCCCCATTCTTTCCTTTTATCTTAGTTTTGTTGGGAGAAGCAGGCTCTAGTGGAACAGTAATGGAGGAAATGAAATATTTTCCAATGCAAAACTGTTATCTACCAAACTGTATCTACCAATAGGTAATGGACTGGTTTAGTAGATTGTCTTGGGAAACCAGACTTTCTTCCCCCTAGAAAGACTATTTCATGTATATATGTGTGTACACATGCACAGATATATACACATATGTACACACATAAATATATTTTTCCAATTACATGTAAAAATAATTTTTAATATTTGTTTCTTAAAATTTTGAGTTCCAACTTTCCTTCCTCTGTCACCTCCCCTCCTGCCTCATTGGGAAGGCAAGCAATTTGACATAAGTTATACGTGTGCAGTCATGTAAAACATATTTCTGTATTAGTCATGTTGTGAAAGAAAACAGTCCAAAAACCAAGAAAAATAGTTTTTAAAAAGTAGTCTTTGATCTGCATCCAAACTATATCAGCTCTTAGAAAAACTATTTCTACTCAATTTGATTAATTCTCTCTTTCTTCCCCAGACCACTAAGCCCTCATATACTGTTTTAAACAGAGCAAAAGACAGAATTAAGGGGAAGACTATACTAAGTAGCACAGGCAGCTAAGGAGCTTAGTGGATGGAGTCCACTGGCGGCTTGGAGTCAAGAAGTCTCATCTTCCTGAGTTCAAATCTGGCCTCAGACACTTGCTTGCTGTATGACCCTGGACAAGTCACTTAACCCTGTTTCTCTCAGTTCCCTCATCTGTAAAATGAACTACAGAAGGATATAGCAAGCCACCCCAAAAGTGGGGTCATGAAGAGTTGGATATGACTGAAAATGGCTGAACAACAACAATGAAAGTCTTGGTCAGCTGGAGAAGGGATGCTGTTTGGATGTTGTCTGTGATGGTGATGGAGGATTAGACATAGTATTATGAAACTACTTTGACCGAAAAAGTATAAGTCCAAGGAAAGCACATCCTCTTCAGTTAGGGGGCAAAGGAATGTTAGTAGGTATAGAAGTAGGAGGAACTGGAACATTTTCTAAGTTGGATTGTGTGTTCATGTATGTATGTATGCACGTGTGCCTGTGTGTGTGTGTATGTGTGTGTGTGTTGGAGCAAGGAGTTCCATGTAAGGTCTTTTCCCATCCTCCCCTTTCTATCAATCTCTGTGAATTGTTTTTCCTAGGAAACTATCCAGTGCAGCCTAACTGTCTTAAGTCCATGAACGATTTGTAGGTGCCAAATATTTTAATGAAAATACATTCCACGGATGCAGCTGTTTATCCTTCCCCTCTAGTGTGTTCTGTAGCATCAGGGCATGGTCTAACACAGTGTGTGGTCCTCTACAGGAAGCAGAAGTAGACTATCACCCAGGCTTTCCAGCAGCCAAAGCTGATGCTGCAGAAAGTGTACAAAGTGCCCAGGAGCCCCATCATGGAGAGACTGTCATTGGACTTGATTCTGTGGGGCTCAATCCAGAATATCTTTGGGTTAAACCAAGTAAATAGAGCTTTGTTGAATTAAAAAAAAAAACAGGAACTAAGCTGTCTCTGGTATATCTGTAAATGGGTAGGAAGAGCCATCAGCAAAGATGGCAAGGGGCTGATATAACCTACAAAAAAGAGAGTCCTAGTATTTTACTTAAAAGCAGCATGTTCAAGGCATCCCCCTAGGCCCTAAAGATCTAGCTCCACACATAGTAGATTAGTTGATTAAGCATTATGTTTCTGCCCTTGGCCCCTTACCTCTTTTTAGATTTTTCTGAGTAGCCATGACCTGACTTTTGAATGAGGAAAGGTCTGAGACAGTAGTCAAGGAAAGGAGGGAACTGGGAAACCCAGGAGGACAATGCTTTCATTGTCCAGGACTGTTTTGCTTTGTAAGTTCCTTTAATAATGCTCTCAAGCAACAGGCTTAGCAGGACTCTTCAACATTCAATGGAATGTGAATTTTCTTTTTTTCTTTTATATTACTATCAACTTCTCAATGATCCTTTCTCCCCATATCAGTCAAGAAAAGCAAATAAATTCATTGGTCATATCTGACAACATATATGTCATTTTACACCCATAGTCTACTATCTCTATGTTGAGAAGCAACAATGATACATCTCTGACGGTTTTCTGACCTTGAGCATGATTGGTCACTGAACTTGTCAGATGTTGCTGTCTTTTATGTTATTGTGGTCATTGTATAAATTGTCCTCCTGGTTTGACCTTCTTTGCATCAGTTCAGATAAGTTTTTCCAAGTTTCTCTGAATTCTTTTTTTTTTTTTACAATACAACTACTCATATCATGAGTGGTTAAACTTTACCCTAATTATTCATTCCAATTCTTTATTACTATAGAAAGTGCTGCTAAAAATATTTGTGTAAAAAAATAAAAATAGGGGGCATCTAGGTGGCACAGTGAGTACACCACTAGCCTTGAAGTCCAGAGGACCTGAGTTCAAATTTGGCCTCAGACACTTAACATGTACTAACTGTATGACCTTGGGCAAGTCACTTAACCCCAATTTCCCTTACTTCCCCTCTCCAAAAAAGTAAAATAAATAAATAAATAAAGTGAAATAAAAATAGCTGTGTATATATGAGACCCTTCCTTAGTTCTTTGACCTCCCTGGTGGTGGTCAATGCTTGACTATCCTACTATAATTCCAAATTGTCTTCCAAAGCATGTTTTTTTTAAAATCTCAGATCATCTCATATCTATTTATGTGAGACAGTATTGTACAGTGGAAAGAGCACTAGACAGAGAATCAGAGGACTTGGGTTTGAATATTGAGTCCATTATTTTATTCCCCATCTGATATGCCTAGTGTTATTAACATCAAAGATAAATTAGCTTTATTTCAAAGGATCCTCATTTTCCTCATCTGTAAAATGAAGGGGTGTGGTTAACTAGGCGATCTCTAAGGTACTTTCTAGCCAAGCTCTTAATCCTATGATCCCATGATTCTCTTTAAATGGCAGCCACTTAGCTGTGTCTGAGGAAATTAGCCCTAGGAACAATGTAGCTTCTCATCCAATAACTCTGTCCATGGGCCATTCACCTACCCAGAGAGATTTGTACTGAATGGGATTTACCTTCATATGTAACAGTCCTTCAGATGAGATGAAATGGTAACGAGAAACACCCTTACCGTGAAGGGGGGAAGGGGGGAGAACAGGGGCAAGGGAGAAAGGTGAGCCTAAGGACAGGTGATTGATAATAAAGGCTAACTTTATCATACAGAAGAATTGGGAGGATGGAGGACAATCAGGGCCCAGGTCCTTTGTCTTCGAGGAATGATTATATTCAGCTATTGAATTTCCTGCCTTTGAGGGGGCTTACGGTCAAATTACGAGCACATGATGCAGATGTTAAAGAATTAGTAACAATACAAATCAGAAAGTACTGGATTACAAATGATTTCTATGGACAAATAGGTACAATAAAATAGGAATCTTTAGGGACCTGCCTCCCAGGGTCATTATGAGGATAAACTTGGATAATTTTGTGAAGTGCTTTGTAAACTTTAAAGTGCTATATACAGACTAAGAGTTACTATCATTATTGTTATAATATTGTTATTATTCTACTCATGCTAGTGTTCCTTCTTGGAATGCCTTTCCTCTCCTTTCTTTCCTTGAGACGCAGCCCAATTCCTACCTTTTATAAAAAGCCTTTCCTGCAAACGCATACCCCTCCCCACTGCTAATGTCTCCATTACAGATTACACTCTGTGTGTGTGTGTGTGTGTGTGTGTCTGTGTGTGTCTGTGTGTATAAAACTCTTGTCAAACACAAAACACAAAAAAATGAACCAGTCCTCCTCAAGGAGCATATGTAAATTCTGCTGGGGTTGGTGGGGTGTGGAATGATGTGTGAAATAAGGGGGTCTTCAGTAAATAAATCCAGTGAGAGATCAATGGTGTGCTCTTCCTCACTCTAATATGATCCGTACTTACTTGATAGAACCAGGGACCCAAGTAGGGTCAGCAGAATCCTAAATTCTTCTAAGCACATTGAGATTGTAGGTTCAGCTTCCAGAGGTGTCCAGAATTCAACAATTTCCCCCAATACTAGAGCCAAAGAACCTTATATATACCCTCTGATTGGAGCTCGTTAGTTGAGAGCCTGACTCACCTGTCCTGGGTTAACAGGGAGCAACAAGTTTCCCAAGTGGGGAAAGTGAGGGTAGGGGGAAAGATGATGAAGAAGAACTGTAAGGTAAGCTTGTGACCACAGCATCGATTTCCCAGCCCCAGGGTAGCAGGTGAGTTTTGCGGCTCAGTTGCCTCCTTCTGTGAGCTGGACTCAGAGAAGGGAACTCCAGACTCATTTCCAACCCAGCAGATTGGGTGGTCACCAGGGACTAGGCTGCAGGGTATTCTTCAGTGACAGCTACCAGTGGGTGCCTTAGTTATTGACTCAGCAACAGGCTGAGATGCCAAAGCAAAACGTCTTCAAATTAGCAGTAATTGCAGGAGAAATAAAGAGCAAACAGGGTGAGCTGAATGAGGTTTTCTATAAATATTATGTTTTTTAAAGTTTGCCCTGGAGTAATAGAAGCTGTTTAAACGCTAATATCCTGTCTGTGCATTTAAAAAGCCTTATAATGAGGATTTAGAGTCTGAATTTCATAGCTGCTGCCTGCTTCAGTGTGGGCCTGTAACATCTCCATCCACTACTCCTGTTGGCTTCTCAGAATAAGCAAAAACTAATCACTCATGTCTACCTAGAACCAAGATCAAAACTCATTACAAAATCATGAGAGCACTTGCCCTATGTTGGGGCGGCTACTCCCTCCCACTCTAATTTGATTGTAATTGGTCTTTGGGCCTCACCCACAGGAGGCGATGACACAGAAAATGGGAGACTAGACTTATCTGCTCTGTGGGAGAGTTTACCCATCATTCCTCAAGTTCTGGGTATCTGCCCATGACTAAGAACTAAACCAGAATTGTAGGAAGGAGGATACATGGAAGCCTTTGTGGTAGGCTGCTGATAAAGGTCATTCTAAAAGCTCTTAACACTTTTAAGTTACTGTAAGACTTGCTGATCTGCCTAACCCTGTTTGCTCACCCAATGAGAAAGGCATTCCTTTAGATTAGGTAAAGCCTAGCTTTTTAAGAATATTATTAACTAAATTATTTATTTATTGTAGAAATAAGATGTAGGCATTTTAATATTGTAAACATTAATAATACAAGTGATCAGGAAGAACCTCAGAGCCCATCAAGAATCTAAAGGCCACTATTTAGTAGTATCAGAGGTCTAACACTGAAAGGGACATCCAAGGCAATCTAGGAGAATACTTCATTTTTCAGAAAAGGAAATTGGGGCCTGGGAAGGAAAATGACTTAATCCAAGGTTGTACAGGTCAGAGATAGAATTTTAATCTAGGCCTTCTTACACTAGAGCAGTGGTTCTCAACCTTCCTAATGCCAGGACCCTTTAATACAGTTCCTCATGTTGTGGTGACCCCCCAACCATAAATTATTTTCGTTGCTAAAAAAAAAGATTTTCATAACTGTAATTTTGCTACTATTATGAATCGTAATGTAAATATCTGATATGCAGGATGTATTTTCATTGTTACAAATTGAACATAACCCACAGGTTGAGAACTGCCGCACTAGAGACATTACTCCTTCTACTGTAGCCTTCTGCCTCCAAAGTTAATGGTTTACAAGCTTGGCCCTGGAGAAGAGTTGAGAAAACTGGCCTTCTCTTTGGGGAAGTGGGAGAGTACGGGTACAGAATGTTATCCATACTATCAGAAATGACTGATGTGTTGATTGATTCTGCTGAATTTTTTTTTTAATTTTTGCTACAAAGCATAGCTTATGGGTAGGGGAGATAGGGGAATGTATTCAATCAATCAGTAATCAATTATTAACAACCTACTCCATACCGGACACCATATTGCTCAGTCATTTTGGTCATGTGACTTCATAATCCCATTTAGGGTTTTCTTGGCAGAGATACTGGAGTAGTTTACCATTTCCTTCTCCATTTTATAGATGAGGAAACTGAGGCAAACAGGGTTAAGTGATTTGCCCAGTCATCTAGCTAATAAATGTTTGAGACCAAATTCGAACTCAGGTTCCCCTGACTGCAGGACTGGTGCTGTACCTTGAGCCAATACCTTGCATCTATTTTGTATCTCCTCATTCTGTCTATGCCTATGTGTGTACATATCATCTCCTACTATAGAATGTAAGCTTCTTAAGGGGAGGGCCTATTGTGGGAGGAGAAGCTTGAGCTGAGCTTTGAGATGAAGACAATGTAAAAATGATTTATGTCAATAAAAACAAAATTGTAAAAATCCATTTTTAAAGAAACTTGTGGATGATAATATAATGGACTGTCAAAAAGGAATGCTCAGCCTGAGTGTGATTTCAGCCAATGAATTCATCAAATATATAGAAATACGTACATACATTTACATATATATATGTGTGTGTGTGTGTGTGTGTGTGTATGTATGTATTAAGTGCCTATTATTTGACAGGTACTGTTCTAGGAGCTGGAGAATCAAAGACAAAAATGGCACCATCTGTGTTTCCACAGAACTTACATTCTATTATATACTTATAGACAATATGTGCTTACAGAAGCATATACATAACAAAGGCAAGGTAATTTTGAGGGGGAGGCCCTAGCAGTTGGGGGAATCAGGAAAGGCTTTCATGTAGAAAGTGGTGCTAAGGCTGGTGCTAAGGGAGGAAAAAAAAAGAAATGTACATTGTCACTTTGTTATATATTTAAAAGCAATAGCAAGTTGTACATAATAGATTTGCAGTTTATTATACTACGTTGTAGAAATGCTTGTTTTATTCCAAAAAATTTTTTAAAATAAAAATCAAATTAAAAAAAAAGAAGTGAAGATTCTATGAGATAGACATGAGGAGGGGAATGAATTCCACCATAAATAACAGCCAAACAAAGTCATGAAGAAAGGAAATAGAGTGTTGTGTGTGAGGCACAGAGAGGCTGGTTTGGCTGGACCATAGAATAATGGAAGACAGGGATACAGCTAGGCAAGAAAGATAATTTGGGGCCGGGTTGTGAAGGGCTTTAAAAGCCAATCAGAGTGGTTTTAAATTTAATCCCAGAAATAATAGGGAGCCATGGGAGCGTATTGAGTAGGAAAATCACTTTGTTAACAATGTGAAGATTGGATCGGAGTGGTGAAAACAACTACCACACTCAACTGCCAAGCATCCCTGTGTATGGGACCAGAGGTAGAAGCGACTGGAGGTGTCACCTAATCCAAACACTTCATTTTACAGCTATAACTCTTATAGAATGTAGGTGTGTGATACAGGGCCTTTCAAGTGTATTCAGCACAAACACACTACCACCCTCCTCTTCACTATTGACTGATCTTATTAATTCTCTTGGGTTCAAAGGCAGTTTTGTATATATGCTATGGGATATTCTCAGTAATTGCCAAAATTTTGGAAACTCTCTAATTTGTAAAGTGGAAGTAAAAGTGAAAAATTTTGTTCTTCCGTGGAATAATTTCTTCTCTCTCAGTCTTTAGCCAGCGATTTATAGGCTTAGACATTTAGTGCATAGGACCTGAGCTCATTTTCCCATTCACTCCTATTTGAATCAGCAGGTTGGATCCCCTGAGCAAGGATACTACCTTTCCCTCAGGATTTTCGGGGTAACCTTGAAGGGTTGTCTAATACTACTGCTCGTGATCACCCATCTGGCGTGTTCTTCCTCCCCCTTAGCCCTATCAATAATAGTAAATATCTACCTAATATCATTTGTGCAAGTAATATCAATTAGCCTCTACAAGGGCTATTTACTGAGAGGGTTTAGGAGGAAAAAACAGCATCAGAAATGTCAACTCCTTAAGCCCCTCTATGCATCATCTCAGTCCCTGGAAAAGGTGAGCTTAAATTCCCAATGGCTACCAAACATATCCCCCCACCCCCCACTAAATTCACTTCTGGGTGAGCTGCTCCTTTGCTTGTAGGACATGGTATTTCCACTGCCTGGCCAATTCATCCCTGGGCTGGGTAAAGCAAGTTATTTCTCAGAGCTGTCTCCTCATTAGACTTAATTACTGTGCCTATGAACTCTATGAGGACCTTTGCTGGCTCTTCCAACTTGTCAAAATTTACAAGGTCATAACCTATATCATTTCATCTCAATTATTTATTCACCTAAGATCAGGAAAGAATAAAACACAATAGACTGAAGAAAAAGAAGCATTATGCATCAACAGCCCCATGGCAGCCAGGTGAAGAGGGCCCAGTGCTGCCACTCAACCCCATCTGAGATCCATAGAAGTTCTTGCCAAAGCTACCACCAGAAAGAAGAAATTTTTTCTATTCAAGCCTTTTATATGTACAATTAGTTCTAGCTCAGCAGACAATTAAAAGATTTTTGATTCCCACACAGTATAACAACAAAAAACTCTCTATGCTCTGAATTTGAGAGGGAAAGGACCCCTGTACACACATTTCTGAATCAAGCTCACCAAGCCTCCATATGGATGTTGTTGCTGTAGTTCAGTCATTCAGTCATATCTGGCTCTCAATGATCTCATGGACCATATTGTCAATGGGATTTTCTTGGCAAAGATATTGGAGTGTTTGCCATTTCCTTCTCCAACATATAGAGGTTGTATAAGCTCTAAAGACTGACCTCGTTGGCCAGATCCCCCATCACTGATAAAATCATCGTTAATTGTTATGTAATTGATTAGCAGTATCAAGTAACATTTTTGCAGATAAATATTCAAACTATAGAAGTCTTAATGGGTCTTGCATCCAGAGTTACCTCTTTTTCCCATCCTACACCATTCTCCTAGCTGGTCTAAATGGGTCTTGGTGAATAAAGGGAATGAAACTTTAAACTCTAGTGTAGGTATACATTTCCCCATTGCTGTGCTCTGGAGAAGTAAAGGACTTGTAGGTTAGACTCCACCTTTACTAACTGCCTTAACTGCTACAACAACAAGTTCAGATTGGCCTTATCTTCAATCCACTCCTAATACATTACAGTCTTCTCTCATTCTCTTGTCTGAACATTCATCAGTTGGCATCTTACTCTAGCTTCTCCACTTCCCTTTACTGGTGCCCCTCTACTTGGGCAGAAGTATCTTTCTCAAGTACACTGGCATCTCAAAATAAAATTGATTCTTCTCAATGTCTGTGGACAGACTGACCCAAGGATTCTCTATTATAATGAAAAAGTCCTTTGAAGTCTCAGTAACCTTGAGGAGCTCTTCCAAAGTCTCTGAAACCTAAGGCTACACAAAGAAGGAAATTGAAATCTAGAGAGGGGAAATGACTTGTCAAGGGCCACACAGCAAGTTGTTTGGCAGAGTGAGTATGAGCGCTACAATTCGGGCCTCCTGACACCCAATCAAATGTTCTTTCTATTACACTGAGTGATCCAATGTAGCACTTTTCATATTCTCATGTCCTCTGCTTTTTGACCCAAGTACACCTCTGTGTGTGACACTAACAGTTCCTTTATTTCTCAAGATTGGATAGTGTGAAGGATACTGTGCATGAATTGAGTATGTTTTGACTAGAAAAGGAAGGCTGTGGATACTGGCAGCTGAATACCTTTCTTTGATTTAGGGAAACTTTATTTCTATTGTAATACAAATATTCTCAGAGATCTTTTCTAGTGGAAGCAAAAATAAAGAGGGATGACATTTTCACTTTATCAGTCAGTCAATGTTTATTATCAGTCATTGTAACTGATGAAGTGTACACTCTTTGCAAAGCACTTTGTTAAGTATTGTATAAGGCACATTCTAAAGAAATGGAAAGAGAAGAAAAGGAAAGAAGGAGTGTGTTGGAGCCTACCTGAAACAGTTCTATTGTTAAATTTTCAGCATAAGTATTTACACCTTTGAAATCAAAAACTACAAATCAGGGTTTGATTTGTTTTGCTGATTGTCTAGATTGTCTTAATAATGCAGATTAAACTCAAGTGTATTTTGCATACATTTTTTTCCCCTGAGAGAAGATTGTTAAACATTGACTAGTACACTCCTGGGAAAAATGGAGAGGGAGAGCAGAGATGGAAAGAGGAAAGGGATAAAAAATAAGGGAGATAGGGAGGGAAGAGATAGAGAAGAGTCAGAGATGAAGAGAAAAGAAAGAAGGAGAAGGGAAAGACACAAAGGATAGGGGAGAGGATAGAAAACACATAGCTTCTGCTCTGGAGATGTTTGCAGGTGAATGGAAGTGTCACTGCACATAAGTTCATAGGAAATAGTAAATGGCTGATCTAAATAGGACAAGGTTTATCAGTGAAGACTTCATACAAATATTTGCCACTTCTCTCTGGGGATGGGGAGGCAGAAGAGGGGAAATTAAAGGGATCACACTCTTTGCCTAGATGTTAATGATCAGTGTCTAACACTTTATAGTGACTTAATAAACGGTTGTGATGGATTAGTTAACAGGTAACCTAATTGTCCTTTTTTGTAAATACTGAATCAAGTGAATAAAATGAAAAAGGATTCTTATTGTTTATTATTATCTTGTGTTTCTCATCTTTTTGATAGAGATTAGACAGAAAAGATCCTGAGACAAATTATTATACTGCTATAATTATATTTAATGTTCTATAGATTATCACATAGATAAAAATAACTGCTTTTTGTAGCTGAATAAAAGTAAGCTTATCCACTTTAGGCTCACTGAAAGCATCCTCAGTCAAACTCCAGTAGCAGAAAGAACAACACAGATAGCATACTCCTCATCCTATTCCTGCATGCTTTTTTTCATTTTTCTTCTAAGTCTTTGTATTTTAAAACTTTCCTTCCCATGTAGCTTGGATGATATGAGTATTTGCAGTGGTAAAATAGGCTATTCATTTGCTATGGTGAAATCTATTTTTTTTAATTCCTAAACTCTTATGAATCAATACTATGTCTAGATGATGATGGGCAGTGGTTTGTGCTGTGATAAAGCTGTACTGGTTCCAGTAGTTGAGTGGTTGAGTTCTGAAGAATATTTTGAGGCTTGTATTAATTGTATCTTTATTTGTCATCTGTAAACCTTGAAAGATAACCAGCTCCTGATGCATAATTCTAATCCCCAGGTCATATTTTGCAAGGTATTTGTTAGTGTCTAAATTTTTACAGTCTGTATCAATGTGCATTGCATAGTTTATGCTATTTTCTTGCATAATCTGCATAGATTACTAAATCTGTATTTCATAAAGATAGTATTTCTCCAATTTCTGGTGGCAATTATGTGGTCTTAGATTGTCATTGTAAACAACTTTGCTTCCACAAACAAATCCAATGAATTCAAGTATTTGTTCAATGGTTGTTTATCAACATTTGGTTGATTGAATGCAGAGGATGTGTCCCATGAAGGGTCTTTTGACTTTATTCTTGGATCTTAGCTATTTCATAGTTTGTATCTGGAGGTAAATTACTTTTGGTTGCACTCAACAAATTCAGTGGCATATCTATCACATCACTCTATCATTTCTCTTCATCTTTTTTTGCAAAAATTGTTCATCTTTCTATAGCAGTGGTTCTCAACCTTCCTAATGCTGTGATCCTTTAATACTCATATGTGGGCATATCTGCATGTGGGCGGGCCCACCTGGAGACAGATAGAGGAGCAGGGTCTCAGTTCCTAAGACCATCGGAAATATGTGTTTTCTGATGGTCTTAAGCGATTCCTGTGAAAGGGTCTTTCAACTCCCAGAGGGGTTGCAACCCACAGGTTGAGAACCGCTGTTCTATAGGTTCCTTAGGGTGATGTTCCCTACTCATTTTATAGTTCCTAAAGTATATGTGTGTGTACATGTGTATGTATATGTATATATACACATATACACATACACATATATATTAAGACTGGCATTGTGCATGTGTTAATTGCTTTAATTTTAAATTTAAATGTATTTTCCACATTCAACATTGATTCCAGGATGCCAGGAAACCTTTAAATATATTTAGCCACAGTCCTCTCTTTGATATTATTATGCTCAGAGTGTCTCACCTGCAGGAGACCAAAGTATTTATAGATAGTGCTTTTATCCATTGGTTCAGTAAGTCCTCCAGATAGAAGCTCAAAGCCTTCAGTCTCTATCATTCCTTAGCGTATGTTACAGATTTCACATTTATCAAGACCAAATGATGTTTTGGTATCATTGGAGAACCATATGATAAAGTACTTGTTTAATAAGGTTTTTGGTGGATCCATATAGATTAACATCTTCCTTATATATTGAATGATTAATAAGATCTTTTAATTCTATTCACTAGTTAGTTTGGAAGCCATTCTTAGTTCTGTTTAGGAAATATGGTCATAGATTTCAGGCTAAGCAGAACCTTAATGAGTTGAAACTGTGTCCCAGGAAGATGCCATATTTTACATCAATTATTCTTGACAAAATTGTGTGGATGTTTTCAATAGAGAAGAGTTTTCCACGTGGATATCAAATACTCCAGTGTTCTCACTATCCTTGGGTCTATTTTATACATTTGCAGTACATGAATAAGCCATGAGTTTGGAACCAAGTCAAAGGTTTTGCAATAATCAACGAAGGCAATATAAATGTTCCAGTGCTATTGGGGAGTTTGTTCAATAGTTACCAAATCAATAATAAGTTGTTCTTTGTACTCCTGGGACTTTTTAGAACACCTTTTGTTCTTCAGCCAATATATTGTTCTGTTACGTTTATAGACTTTCTTTTTGGTGAAATAAACTGGGAATTCATTGCATAAGCTACATAAACATGTAATCAGTCTATTTTAAAAGGCATGTTCTCATCTTTTGGTAATAGATATGTGACAATTTTAGTTTTTTTAAAAAGGGTGGGATCAGGCTTGCATCTGAGAGGAGGCTTGATAAAGTGCTTTGCTAGTAATTCACACACTCCTGTGAAGTATTTGAGCCAATAATTATGGATCTTCTCTGCCCTTTGCATAGAAGACAGTAGCATTTCAGTCATTTCCCTGGGTGTCACTGTCCTCGTTGTTGATTACCTTAACAGTTATGAGAGGAAGAATAACTCCTAGGATTCCCCAACAGGTAAACTGAGCTAAATCTTTTCTTTAAGAGGTATTAAAATCATCCCCAAGACTTAATTGGCTCAGGGGGACTAGAGGCTTGGGCTATTGATCTAGCTCCACAAGGACCTCCAGTTGGTCCTTGAGGCTTGACTGAGAATTGACCATAGGCAACACAGATGCAGGAAAGCTGTGCTTAATAGAATCAGTGTCGAATCATTGGCTGAGTATGTTTTCCTTGCTCTAAATCTGCTTTGGTTATGGAAACTTTTGTTAATGTCTCCTTTTATTCGAATCTCAAACCAGAGGGAACTTTATCAACCTAGTCAGCCCAGATCTATTGCAACAGCACACTATTTTTTTGTTTTTCATTTGATCCACATCATAGTTTCATTGTGTAGGACTCTTTTTGACCATATATATCAGGCCTGCCCATCATACAGCCACCAAAGAATATCACTCAGTGTGCGAAAAATGTAGGGTTGCCACTGTGCACTCTCTCCTGTTTGTCACACGACCCACTGCAACCAACCATTGTTAGTCTGTCTCGTGTCTAATCTATTTGCAGCCCAAAGAAGTTCAGCCTGTTTTAATTTTGGCCCCTACCTACTGCCAAGTTGTGTAGGTTTGATATATATGAACAGTTTTCTATATTCTCCTTCCTGAGTGGTTCTCTCTCAGCTCTGATAACTTTACTTCTTAATTCTATTAAATAATAGAATACTTAAGAGATGTCAGACATTTTATTTTGTTCTTTGAACTTCTTTGACTCAATGTATCACCTAAACCTTTTGACTTTTGCTTTCAGTTCCTGATTAAGGCAGTTCAGTGGTTCAGTAGATAGAGTGCTTGGCCTAGAATCAGGAATTCCAAGTTCAAATCCAGCCTCAGATACTTGCTAGCTGTGTGATCTTAGGGCAAATCATTTAATTCCTCTCGCCTTCAGTTTCGTCATCTGTAAAATGGGGTAATAAGATCACCTGTGAAGATCTAATGAGATGATACTTGTAAAGCACAGTGCCTGGCACATAATAGGCACTTTAAAATGCTTGTTTCCTTTCTTAAGGGAATCTAGAATTTCTGACATGCTTTTGTTTTCTGTATTTCTTTTCACATATTTCTTTTTTAATGCCTTTAACTGGGTAATACAATAGTCAGATTTTCTGCTTTGTGGACCAGTGATTGATGTAATCTTCCAAAGTCTTTCTATAGATTTTGAACAGCTATCTCAAGTTGCTTCTGCCATGTTGGTGTTTGACACCTATCCTTACGGATATTCCCTGATTGCTTCACATTTAATCCTATCATTCTTACAGTGGAAATGGAGGCTACAAGCTGTTGTATGCAGGTCCTGACACATCTTTATACTTTCAGTTGGCTATTCTGGGAGAATATGTTTATTCATGAGGGCTAAAGCAATACCAGCTTTTAAAAAATTATTCTCTTGTAGTATAATTGGTCTGCAAGTTGGATTCCACCAAACTCAAAAAGGCTTTTCAGAATTACAGTCTAAGTACGCCTGTCTCCTTTTCAAAATCACTTGAGATATTAGTATTCTTTTTGTCATCCATTTCATTATTAAGTATAATTTCTGAAGTTTGCATTAAATAAACATTTTCCTCAGACTTCTGATTTTTCCCTAATAAGATTTTAGTAGCTCTTTGATTTCATCTCTAAATTTACATAACTCTAGGCTTAGAGGTGAAGTTAATTTTTTTTAATGAATTCCTTGTTCTTGTCAGTAGTACATTGTTGTGTGACTTGGAGCTGAGGAAATCTTTCACAAAAACTGGCAAGATCTAGTTCCAATTTTGACATGATATAGCATTGGTACATAATGAAAATTTTCTTATCTTCAGTCTGTTTTGTGCATATTCATAGTTTGTTCGCTTTAGCAGTCAGCCTTATCTGCACTAAAACATTTCCAGTGAGTGGCATATTGGTATTTCTCATGTAACTGACCTTCCTAGGGTACCAGAACACAAAGGAGTACCACCCATTGAACTAATCATCATGATTTCAAGTAAAGCCAGTCTGCAACTCTATGCCGTCCTATCAATTTCTTTGATTCATGGTAGCTTTTTCCCTACACTGTACTAACCCAATCAGGAATGTCGTTATTAGGCAGCTAGGTGGCACAGTGGATAGATAGAATGCTGGACCTGGATTCAAGAAGAGCTGAGTACATATTTGGTCTCCAACACTTACTAACTGTGTGACCCTGGACAAGTCACTTTGCCTCAGTTTCCTGAACGTAAAATGAGGACAATAGCAGCATCTTCCTCCCAGGGTTATTGTGAAGATCAAATGAGATCATAACTGTAAAGCACTTAGGATAGGGCCTGGCATTTAGTATAGGCACTATATAAGTACTTATTCACTTACCCTCATCAGATCCTGACTGGATGGCATTTCAGCATTCATGCCAGGTCTTCATAGTTACCATTTTGATCTCAGGGGACATAGAACCCCTGCTGTAAATTACTCTGGATTGATATATCATCAGCATTGTCTTCTTGCTCTAGTCTTTTTTTTCTATGAAATGCAGACAGAAATGGTCTTGGAACAAAATGCTATCCTAGTACTAACCTTTTTTTTATTTAGTACTCTTAGGTCTTTGAGCAGGTAGGTAGTTCAATAGATAGAGATTCAGAAAAATCTGAGTTCAAATATGGCCTTAGAAATGTAATAGCTGTGTGGTTTGCCTCAGTTTCCTCATCTGTAAAGTGAGGGAGAGAAGGAAATGGCAAACTGCTTCAGTATCTCTGCCAAGAACACCTCAAAGGGGTCACAAAGAATAGTATACAACTGAATGATACAAGTGTCATTTTTATCATTTCATAAAGCAGATTAAAATAAGTATAAATATTTTTTCAAAGAAGAAAGCCTGATAGGCTTTAGTGTAGCTGTGACCCAACTGGCTTGAGTGATAAATTCCAGGTTCCCCTTTGAGTAGGTAGGAGAGGACATAGAGAAGGAGCATTTGTAATGGGTCTCACCCACCCCCTCCATAGTTTCTCTAGGAGCAATGTGATATTGAGAAGATTCCATGAATTTAAAAACTTCTGCTCAAAGCTGTAGCTGCTATTGTATGTAGCTACTCATTCTAAGTAGAATGTGGGTTGAGTAAGTAAGAGAAGAATGGAGTAGAAATTTCTGAGTTCTAGTTCAGGGTCTACCATGTTTTCTCACTGTGTCACATAAACACCATCCTCTGCTTCGTTCTTTTGGACTTCTTGGATTGATTCAAAGCAACCATGATTCTGAGGAATAGAGAAAGTCAAGGGGCTATTTGTGGTTGACAATGTAGGATAGCAGAAAGAACCTAGTCTTGGAGTGAGGAGAAAGCTACGTTCACGTCGTTCTGTGTGACTATAGGCAAATCTCATGTCTTTCTGAACCTCTTTCCTCATCTGTAGAATGAAGAAAATAACACTTATAATGGTTAGAGATTTGTTGCACTATCACATTGTCGTGAAGTTCAGAATAGATAATATATTTAAAGTACTTTAAAAACCTAAAAGCTGATAAATGTCAAACTTCAAAGATCAAATAAATATTTGAAGAATCTGTCATTTCCTCAGGGTGGGCACACCCTTCACACAGAAATAACATTACCTTCCTGACTTAGTAGGTAGAGTAGGAAAATTGCTTTTTGATGCCAAATTTCATCTTCTTGTGGTCAGTCCAATGATAAGCCTCCACCACAGTTTATCCCAGGGGTCCTCAGGTGATAGATATATAGTTGCCCATCAAATCTGACCTGCCAGAACTTATGTTCCTCTGGATTGGCCTTCACAAAGGTCATAGAACTTTAGTAGAGGAAATCTCAATTATTTATTATTGCTATTGTTTTAGATGATGGTGGTGCTGGTGGTAGTGGTGATAAGAATGATAAACAGGTTGTAATAGATAGACTGCTGAACTCTATCTACATGTCGGAGAGACATGAGTTCAAATATTGTCTCTGATGCATGTGTGATCCTGGGCATGTAATTTAATTCTGAGGGACTTGTTTATTAAATGGTTATTATCTGCTGGGGAGAGGGGAATTTCCCACAGCCAAAAAATCACAGGTCTTTCACATGTTCACATACTGGGAGTAATAGAAAAGTTTTTGGGTGGACTAAGGTTTCAGTGTTTCCATACACAAAGTGCAAGATCCTCTGGAACCTAATCCTTCAATCTAGAGAAAATCTGGGAAAGAAACTAATTAATTTGAAAGTTAAATCCTCCGATGGGGGGCAGTTAAGAGGAAGAACCTAGTCTCTATTGACTACCAAAGCAAGAGTAATTGGAATGAGCATCAGAGTGGAGTGGCAAGAGGCATCTGAAATGAGGGAGTTGAAGGAATAGCAGCTAAAGAGGAAAGAGAGAACTAGAGATTTGGTGGAGAGGGAGGAGGAAATGGAAAAATGACCTCCTAAAGTGGAACCCTTCTCCTTGTGCAGAGATGGAGAAAAACAGGAAAAAGATGGTGAGTGACCAAATCCTAAATCAATGAAGTTGGTGCCAAAAGAGAATCTAGATCATTAAATCAGACAGAGAATTACAAATGTACAGGTCCTGAGGTCCTGAATGGTATTAGGTCCTGTACCTTAAGGAAACTAGGAATGAAGCCTAAGAGAGTACTAGCAGACATTATATAGCACTTTTATGATTCATAAAACAACTGACCCACATCATCCTATTTGATCTTCTTAATAATCCTATAAAGTAGATTCTGCAGGTATTATCCCCATTTTGAAAATGAGAAAACTGAGACTCAGAAAAGGGAAGAGATTTGTTTCTGGTCACATGGCTAGTAAGTATTCATCTCTAGATTCAAACCAGGTCATCTGGACTACCAAGTTTAGCACTCTAATCATGTCTATGGTACTATTCAGTCTGTCGGATAAATGAGGAAATGGAGGCCTGGAAAGGTCAAGTGACTTGTCCAAGGCAGCAGCAGAGACAGATTCAAATGGACTCCTTCTAAGTCTCAGGCCAGGCTCTAGGAGTCATCACAGCATCTCCTTCTGCTTTCCTATTCTGGCATTTTTTTTTGCAGGGAGCATAGAGGTGTTGAGGTAGGGGTGTGTGGGTGTGTGTGTGTGTGTGTGTGTGTGTGTGTGTGTGTGTGTGCGTGTGCGTGTGTGTGCACATGTGTGTGTCAGAATTTCAATACAAATCTTTTCCAGGCAGATTCTAAGTAGGTTTGACTGAAGGCAGATCTCTGTGTCTTTAACAGAGAATAACAATTTTATCTCCTCCAAACTAGAATCCTTGGTGTTTCTTCCTGTGTCATTACAGTGGGCAGGATGGTGGGTAGTTTGGTAGCACTGGACAGAATATCCAGGTACCTGAATGAAGTACCTCTCAGGCTGTGCTCAGAAAAGTCAAACCCATAAGAAGAGTTTGCCTAACAGGGATGTGACTACAGGCAACATCTAGTTAGAACTTGTCCTATGAACCAGAATACCAAACAGCTGTTCTCAAACATGTACAGATTTTTTAAAGTGTAGTAATATCTCTGGTGCAGCACAGTGGATAGAGTGCCTTGCCTGGCGTTAGGAAGGCTCATCTTCCTGAGTTTAAATCTGTCCTCAGACACTTAGTAGCTGTGTAAGCCTGGGCAAGTCACTTCACTCTGTTTGCCTCAACTACTTCATCTGTATGATGAGCCAGAGAAGGAAATGGCAAACTGCTCCAGTATGTTTGCCAAGAAAACCCCAGATGGGGTCACGAAGAGTCAGACATGACTGAAACAACTAAACAAGTCCTATCTCCCGTAAATGTAGCACGGTGAGGCAGGGATGAGCTCCAAGGTTGGAAGCTGTACTTTGATGGTGTTTGTTTTGTTTTCTTTTGAGGCAGTCTCATATAGCAGACAGGGTGATAGACTTAGATTAAGAAAGATATAGGATCAAATCTCATCTCCGATATTTATTAGTGGAAGTCATTTAACTGTTAACCTTTAATCTCAGGTTTCTCATCTGCAAAATGAGTGTAACAATTCAGAATTGTTGTAAGGATCAAACGAGATAATGGATGAAAAGTGTTCTGCAGATCTTAAAGGGCTAAATACATGTCAGTTATTGTGATTTTAAAAATATGTACATGTTTGAAAAGAGCTGCATGATAGAGTGGAAACTGAGAAGCAGCAGTACCCAGAAGTCTTCGCTCTGCCTTAACTAAGCTGTGTGGTGCCAGGTCAGTGCTTCCACTGCTCCAGGCCTCCTTAGGAAGGGAATAGGAGAGTACTAGAGCTCTGTTGTTCAACATGGTCTTGGGTAACAAATACATATGGTGCAGTGGAAAGAGTGATGAATTTTTAATTAGAGGACCTAACTTTGAATCCTGGTTCTCCCACTATGTGTTCTTTGGCAAATCACTTAGCCTCACTGGGCCTCAGTTTCCTCAACTGTAAATTGAGGACACTGGACTAGATGACCCCAGAGATTCATTTCATCTCTATATGGGTGATCCTATGATCCTGTGATTTCTGGCTACACCTGGCAAGTGGTTAAGAGGAAAGAAGTCTCTGCACTGTTTGCTGTGTTTGAAGGTGAGGAGAATGGGATGTGAGGAAAGATGCCCTTTGCCTAGCCTCTCTCTGTGGTTGCTCTGCAATGGTATTCCCTGGGGCCAGCTTCTTCAGCTCTGCTGAAACCAGGGTTCAGCTAATTGTGATTTTTAAAACTTAATTACGGAGAGAAAAAGGGATTAAGGGCACTTTCATTTGTTTTCCTCCTGGCTATGGACTGTCAGCAGCAGATTTAGGAGAACTGTCCAGCTCAGGGTGCAGAAGGATGAGCAAGGAAGATATTACAAAGGTTCAATTTGGCCGAGGTCAGACCTTTGGTGCTGTAGAATCTGCTGAAATGAGCTGCCAACCATATCCAGTTCTGTCCTACCCACCTCTTCCATGGGTCTGCTGTGAAGCAGGCCCTACTTAAAGACACACAGCATGTGAGAGGACCTATTCTCACTTCTTTCAAGAGATTGCCCTTCCTAACAGAATCCTATCATCTGCTTAGCTCTGTACATGAGCCAGGCATCTTGAGGCAGTCACACATATGAGGCTAGTCCTTGGAGCTATAGCAGTGTGGATCAGGGGAAAGAATAAATGGCTCTCCGCCAGGGAATTTCCCAGGAGACGAGGCCACTGGGCAGAATGTATCAGGAATACAGGAATTGCTTCTCCCATATTTGCCCTTCCTTCAGTGGAAGGGTTTTCAAAGTGCAGATTACTCTATACATCCCTGAGCATGTAAGCTCATTGGATCTAGGGCTGAGAGTCACTAAAGATTGTCTGGTCCAGCCCCTTTATTTTATGAATGAGAAAACTAAGAGAAGTGAAATGATTTGTCTAAGAACACAAGGACTCTAAGTGCCCTAACTGAGATTTAAATCCAAGTCCAAAGTGGATATAAATCTACTCCAAATTCATGGTCTTTCAGTTATACCACACTGCCTCATTTCCTCCTATGGGAATCCCCATTGAGAAGCTAAGATTCTCTCTAACTGTCCCCTTCC
>CM053584.1:177307561-177339170 GCA_028627135.1 Pseudochirops cupreus | reverse complement strand
GACTCAGTTTTCTGGTATTTAAATGAATGCACTATCTATATTTCTTATGTAGAGAGCCTGTTCCATTTTGTGATTAATAACTATATCAGCATATTTATAGTTACTGTAGGCATTGTGAATACTGCATTGCTGATACAGCTATCAGTGGTCTCAGAGCCAGTCCAATCAAGAGCCTACTATTCTCATACTGTATTATTCTTCCTCTGGTCTCTTTCTCCATGTGTCTCTTCATTCTCTTTCTCTTTCTCTTTCTCTTTCTCAGTCCCTCCATCCCTCCATCTCTCCCTCTATCTTCTCCTCTCTCTCCCTCCCTCTGTCCCTGCATCCCTCTATCCCTCTCTTCTTTCCTCCCTTACTGTTTCTCCCCCTTCCTTTTCTCCCTCCCTCCTTCTTTCTTCTCCTCCCTCTCTCTTTTTCCCTCTCCTCCCTTCCCCCTTTCTCCTTCTCTCCCTCCCTCCTACTCTCTCCTTCCTTCCCTCCCTCTCTCCTTTCCTCTCTCTTTTGCTCCCCCCCGCCCTCAGCTCTAGGTGAAGCCATGAAATAGATTTGGATGAAGGAAGAGGATGTGAAGTAAGGTGGCTAGGGAACATGACGCAAGCCTCCAGATATGTACCTTGGCTTCCGAGGCTAAAAACCAGTTTCCTGGGCTCCAGAAGCACAACTCATTGTCCAGTCATTCTCGAAGAGGGAACTGAAGCTACAGTATTGGAATCAGCTATTTAACCTCTGGAGCTGTGCTCAAGGGCCTAGGTGAGTGGGTGGTAAAGATACAGATAAGTCGCAGTTATTATGAAAATACTAATTTTCATGGGTATGTGTATATACTAATTTGTGAAATCCACTCCATATATCACTAGGCTATAAACATTTCAATTAATCTACAAAATCAGTGAAAATTCTGTTTACATTTCCAAATATTACCACTTTTTCTTTAATGATAATAATAATAATAATAATAATAATAATAATAATAGTAATTGTTATAGTTAGCATTTATACAGGGCAGCTGGGTGGCACAGTGGATAGAGTTCTGACCCTGGAGTCAGGAAGACTCATCTTCCTAAGTTCAAATCTAACCTCAGATATGTACTAGTTGTGTGACCCTGGGCAAGTCACTTAACCCCTTTGCCTCAATTTGCCCATCTGTAAAATGAGCTAGAGAAGGAAATGGCAAACCGTTCCAATATCTTGGCCAAGAAAACCATACAAACCACAAACCATGAAGACTTAGACACCACTGAAACAACTGAACAACCACCTCTGATTCTAAATTCAGTGTACTTTCCCTTAAAGCACTTTGCCTTTCTTTCATATTCTTGTTCCCTCCTATTTCTATTACTGCCCCACTCTATTTCAAGCCCTTAGGAGACAGATGGCAGTAATAGAGAGAAGAGAAGAATCTCAGACCATACTAGGATGCTATTCTAAGAGCAGCAACAAATGGTGAGAAGGGCAAGTATAGGGGTAAAATGTGTTAGGGGAAGATTTTAGGGAGATGGACCTTGAAGAATAAGGTATGATTTGGAAGGACAGTGAACATCTAAGTGCATTCCTAGCTTAGGGAACTACATGATAGGGGAGGCAGGAATGAATGTGGTATTTGGGAAGAATAGTGATGAGACCAGTATGCCAACTGAGGAAGTATTTTTATAGGGGAGTAGAGGGAATTTAGGATACCTTGAGGATGTGGGATTTGGGATTAGAAGGTTTGTGTATCAATGACAGCTGCGTAGTCAATGCTAACCTTCATGCCCCACACCCTCCCAAATTCTATACTCTACACAGGGGCTATGGCATGGTCAGTCACAGACACCACAGCTACCTAGGAAACAAAGCCTTTCAGGACACTAAGTGACGCTGACTTCAGAACTGTGGACAATCTTGGATACAAAAGCAGATTTTTGTTGTTGTTGTTGTAAGCATTTTTCTGCTGATTAAGTTAAATTCTAAAAAGGCTCTGGGTCTGGAGGAGGTTTGAATGTAGGAGGTAGTCCCTGTTCTAATCCTCTCAGCTGGTGACTGGCTTTTCCCTTTGTGTCTAAACTCTCTGATTCCTCCCCTATTCTACTATGCCCTTGCTGTGTCCTAGAGGCCTGTTGTCACCACTTGCACCTTTGACTGTAAAGATAAGACCCTCTTCATGCCCTCTGATTCTGGAGATGCTTAGAAAAGTTGCCTTCCCCAGATAATAGAGGCCTGGATTCCACCATGACAAGCCTGAAGCCCTCTTCTCTCATCACATTCCCAACAGTTAAGGGGCCATACTTGGTTATGCTCTAGAGGTGACTATACCAAGGAATTGTTTCTTACCTTGTAAATATACCAACAAGGTACTTTCAAGCAAGGCAATACCTCCTGTATGTGATGCTTCTAGGGTAAACCAGGGGTTCTTAATCTGGGGCTTATGAACATTTTTAAAAATTGACAACATTTTTAAATATAATTCTTTTCCTTTGCAATTACAAGTTTTTTGTTTTATGCATTAAAAACATTATTCTGAGAAATAGTCCATAGACTTTACCAGACTTCCATTAAGAAGTCCATGATGCAAAAATTTAAGAACCCTAACTCTATATGGATAATACCCAAATATCTTTAATGGATTGGTTAGCTGCTCAGAGAGATTCCAAGGAGCCAGCATAGATCTTGCTAGACTTGTAACTACAATGGCACAACCAGGAATCTGTGCTAGTTGCTGAAAATTAGAGGGTGCAGAAAATAGTTGTATTCCTTTAGATGTATAACCAAATGAATTTAGTGCCCTTTTAGCAAGGATATTTATTTAAAATAGGAAGTTTCCAGATGGCCCATCTGGTGGTCACTTCATGTGAGTTCTTTTCTAGCCTAGCTCCAAACTGTTCCCTCCCCAAGTGGTGGTCTTCTTAGCATTGACTTTCTGTTGTCCCAGGTTCACCACCCATGGGAATAGGCACCTGTCCTTGGGTCTCTTCTCTCCAATGGGTCCTTGTGTCTTGAGGTACAAAGTATATCCCCCTTCCATATGAGTTTGCCATGAAAAGCTAACCTGTCGGCTGCTTTTGTATTTATTGTCTCCAGGCGTGTTTTATGGTACTTGCCCTGGGCACCAGAATTGCTGGTTATGACTCTGGATCCTGTTGGGTACAAACAAGAAGTTTCCAAGTGAAAAGAACAACTCCCCTACTCTCCTCCTCTGCCCCCTTCCCACTAGAGTCTATGATACCCACAGACTCCACACACTAGCTTAACAACAAATTCTTCTCAAATTAAATCCAAGAAGGTCCAGACTAGGACAGGGGGAGGGAGAGGGACAGAGACAGACTGAGATCACCCAACTGACTGCCAGCACCAATGAACAGACAAAAACGAGAGCGAGCAAAGAACAGGGAGGCTAGATGGGTGATGCCCCTGGGATTTCCCAGGAAGGTGCTTCTCAGGCCCATCCTGCACTTTCCTGGCCCATGATCATATTCCAAGCTCAGCTGCTCTGTGACAGCTAACCTCTAGGAGAGCAATTCAAGGAAACAACATTCTCAATAATTCAGCACAAGGAGAAGGGAGTTAAGAAGGAAAAAATAAACAGCCTCAGCAGAGAGAGAGAGAGGAGGAGGAGGAGGAAGAGAGAAAGAGAGAAAAAATGGAGAAATGGAGGGAAAGAAAAGTAGTAGAAGGAGGAAACAGAAGAATGAGAGGCAAAGAGAAGGAAATGATTAATATTTAGATTTGTTCTAACTCACACTTTACCAGATCTCTGTTCCTGGAAGATGCTGGAGTCTTTCACTCTGGAACAATGATGCCTAATTAATTCCCAGAGCACACTGACACCATAATGTAGTGAACAGACCATTGAACTTGGAGCCAGGAACCTTGGGTTTGAATTCTAATTCTGCTGCTCACTAGACTATAACCTTTGACAAGTCACTTAACCCTCTATGAGGTTTAGTTTCATTATCTGCAAGCTGAGAGGCAGTGTAGACAGACCTGGTCTTAGAGCCAGGAAAATGAGTTGGGAGTCTTGCTTCTTTTACATACAGGTTGTGTGACCCTGGTCAAGTCACTTAAGCCCTCTGTACTCTAGATGACTCTCCAAGATTTGGAAAAGGTGGTGATATGCTTTGGTAGAGAGAATTTCCTAACCTTGGGGATCCCTATCTCAATAAAATCACCACACAGGTCCAGTCCCTGTCCCCTCTAACCTTCTACATAATGCAGGAATAAACTACTACATCTTTCTTAGATGATCTCTGTGGTCTCTTTCAATGTAAAAATCATATTCTTATCCTACTTTTTTAGATTCCTACATTTACAAGTTTATTGTGACTCTCAAATAAGTAACTGCGAAAGCACTTTGTAAAATATAAAGCTCTATCCAAAAGCAAAGCACCATATCTGGCCTCTGACAATTGCTAGCTATGTAACCATAGGCAAGTCACATAACCTCTTGGAGTCTCAGTTTCTTCCTCTGCAAACTGGGGATAATTGAATGAGATAATGTATAAATAAAGTACTTTGGAAAAAAAAATCAATGTTTATTAAATACCTCCTATGAGCATGGCACCGTGCAAAGTACTAGAAATACAAAGACAAAAGTGAAATAATATTTGCCCCCATAGAGCTTAATTCTAAAGAGGAGGACATATTTATATAAATAGGTACAATATATTCAAAATGAATACAAGGTTGTTTTGGGAGAGAGGACATCAGTAGCTAGGGGTTTCAGGAAAGGATTTGTGTAGAAGATGGTGGTTGAACTGGACTTGGAAGGAAACCAAGGAAGCACTAAATCCAGCAGGAAGAAGTGAGGAGGGAGAGAATTCCAGTTTGGGGGATAGTGAAAGATGTGGAGATGGAAGATGAAACATTGTGTCTAAGATACAGAAAGTAAACTAGTTTGCTTGGATTGAGGAATACAAGAAGATGAGTAATTTGTAAGAAGATTAGAAAGGTGAGAAGAATCCAGTACAGTAGATAGAGTCTTTAATTTTTTCATTTAAAAAGATAACAATAGAATTTACCTCCCAGGGTTTGTGTGAAGATCAAATAAGATAATATTTGTAAATAGTTTTGTAAATCCTAAAGTGCTATATAAATACTAGTTATTATTATTCATGTTTTCAGGTTATTAAACTTAGTTATGTCTGATTCTCCCTTTTCTAGTCTGTTACACTGACTAACCTGCCTATTTTTTTAGTGGTTTTGATAAGTAGTGGTTTATATATAGTGAGTTCTGGACGAGCTACTTCTTCTTCGTTCCTACCTTTTAAAATGATCATTTCCTTTAAAAGTTTAGCTCTTTTGTCTCTCCCAAATAAATTTTATTACTTTGTCTAGTTCTAGAAAGTATTTCTTTGGTAGTCTGACTGGTATAGCACAAAGTCTGCGTATTAATTTTAATAGTATCACCATTTTTATTATATTGACCCAGCCTAACCATGTGTGTTTTTATTTCCTTAAGGAGCGTCTTATAATTTTATTGATGCAGTTGTAGCAATGGCGAAGTGGTGATCAGTTGTGCAACCTTGTATTTCCAGCAGAAATATAAGAATCATGATAAATAATTTAAAAATGGATTGATATACTCTTTCTGCCATGATTTTATTTAAATGTTGAATCAATATTCATTAATGATATTGGTCCATAGTTCCCTTTCTTTGCTTTATCCTCCCCAGTTTAGGAATTATGACTATATTTGTCTCATAAAATGAGTTTGGTAGAATGCTTTCTTTCTCACTTTTGGGAATACTTTGCATAATACATGTATTAATTGTGCTTTCAAAGTTTGAAAGAATTTTTCTTGTAAACTTATCTGGATAGAGATTATTTTTTTCTTCCAGTAGTTCTCTAAAAACTAGTTCAATTTTGTTTTCTGAGGTTGGCTTATTTAAGATCTCTACCTGGTGGTCTGTTAATTTCAGTATTAAAACATTTAGGGGGTATATTTTTCAAGATGCATTTCTTTCGAATTCTATTTTTTGGCATATAACTATATACAGTAGGTTCTAATAATTCTTTTTATTTCGTCAGAATTTGTTGGGATTATGCCTTATTCTTCTTTATTTTGTTAATTTTAATTTCTCTTCCCTCTTTTTAAAAACCAGATTGGCTAAGGGGTTATCCATTTTGTTTTTCCTTTCAAAGGATCAGCTTTTAGTTTTGATTATCAATATCTTTCAATATCTGGACCTTTCATATCCAGTTTATCTTTTTCACCTTGCATTTTCAAGATTCCTTCTTCTTAATTTTTGGTTTGTTTTCTAATTTTAAAAATTACACACTCACTTTATTAACCCTCTCTTTTTCCTATTATGTTAATATCTGTTTTAGCGATACAATTTTTCCTCTAAGGACTGCTTTAGCTTTAACAGAAAAATTCCAGTATGTTATTATTTTCTTTCACACAGGTATTAATTATTCCTTTGATTTCTTCTTTGACTTAACTTTCATTTAGGATTTCATTAAGTTTCCATTTATGTTGATGTCTTTTGCTTGTGGTCCCTATACTATTTACTATTTTCATTGTGATATGGTCGGTGAAGGATATGTTTAGTATTTCTGCTATTAAAAACATTTATTAACAATTTTTGTGCCCAAATAATATGAGTTTAGAAAAGGGTGAAAGGAGAAGTAACAGAGGCACCTCAGATAGCTTTTTTGAGGTCTTTTCTTGAGAAAGAAGAAATATAGAATAATAGTTTGCAGGGATAATAGAATCTAGTGAGGATTTTTAAGGATGGGAAAGACTTGGTAGCATCATGCAAGGAACAAGTAGATAGGGAGAGAATTAATATAAAATAGAGAAAAGGATGATAATAGGGGAAATCTATGTGAAAATATAGGAGAGGAGAAGCACAAGGGTACACATAGGATGGTTATTCTTGTTGAGAAGAAGGGCCATTTCTTCATCAGACACCACACTAAAAGTATAAATAGTGGCTGATGATGTCAAGGAATTATAAGATAATTAAGAGGAGTTGTGAGATTAAGAGAAAGGAAAAAAAGAGAGTTGAGATGAATGGCCTCCATTTTCATTGTGAAATATGTATCTCAGTGAGATACAGTGGGAGGCTTTAAGAAAGGAGAAAGTTTGGAACAGCCTCTTTGATAGTGGGACAGAAGGATTGCTTTGCTGAAGTGAGGGCTTATTTAAGAATAGATAATGTATTTTTTGTGGACTCAGAGCAATTATATGACTTCCTCCAGTCAAATTCCCCAGCTTGTGAGTAAGAGCAAGGAAGGTAGAGTAATCAGGATTGGGTCTTGGCAAGGCATGAATGGGAATAGGACAACTGAGCATGGGATTTGGGAACAGAGGATAGTGTAGAGCTGAACTAGTTCACTAAAAGTTTGAGACTGTAAAGGGGCAGAGTATAACAAAAGTGGGGATAATGACCCAGGAAAGTTCTGAGGAGGCTGGAGGTCTCCAAGTCCAAGTAGATGTTTAGGAGGAGCATGAGATGAAAGGAGATTATAATCAGATAAAGAAATTTCAGATTTCTTTATTTTATCTTATTTTTAAAAATTAATTAATTTATTTTCTTGTTTACATCATTCATTTCCACGAGATTTTAAGTTACAAAATTTCTCCCCATCTTTCCCCTACCCAACACCTCAAAACAGCCAAATTTCAGATTTCTTGATGATGAAAATGGAATACTTGTTGCAAGTGGCAAAATCGAGGATAATAAAAATAGTTAGCACTTACATAGTGCTTTAAAGTTTGCAAAACATATCACAAATACTATAATTTTATTCTCAAAACAACGCTGGGGGATCAGGGATTATTATTATCTGCATTTTGCAAATGAGAAAACTGAGGTTGAGAGAAGTTAAGTGACTTAGCCAGAATCATCGATTTGAAGGTAGGTCTTTCTTGACTCCAGGCGCAGGTTTCTATCCACTGAGCCATCTTACTGTGGAGCTCAGGTGAAATAAGGGAGTAAATCCTAGCAGCTAAGCAGACTGAAGAGGTGAGGGGTTAAGAGTATTTCAGGGAATACCAACCTCTAAAGCCTAATGGTCTTTGAATGTAATATCCATTTCTCATGGCTATCTCACAGCTAGAACAGAGACAATACAGGAATGCTAAAAAAAAAAAAAAAAGACTTCTATGCAGTCCTGTTAGCATTTTAAAGGATCTGAAAGCTAGGACCAGTTACAATATATAGAAGTTCATTATTTTTCCTTAAAAACTGTTTAAAAATACCACCACCAACAAAATGGCAAGAACCTAAATTCTGAGGTCAATTATAAAAACCACATTGGGTAGTTCTCAGAGAAAACGGGGAGTTTTCATGGCTACAGATGTCTCCTAATATGAAGACAGAAACTGGGGTGAAGCTGGAGATTATGGATCAGGCACTAAACTCACTGAAAAAGGAGGAAGAATGTTCTGGGCTTTAGTAGATAATAACCAATGGGATTTGGATTGGGTGATAAATTTGGATAGAGAGAACCTCAGAGGATGAGAAGTTGCTAAGTTATGGTGGTAGAGGGAAATTCTGGAAGTGGTAATGGGGAATAAGGAATATTCTGACTCCTCCCTTCAACCAGTGAGTTGTGGGGGGTGGAGGGTAGAGAAGGTGGCATGAATGAAGGTATAACAAGTAGTAGAATGGATGACCAGGGATACCATGTCATTGGGGATAAGCAGGTTTCAGTGAGAGCCAGAATACGGAAAGTACATGAGAGGAAAAAGTCTAAAAATGAAGGGAAGTTTGTTTATTTCAGACCAGAAATTCCAGAGGGTGCTGTCAAAGAGCAGATAAATATGGAATGGGATATTGAGAGGGCAAGGCTGTGATAGATGAAGCTGAGACAAGGGAAGTGCAGGGTGTAGGAGGGGGTTTGCTCTTTGGAAGTTCAGTATCACAAAGATTGGAAAAATAAGAAGAGGTAGAATTCATTGACCATTGGGAAATGAGTCCAGACAGAGAACATCAGTGGACAGAGATGAATTCCACTGACTAGAGCAGGTGAAAAGAATGCTTAGAGTCTCAGCATAGCCTGGAGGTATTGGTATGATTTCATGTTTCTGAATTTTCAGGTACTCCCCTGAGGTGCTCAACCAGCTAGATGCCAGGTATTCTTGAACCCTTGGACTTGCACAAATCTCAAAGCATTACATGTGTGTTAGCCATTACGATTACTACTGTGTATTATTAATAATCACTTGTTTCATCAACTTTTCTAGGCACAGGCTAGACCTGGTTCCCTACCCTTTAGACAAACCCACACACAACCAATATTCCCCTTAGTGAAAGAGAAAGTAAATACTCTCATGGGCAGATAACTAAAGTAAAGGATAACTGGCCAGATGATAATGAGATAGCAGCCAGGGATTTGTCCTTATCCATTTACTATCCCCTTATTAGTCTTCTGTCTAAAGCAAACTGATAGAAAGGTTGTCTTTTTTTTTATAAGTGAAACAAACAAATACATAATGAAGCATGCATGATGCCTGATGAATCATTTACACAATCAAATAGCACAGTATGTAAGAGCATATGTGCCCTAGCTACAGTGCAGATAGATATCTAAGAGTTTATAGGTTCTTTCTCCTTTTTTGGTCCTGACTTATGACTTCATCAGTGTGGGGGCCCCAGTATGGAAGCTTCCTTCACCAATTCCCATCAGCACAGTTTTAATTATTTTTTCAATTAAAATTTATTTTTTCTCCCTCCCCTTTGCATATTGGAAATGAAACAATAAAACAGAATCCTTCCAACAAATATGCGTAGTTAAAAAGAGTAGTTGGTCATATAAAAATATGTCATATTCCCCATATTTATCCTATTATTTCTCTGTCAGAAGGTGGGTTGATTCTTCACCACTGAACATGGAATCATGTTCATCATTGCATGGATCAGAGTTCTTAAATATTTCAAGGAAAAACTTTTCTATACTTTATAGTCTTTTTACAGTTGCCTGGGGGCAACAAGAGATTACATAAGTTATTGATGGTCATACACTATGCCATTTTACCTTCTGCGTATTCATTTTCAGTCATAAAATTTGGAGCTGGAAGGGACCACAGACATCACTTACTCCATGCCCTTTATTTAGCAGATGAGAAAACTGAGGTTTGGAGAATTAAGTGACTTGTTTAAGAGAAGGTGGGAAAGGTAGCAAAAATTTGAGCTGGAAATCCAACCCAGGTCCTGTGCCAGATCAACACCATAGTTACTTGTCCCAGTTGAGAGAAATGATTATTTCTCCTTTATACGAATAACCATTTATTATTGGGGAGGTCCAGGATTTTTTCTCTTCCTGTTTCCTTATTCTCTAACATTTTCCTCAATCTTGTTCAGATCCCACTCAACGAGGAAAACTACTTTAGGTGAATTGGCAGATTTTAGTGAGATGGGTCTGAATGGAAGCGGACTCCACCTTTTGTGTAGACTGCACTAGACTGGGGTGATATGGGTATAGATAAGACTCTCTGACCAAGATTGAGTGACCAGAGTCCTGTCCCCCAGATCTCCTTTAGAAGAAGAATGTCTCTCACTGTAGTATTCATTCTCTCATTACTTGTCAGCCAATAAGAGCTGATTGCCACCCTCAAGAACACCCACTCTTCCAAAGGCATACAATGTTGATTATCCAGCAAGGGTTTTAGGCATCAGAAAGTGTCACTGACCCCTTTTATTAATTATTCACTAGTATGATTAATAAAATGATTAAATTACCCAGAAACTATGTCTCTTGAACTCTTTATATGTCCCATAATCTACCTGCTAGGTGAGTATTTCCCCTCCATGGCTGTAGTGGGCACAGTTTAAGCGAGGATCCTCAAAGGCTATAAAGGGAGGTCAGTGCAGGAGAAGCAGAAATTAGGAGTGACTCAATTTTATAATCAGAGTTGGAACAGACCTTTTCAATCTTACTCACCATCTATCTAGTCAAAATAAATCTTAAACCCCACAGAGATGTTTGCAAACTTCAGGGTCAATGCTGAATTCAGAACTAATTTAGCATCTTGGTTAGTGGCTTTTAGATTCGTATAGTGTAAACAGATGCAACATGGGGGACTATTACTTACATACCTGTGTCACATATTTTCTCTCATACCTTCTTTGTAACAGTTATTAGCAAGTTAAAACTTTGCATACTTTATACCTTATATACACTATCTCCTTTGATACTCACAACTACCCTGTGAATAGGTGCTATTAGTATTACCATTTTACGAATGAGGAAACTGAGGCTGATTGAGTTTAAGTGACTTACCTAGGGTCACACAACTATTCAGGAATCCAAAATGGGGTCTATAGCTTGACCTCAAGGGGCATGTGAGCACAAATCAAAGTAAGGAAGATGAACAGCTTCCCTCGCCTCCCTACCAACTCTGGGGCTTATTACATCTGTCCTTATTCCCCTATGTTCTCCCAATAAGCCTCCTTTCCAACTTTTGTGCAAGGTCCCAAATTCTACCCTTTAGAGGCAGGGTTGGCTCCTGAGAGTAGTTATGTAACAGAGCTGCAATCTAGGTACTCACAGCAGTAACTGTTCAGGTGCCATTGGAAAACAATTTTGCCCCTATAATGCCCTAGTATACTCATTCTCTGCCTCCCCAAATCACCTTTCAGCCGCAGTGGGAACTCCTCAGAGGGAATGTCCAGGCAATGATTGGTGAGTAAGAGCCTAACTTTCTCTCCTTTTTTGTTATGGGTGAGATAGAATGAGCTGCACAGAAGGAGCAGGCATGGATGTATTTCGTTCTTTAAGCCCTCATTTTATCCCTTTCTCTGGGGGCAGCTAGGTGGTACAGTGAATAGAGTCAGGAGGACCTGAGTTCAAATTTGACTTCAGACACTTGACCTTGGGCAAGTCACTTAACCCCAATTGCCCTGCCTTCCCCCCTCCAAAAAAAAATATTATCTCTTTCTCACAAACCCACCTCAACTTCTCTTTTAAATCCCTCTATTACTTCTGAGGGCACCATCATCCTTCCAGTTACCCAGGTTCATAAACTCAGTGTCATCTTGACTCCTCCTCTGTCCCATATAGCCACTCACTTGTTAATCTTGTCATTTTTACCTCCACAACATCTCTCACATCTATTCCCTTTTCCTTACTGACCCAGCTGCCACCCTGGTCCAGAGCCTTGTCACCTCTTGTCTAAATTATTGTAACGGCCTTCTTACTAGCCTCCTTGCCTCATGTCTTTCCCCACTCTAATTCTTCTTCAACATAGTTGCTAAAGTGATTTTCTTAAAGCATAATTCTGACTAGGTTGCTTCCTTACTCAATAACCTTCAGTGATTTCCTGTTGATTTTAGGATCAAATATTATTTCATCCTCATCTCATACTTTTAAAAATTTCTATTTTTGTACATTTTAAATAATGTATATAATTATTAGTACAGTGGCACATGTACATAATTTACAAGTAAGTATATCTACAAATAGTGAGAGTGCCTGCTCAAAAAGTTTTTGCGGGTGTGTGATCAAAGAAATTTGGAGACCCCGCCATGCAATGCTGCTTCTTCTCTCTCTCTCTCTCCCACTGGTTCATCTGCAAGTGAAAATAATTTAGGCTAGGAGATTTTTCTTTGGCTTTGTTCTAAGATACAGCTTTCTAGCACGTACTTCCAAGATGCAGACTCCTTTCCCCCACAATTACCTTCCTCCAAATAATTTTGTATGGGATTTATTATCTATCTATCATCTATCTATCTATCTATCTATCTATCTATCTATCTATCTATCTATCTATCTATTTATGTTAGCTCTCAGATAGAATGCAAGTTCCTTGAGTGGCCTTCCATCAAATGTTGAAAACAGCTTCCAAGAATGGAAGTTTTCACTTATAGTCTAAGAGATCAACACAAACCATTCATTGATCTACTAAGAGACTCATCTTTTTTTCTGTCCCTCTCTCCCTTACATCTTCCCTCCCCCCCCCCCCCCCACATACTCCTAAGTTGAGAAGGCAGGCAGCTCTCCACAAGTCATGGAAAAGCCTTTCATCCTATTACTCACACAGCACTTTCTCCCCACTCTGTCTTTCTATGTGAAGGATTACAAGCCTATTCTGGTCTTTTCTCTTTTCACTGTTGATGCCTCTCTGTGTTTCCTCTGACACCAGTCTTGAACAAAGTTATCCACTAAGAAGCAGGTGGAGTGGCTGTGGTCTCAGAGAGATTTGCATCCTGCTCTCTGCACCACGACCCACCTCTTGCTCACCAAAACTGGCATGATAAATTACTCTGTCCAAGCTTAACACACTTGGAAAAGCCTGCTCACTGACTGTAATTAATACACAGGGGAAAACACAGACCCAGACTTTTTGTACACAGCCATTTTGTGCATAATCCAGGACAGCACAAGTCAAAGATTTCATCCAGGAAACTCAAAGTGTCACTGAGGACATACTAGTTGAGCAAACTACCTGGGTAAGGCCCTTCTTTCAGTATTTGTGTGACTTTGCTGAGTGAACAATGTAGGATCACAAGTTATGAGAGCTATAAGTAGGAATTTTTGTTACAGGTAAAGTCTCACAAATTGGTTCAGAGACAAGCAGCATGAAGCTCATTCTCAGTTTAGGGAGGAAACAGACCCCCAGGATTGCAGTGCCAGGCCACTCCCAATTATAATCAATCATGATAACTATACGAATGAATGCATGTGAATGAAAAGAACATTTTTAAATCATTTGCTAAACACTGTGTTAAGTACTGGGGATATGAATGAATGAATGAATATGGGGATTATCATGAGTCTTGCCCTTGAGGAGCTTACATTCTAATAGGGAAAGACAAGACATGTAGGAGTGATGAGCAGGAAAAGAAAGGTGGAAAGGAGGAGGAAGAGAAGAAGACTGAGAAAGTATGTACAGAGAGGTACAGTAAGATAGCTTAGGTGGACAGGCTACATAGGAGGTAGAAATACATATGGTCTGGTGACTAGACTGTTTTGCACTCACTCAGATACCAACCAACTGTGTTAGGACCAAGGATAGGAGTTTCAAAAATAAGTGGGTTAACTTCCTGAGGCATTAGGAATAAAAATTCTAGAAGTCCACATTCAGAGGTCCAGTGTAGAGGGTGCTGGTCCAGTTGGAGAAAAAACCAGTCAAGGCAGGTGAATGGTAAGATGGCCATATAGGATGTGAAGGTGAAACAAGATTTGTTATCTAAGCATCAGCTGATAGCTATTGGGAGCTAAAGGTTTAATTTGAATTTAATAACCAATCAGCTGAGTTGAGCTCTGGTGCAGGAGCTCCAAAAATGACTGGATTCACTTTCCCAGAGACTAGAGACAACTAATCTGGAGGCAAAGGGTGTAGAGGTCCCTTGCAGAGAATATTAGTCCAGGGCAGAGAAGAACAGCAGTGCCAGTCAGATAGTAATGGGGCCTGTATGGACAGCTGTGTGACTGAATGGGGTGTGAAGGCGAAGCATGGCGCTCTACTCTGTTGTTTTGTGCTGCTGAAGGACTCCAAGTGCTGCCAGTGTCCTTTAAATTAAGCACCTTGAAGAGAGCTCCCGACACCTTGCCGTAGTTACAGTTCCTGAAATGACCATGAATGAACTGGTTCTATTCCACTGCCTGAGGTCCATGCCTTACTTGGGGGGTGATGGGGTAGGTCAGGGAAGAATTCAAATTATGGTTTTTTGATGCTATTTGGACTCTATTAGTATCTACTTCTCAGTAACAATTTTTCTAGCTGTGTAAGCTCTGGGGAAAAAAGCATCAATGTCTTGTCCAGTCTGGTGAAATCTTTTTTTTTTCTCCCTAGCTTTGGCTCATCCACAGATCTGGTAAGTCTGCTGTCTAGAATTCCATTCAAATCACTGATAAAAATGTTGAGAAGGAATCTGGGAAGGAGAAGGATTCAGCCCTATCACTTCATCAATGTGAGGGATTCCTGTTATAGCAACTCCCTTTATTAACACAGATCTGCAATTTATAATCTTAGAAAGTCTTCTAGGGGAGACACTGAGAGGTCAAGTGACTTGCCTGTAAACATATATATATATATATATATATATATATATATATATATATATATATATATATATATATATATATATATATATATATATCTATCTATCTATCTAGAATAGCGTCCACCAATGAAGTCACAGCTTTTAACAAATAAAAACCAACTGCATTTGTTATGTTGTCAAAACCTGAACTTGAACCCGAATTTGAACCCAAGTCTTCCTGCCTCCAAGGTCAGTACACTATTTACTATTATCGTGATGTCTCATGAACAGAATATATAACAGAGTGGAAAATCACTCACAACCTATCAACCTATATCACCCAAATGTAACCCCAACACACAGTCTGGATGGCTGGAATGGGAATGCCTTCCAGGAAACACTGACTGGGTGAGGATCCTTGCTTTAGCAAATGGTACTACACGGTCAATCCTCAATGATCCACGACAAAATAAGGAACCATAGCACAACTAATACAAAAGAAATCACTAAAAAGTAACTTCGACCTGGCTCTGGATCCCATTGTATTTCACTTTCAGCACTTTAATGTTTGTTTGGGCGAGGCCGAAAACAGTTTGAATTCCCTACATATACATGTTTTTATTTGTATCCCCAGTGCCAAGCTTAATAAATGCTTGCTGGGTTAGGTGCAGTTGATGGCAAGGAGAGACTGTCTAGAAGTGTATTAAACAAGAAGCAGCAGCTAGCTTTGATGCAAGCATTTATGTTAGCTCATTTATAAAGTGGATCATCCGCCTATGTATGTATGGGTCACTGAGATTTGAAAAAGGTGAAAGCTCTAGTTTGTTGGAAACTTCTTAGGCAGTTCAAGGTGGCATGGTGGAGTAGACTGTGCTGGACTTGGGGTCAGGAAGATCCGAGTTCAAGTCTTATCTTAGATACTAGCTGTGTCATTCTAGGCAAGTCACTTATACTTTCTGGGGCTCAATTTTCTCATTTGTAAAAAAAAAATAGCACAACTATAGGCACCAATAATAGCACCTACCTCAAAGGTCAGGCTCAGATAATATAATTTATATAAAATTCTTAGCAATCCTTGAAGTACTATAAAATATCACCAATTATTATTAGACAATTCCTACCTCCAGACCTTAGTCACAATTCAGTCAATTCAGTGACTACAGTCATTGGCACTTTGTTGATGGCTCATGAAGGGACCTGCCCTCTTGCTAGCTGAACACTAGGATCTGTATGTGATCAGAGAACACGCCATTTTGAGTATGGATCAGTCAGTCACCGAGTGAGGCACAGTACCAATAAGGCTAAGGGAAGGTGCCTGGGAGAGAACCAATAAATGCTGCTGGAGGAAAACTGGATTTCCTCAATAATATCAGATTCAGCAGAACTCCTTTAATTCCTTCTTTGTTTACCTCCCCAACTCTGCCCCTGGGGGTTATCAATTCCCTCGCCTTTCTTGGAAAATTTCAGGTGAGAACTAGATGAGGAATGAGGAAATTTTATGGAAAGACTCAGAAATACCATCTCTTCTGGTTTCTGGCTCTGCTTGCGAACTTCTCCTCCCAGAAATGAATGGGGAATCCCAGAAACTCGAGGAATTCATTATCAGTAGCCCTCAGAGAAGCACAACATCACACCTGTCAAAAACAATCTTCCAAAAGACAACAAAAGAGAAAGTCTTTATACCTTTGATTCAGCCAATTTTCCCCTGGGGCACTCTGGACTCTAAGAAAAGAAAGAAAGAGAAGGAAGAAAGAATTACAATCAATGGCTGTAATCAAGAACTTGGTTGCTGGAGATGCTATTTGATCACTGCCTAGTCAAGTTTGGAACAGGAGGTATTATCTCCCCAGGACTTCTCGGAAACCTGCCCAGGTTAAACTCGCTGCCATCAGGATTTCAAGTGTGGCTGCAAGTGGACATTTTACTTAACAAGCAAAGATAAAGGAAAACAACATTTTGGAACCATCATCTAGATTTTCCAAATTTATTTTCTTTCCAACTCTGGGAAGGCTCCTTTCTTTAGCTTTTCCTTTCCCCGGAGTCTGAGCGATTCCCACTTGTTTTTTTCCCTCACCTGTATAGTCGATGACAAGGTAGCCACACGTCAAGGATGTACTTTGCAGACTGCCTATGGCAATTGTTGAATCCCAAGCTGGATTCCTCCTGCCACCCAACACATGTCTGGCTTAATTCCCCTGGCTCTTAGTCAACGTGTGCTCATGGAATACCAATGAATTTTAATATAGTTTAATACAGACGACATTATTAGAAAGATAAAATGTACCATTCCTGCTATAAAAAAATCATGCAATGATTCCAAATCTGAACAAATGATTTTTGATCACCTGTTGTCTTGAATGATCTGTATTATCACTTGACACCAGTGGCATAAGTAATGGAAGGGCATCCATAGTTTGCTAAGATTAAAACAATAATAATAACAATATGTGATAAGGAGCTGTGATGTCGTCATTGTGGGAAACTGACTCAAAAATTGCTTTCACCATTGTAGTTCACCATTTATCTATTACTTGCACATTCTATGTCCCTGCCAAACTGGCTCATTTGCTATTCCCCAATATTTCATACCCTACCTTCATGCCCTCCTTGCCTTAGACTCTTAGAATCCCCAGCTCCCTTGCTCAGAGCAAGTATAAGCTCCTAAACACCCCTTTACAGATACTACCATCCCACCAGAAACGAATTTGTACACACTTCATATTTACCTATCTGTACATGTTCCCCAGTAGAAAGTAAAGTAAATGTAAACCTAATTAATGGTAGATATTGGGGTTTTTTTTTGTCTTTGTATTTCTAGTGCCTAGTTCCCTGCACATAGTAGGCAGTTAATAAATGCTTATTGAATTGAATCAGTAGATAATTCCTAGTGAGTTGGCTAAGGTTTCAAAAAATTAAGTGAATTGCCCAGGGTTTCTTAGCTAGTATCAGAAATAGGATCTGAATCCCTGTGTTCTTTGACTCCAAGTCCCATCCTGCTCAACAACACCGATTACATATTTAGGATAGGTCTTTAAGCTTTGAAAAGCATTTCCCTTGGATGTGGGCAAAATGGGATAATAATACATGGTTGCTGGCATTGTGAACTGATCCAACCATTCTGGAGAACAATTTGGAATTATGCCCAAAGGGTTATAAAACAATACCTTTGACCCAGCAATACTACTACTAGGTCTGTATCCCAAAGAGAATTTTTTTTAAAAAAAGGGAAAAAGATCTATTGATATAAAATATTCATAGAACTCTCTTTGTAGTGGCAAAGAATTGGAAACTGGAAACTGAGGGGATGCCCATCAAGTGGGAAATAACTGAACAAGTTGTTGTATAGAATTGTAATGGTGCAATAAGAAATGATGAGCAGAATGATTTCAGAAGAAATTTGGAAAGACACGAACTGAAGCAAAGTGAAGTGAGCAGAACCAGAACCTTGTACACAGTAACAGCAACATTTCATGATAATCAGTTGTGAATGACTTAGCTCTTCTCAGCAATGCAATGATCCAAGACAATTCCAAAAGACCCCTGATGAAAAATGATATCCACCTCCAGAGAAAGTACTGATGGAGTCTGAATGTAGATTCAAACATCCTTTTTTTCACTTTCTTTATTTTAATGATTTTTTCCCCTTGGGTCTGTGTCTTCATTCACAACATGACTAATATGGAGATATGTTTTGCATGATTGCACATGTATAACCTACATCAAATCAATTATTGTCTCAGGGAGGGGGAAAGGAAAAATTGAAACTCAAAATTTAAAAAGTGAATGATAAAAATTATCTTTACATATAATTGGGGAAATAATAAAATCTTATTTAAAAAAGTCTTTCCCTGGCAACCAGCCTCTGAGTTATATAGTTATATATACATACATATGTGTGTGTGTGTGTGTGTGTGTGTGTGTGTGTGTTTGTGTGTGTGTATTCATTTTACAGGTGGGGAAACTGGGATTCAGAAGGATGAAGTAATTTTCAGGATTTAAAGTCAGGTATTCTGACTTCAAATTCAGAACTCTTTCCAGGCACAGTCTAAAGAATCATATTCTTCATGTATACACAGAATGGAGGATTTGGATTTCCTGAGGGAAGGAAATCATAGAAGTAGAGGGAGGAAGGATACTATAGGCCAATGTTCCCACAATTCCAAATTCAAATATTAGTTCATTTCTGATCCTATTTTTACTCCTTACCCCCAAAGTGTTTCTTTACTAATACTTAAAGTAGCACGGTACAGCAACTAGAACTCCGTATCAAGGGTTAGAGGACTTGGATTCAAATTCTGACTTGTTATTTGAAGGTGTTGTATACTTGTGAGCTCTGCTCATTACCCTTGTGATTTTAGACACAGTTTTGTATCTCTTTTTTTATCTCTGAGATGGGGAATATGGGACTTAAGAGAGATGATTGCTAAGAAGCCTTACCCTGTCCTGGATGACTGCCTTTTCATGGTAGAGGGGCTTGCATGGCTCAATGAAACTATGAACTATACCATGCAGAGTTACATAAGATGGACAGATCATAGTGGAGAGTTCTGACAAAAGTTCTCTATGGGAGAAGGGAATGGCAAACCAATCTAGTATCTTTGCCAAGAAAATCCCATGGACATTATTAGGATGCTATGAGTCCCTCAGGTCACACAGTGTCTAACACATTACTGGGAAAGAGCAGAGGACACCTATAAATAGCTTGAGCAATGAACATGAGCTTGGCTAGACTTTGGAAGATAGAGGAGGATAGAAGGGCCTGAAGTCCTGTGGTCCACAGGGTCACAGAGATGGACATGATAATGAGTGGGCAACAACGACCATGTCCCTTACAGCTCTAAATAACTGGTCTACTTTCATCTGCTCCCTTCCCCCTTATAAACACAAGTGCCTGCTCCTACATTGCTCTAATTTTCTATCTAGTCTTTCTTTTAGTTCCCTTGTATACCCAACTATATCTTTCCACCAAGAAAGACACACAAACTATGACAGGCTATTGAGGCTGGCTTCATCCTTACTTTGGGCAATAGTGGCAAAGAGCCAGAGAAGCGTCTCCAACTTTGTTCTGCCAATGCTTTGCCTGCTTCCTTCAGTGTTCAGTGCTTCTTACTTTCCTCCTCTCAAGGGTCCCTGAGGGCTCGGAATATATTTATCATGATATTTGTTCAAAGCAAACATTTTGGTAATCCAGCTGCAGAAACACAGAGAATTAGATCTCCAATGTGAGGAAACTGAAAGAATGCTAAACATCTCAATCTCACAGATCCTCATGTGTTTCAGAGACTCATGGAGTTAGAATGAATCTCAGGAGGTCTTTTTGGTCTAGCTTTTTGACTTTCTCGGAGTCCAAATCCTAATTCTGCCCCCCCCCCCAATAGTGAGGTATTTACTCTCTTTTTCCAAAATCTTCAAAATGAAGACTCCATAATCACTCTTTTTAGACTGTCCTGCCATCAAATATACTCGATGATTACATTTAATTCAACTAAAAATTATGTGTAGGATACTGTGCTAGGTGATAAAGAGATATAAAGATGAAGACATGCCTGCCCTCTGGAGATGAGAGCTTCTTAAGAGCCAATTCAATTCAATCACTATAATTAAAAAACAACAAAATTTTGATCGATTTGTTTTGTTTTTATGTCATCTTTATTTTGAATATATTTCTCTCTCCTTTTCTACCCAATGAGCCACCCCTTGAAACAAATAATTTAAAAAGGTAGAAAAAGGAGCAGTTTAGCAAGACTAGTCAAAACATGAATGGTCTTAAGACATGTATAATGCTCCACAAACCACAGTCCCCCATCTCTGTAAAGGAAAGAGGGAAGCATCTTGTTGCATTCTGAAGAAATATCATTTTTTGTGGAGTAGCACACATCCTTGAGAGATTGCGTGAGTACATATCTAAGCTGCTCATCCAAGCAGTAACAGAGTTTTGCATGAGATGGAATTTGAACATATTTTGCATTTTTGGAGATAGTAATTGACTCCTCCTTTTTCTCTCCCAAGTTTGCCTCTTTTGCTGCCCTACTCCCCACCCTAACGCACAGTTAACCTGTCCTAAGGAGTTGAAAGGGAAAGATGCCCATGGTCCATTCATCCTTCTCTGTGGACCCCACTGAGGACATCACTCTGAGCATGCTCAGTCAGTCAGGAGGAAGCTTGTCTCATGTTGAGGAAACTGGAGCTGATTCTCAGTCTCACTGTTAGCAAACACTGCTCTCAGCTGCTCAGCGGGATAATCAATTACGGGAATTTTTGCCTCAATGAATCAGAGTCATGAAGGAGCACATCTCATTAGGCCAGTGGTGCTGACTTCCATTAGTGCTCTTGTGGTGAAACCCTTCAGCAAAGCTCAAACAGAGCTAGACACATTTACCAAGCTTAAAGGATCTCCATATTTCTCAACCTCACCCCAAGCTAAACTCTTTCAAACTGCAAAGTCTTCTCAAGGGAACTCTTTGAGGGCATAGTCCTGAAAAGCAAGGTAGTTCTCTATTTCCTGGATATAAGATAAACATCTACCTGGGAAAGTTTCAGAGTTGAGCTATTTTGAACACTGAGATTGAATCTCTTTGTAAATGTATATTTGCTGTTGCATCCTAAAATATTACACCAAATTTTTACAGTTAGTGAAAGACTGATCCTTCCCACATATACCATTACATAAAATTCCCTTGATGTTCTCCAATTTATTCTTCCAAACTACAACCAATGTATTGTAAAGGGTTGTGGATCTGGGGGAACCCTGATCAGTTCAGCCCCTCACAGTCCACCAGTTGAAATCACAAGAGGTAAAGGGCTTTCCTGGAGATAACAAGATACAAAGGTTTGTCTTCTTTCAAATTCTGATTAGTTCATGCATAGGTACAGGAAATTTAAGAATTGGCAGAGATAGTGGATTTGCCCCATATTGATATTAGCTTCAGTGAGAGTTTAAAAGCAGAGGTATAAAGGTCCAGTCAGCTGAGAAAAAAGTCACATAGGGGAGAAATCAGCTGTTGAGAACTCCTTTTTCACCTTTTATTTTGTACTTCTTACATTAAATAATGGAGGGAGGAAGAGAAGGATGGGAATTTACCTTTCCTCCTTACGACATTGTCAGCAGTGGTAACTTGTAGCAGAAGCCCATGGCTATGGAAGTTCAGATTCAGAATTGAGTTGGGTAGGGCACCAATCATTGCCTTAAAGGGTCTCATCATTATGTCTCACTGTATCTGGTAATAGCAAGATCCTTTCATCTAATCCAATCTAATAAACACTTATTAAGTGATGATGAGGACATTCTAGGCATTGTGAGATACAATTAATAAAAAGACAGTAGCTGCCCTCAGTGATCTTAAAGTGGGAGACAAAACACAAAAGGAGATCAGAAAGCAAGGTGGGGGGAAGGGATGGGACACTGGGGGTATTTGGCATGGTGGCATCTTGTTCTGAGGAGTTGAAACCTCACAAAGCAGCAGATGCAAAGTATAGTGATATGAGGATCCAGTTTCTACCCTCTAGAAAGGAAGGCATTGGGAGGAATTTGATACTCTGTCCTACAGTCCTCCAAAAAGAGGGGACTAATTCCCAAACATCCTGTAATTTCATTAAGTGGACCAGGTGAACTCAATTGATCAGTGTGCCCTGGTGACTACCTTCCTCATAAGTTTTCAGCCTCACCTATCTTGATCTTCTTGTTCTTGGGGACCTTTCTCTGTATTTCTCTTCCTAGGATGTTGTCTGATTTCTCATGCTAATTTCAACTAGAGCCAGGGCTTTTAACCTATTGTATGTCACTGATCCCTTTGGCAATCTATGAACTCCTTAAAATAACATTTTAAAAAGTGTAAAATGAAATACATAGGACTACATTTACATATATATGTATATGTGTGTATAGAGATAGACATTTACATGTGTCTGTCTGGCTAGCTAGCTAGCTAGCTATGCAAGTTCATGGACTCTGGGTTAATAACTCCTAACCTAGAGCAACTGAATATTTTCTTTTCTTCTTCCAAAGTCCCTAACTCGTTTTCTCTTCTATCTACAAAATCTTCTTTCACTCTTCAGCAAATATAATATTCGGTAGAAAAGAACTGGGCAACAGTTAAGGAGGTAAAGGATGTCAAAGGAATCAATGTATTTGATTCTCACTTACCTAGGTGTGGATTTTCTGCTTTGCAGATTTATTAGAGCAACCTAGCGACATCTTACTGCCCTTCCTAGGGTATAATTAGGAGGAATTGGAGAAGAGTGAGCATGTGTTTCTGATTTTGTGTGTCTCTGTGTGACAGAGTCAAATAAAATGATCTTGGAATTACCATAATTTTGTATTATCTGTGCTTTTTGTCATTCTTACTGGCAAGAATAACTAAAAGTCAGTCACAATGGCTTTTAAATCCATTGCCTCAATTCTTCTCTTATATAATTTTGCAATTTTTATATTTTATTACATGTTCTCTTTAAACATGTATCTAAGACATGTATATCTAAATATGTAAATATATGTGTGTATAGGTAATTCTATCTCTCCAAATGCATCTCCAATTTCAATAATCTGATGAATTTGTGACCTCATCAATGCTGGTAATATTTACACTGGGTCATTTTGCAACCCACCCATTCTGTCTCACCCTTTGTAAATCTTGTCTATGCTTTTATATAATTCTTTCATGGAAGAACTTTTCATGCTGGGACTTAACTTCTGTTTTGTTTTGTTTTGTTTCTAACATTATATAGGTACCAGCAGAGCACATAGATTGTCCACCTGCTATGCTTCTCATTACATGACTGGTCCGCTTCCTCTTCTGGTCACACATTGATTTGGTGATGATTTAAGGCTACATTTCATAGCATAATAGCTTTTTGAGCTGGGAGGGGTGTTAGTCTGGCTGCTTTATTCTATAGATGAGGACACTGAGGTTTAGAGAGTTTAGGTAATTTTGCTAAAGATTTCTCAGGTAGAGATGGTAGAGATGAATCAAACCCAAATCCTATAATTCCAAATCCAGCATCCTTCTAGTAAGTGCTAAATGTCTGCGGTCAAATTTGAACTCAGGTCCTCCTGACTCCGGGGCCGGAGCTCTACGCACTGCGCCACCTAGCTGCCGTGGAATTATTTGCATTCACCTTGTATTTATCTGTATTCATACATTTGTAGAGGGGGCATATCACTGGAAACTACAAGCCTATGTAGAACTAAGTAGGCGATGATACCAGACTCTGCTTGGAGGGGAGGATTTCCAGTACATGTGATAAGAGGTAAGGCATGAATTCTCGTGAAAGAAATAGGAAGAAGAAAGATTTGATTGAGGTGTTGGAAGAAAGAGAAGAGCAAAACGCGTACACTTTGGAGGCAGGAAGCTATCTTGCAGCTAAGTCTAACTCTTGCAACCGCTGACAAAAGGTTTCCCTCTTCTGTGCCAGAAAACAAAAGCTAAAAACATCCTCTTGGCTGTGGTTCCCATCTTGAGAAGTCATTTTTACAAGACCTCAAAATCTCCAGATGAGGAGCTGGGATGCAACACCTTTCTGGCCCTGAGGCTCCTGGATTTTGTTGTTGGACAAGTTGCTAACATCCATTTATTTACCCAGCCCCAGGTTGCTATAGCTTGCTGATGTAGCAACACCAGTGAGTGCCTAGAGTGGACTTGCATGTCCATTTTTTCTTGTGGTTACAGGCTGATATGCCAGTGAAGGAAGTTGAGCCAAGAAGATTCACAACTTACGTTCCCTGGAAGTTTGGGCAACATTTTAGGGACTTCTTAGCTTTTATTGTTAACCTTTTCTTTTTTATTATTTTAAGCACATGTCTTTTTGTATTATATCACTTCATCAACTCTGGATAAATGGGGGTTCACGGGAAATTTTTGAAGATGGTGACAATAAAAATATTCTATTCTAAGAACCAGAATACGGCAGTGGGACACTAAACACTCACACACACACACACAATATACACTACACACTCTGTTATAAAGAGAAACTGAATCAAATGTTCTTTAGAGTCAACAAGTAATAAATACAGTGAGATCTTGTATGCTCATCTTTAAGTCAGTTTGTAATTGTAAAGATATAATCTGCTCTAGAATATGATTTATTTATTTATGTTGTCATTCAGACATTTTCAATCATGTGCACCTCTTTGTGACCTCATTTGAAGTTTTCTTGACTGAGATATTGGAGGGGTTTGTCATTTCTTTCTCTAGTTCATTTTACTGATGAGGAAACCGAGGCAAACTGGGTCAAGTGACTTGCTCAAGGACATATAGGTAGTAAGTGTCTGAGATCAGATCTGAGCTTGGAAAGATGAGTCTTCCTTACTCCAGGCCTGGCATTCTATCCACTGAGCCACCTAGCTGCCTATTATGAAAGCCTGCCTGTTCCCTCCTCACACCTGCTTTAAGGATGCATTTCATACACACATATGCTATATACATGTATACATTTATATATATATATATATATATATGTTTGTGTGTTATTTTAATAAAAATTTTATAGAATTAAAAAAGTAGACATGGGTTGGTAGTTATTGATATTTTCTCCACTGACTTCACTGTTACAATAACATTTATTATTTTTTCTAAACTTTGGTGTCTTTTCCTTTCAGGTTCTTGAAAACTCCTTTCTTAGTACTTTCAAAATTGTACTGCCTCTAAGGCAGGTCTGCTTTGTATATGTACTTGATCTACTCTGGCAAGTCTAGTCTGATTCCGTATGTCTGGGTGGATAATTTCTGACAGAGACTTTTGGAGCTGGAATATACCTTAGAGATGACCTGGCCCAATTCCCCAATTTTGTAGAGGAGTCCAGGATCCAATGAGGTTAAATGATTTGTACAAGATCACAAAAGTAGTTACTGTAGAGGCAGGAATATGAAGAACTTTTCTGTTTTGATATTTAGTACCTTGAACAAATTCTTTAACTTCTCTGGACCTTGGTTTCATCTGTGAAATGAGGGAGTTGAAGGAGGCATGTCTGACCTTCTTTTCATAAGAATCTTTGTTTCTGAGGAAAATCTTTTGTTTCTGGTCTGTTACATCCTCCCCTCCTCCCCCCACCCACACTCAAACACCTTCTCCATTAACACAAGAATTTTTTTTTTTTTAAATCTGGCCCTGAACGCCCTCCATAGTCTGGCCCAGCCTTATTTCATGCTAGAGATTTTCTTGAATAAATGACTTGGTTAGGATGATTATTATTTGTCCCTCAACTTGATGTCCCATTCCCCGTCTCTGTGCATGAGTAGTGGCCATCTCCATGCTTGGGATGTGCTCTGTCCCAATCTCTGCCCCCAAGAATCAAAGTCACCTCAGATGTCATGTCGGATGTGATCCCCAACCCCCAGCCCTAATTGCCAGTGCAAGCTCTCCCCCTAATTTGCCCTGTATTATACTTTCTGTATGACCATGTTATAGCCCGTCATTTTGTTGTAGCCTTATCATGGTAGCTTGCACACAACACATGTTCAGTAAATGTTTGTTGAATTTATCTTGGCAATGGGTGTGGAGACATCTGGGCTGCGTCCTGGGGTTGAACTCTGGATCTTCCACATGAGTCTGGGTTGAGGAAGAGGAGGTATTTAAGCTAGATTCATGGGGCATTATATTATATCACTTCATCAACTCTAGCTAAATGGGGCATTAGTGACATGTGCAGTCGTTCAGTTGACCTATCCTTTGTGAGGTTCATGGTTCAGTGAGTAGTCGAGCATGGGAGTGAACCGTAAGTTAAGTGTCTGAGAAACCTGTAGAGGTTTGGCTCTGGTGGCCTAATGTTTCTTCCCAATATACTCCATGTCTGATGGTTAATCCATGTTTGGATATGTTTGTTTTGTCAGGTCCTGGTTGATGACCACCATTTAAGAGAGATAGGAGTTCAGGTGACATATCAGTATTCCCCAGGCAGTGAAATGTTGGTAAGTGCTTAACAACTTGGTTCTATGGAAAAAAACACTTACACATGGCACACTTTTGGATTTAGTCTGTTGTTAACATTTTCTCCATTACTTGTTTAAGCTGACAATCAACAAAACAATAAATCAATCCCTGATTTGTAACATTTTCAGAGTTCCAAGGTGTAAAAGCTCAGAGAAAATCTAACAGTTTACAAGCCAATATGAGCTGATTCTAGCACACCTTGGTTCCCAAAACTCCTTTTCCCTGAATCCTCTTTTGTAACAATAAAAACAAAAACATCATAGCAAAAATGAACTAAAACAAGGACAGATGGATTATCTCCCACATTTCATATCCAGAGCTCCCCACCCTCTACCCAGAAGAGGAAGATAAGTTCATCATGAATTCTCTGGGGCAGAGAGCATTTGTTACATTCATGGCCACTTGGTTTCTATCTACATATTTTATTGAATGTTTTCTTTTGTACTTACTGAAGAGAAGTGATGGCCAAGGGCACAATTTTATAAATAAAAAGTAACAGTGTGAAAAGGAAGATGGGGGAAATGATGACATGGCTGTATCCATCTAAATGACTCTTCCTCCCCACCTCAAACAAACAAAAACCTTCATCTTTAGAATAAGGCCAAGGCCAAAGAGCAACTTTAGGATCCAAGATGTGGAATTGAAGTTTTGAATGGCTGAGAAACATAGTAGCACTACAGTTTTTCAGAAAACAAGTGTTTCCTCTGAAAACAATTTGTCTGTGCAACATGAACTTCTAAGAGATGAAGAATTATAGGGGCTCCTGGATGAAATTACCTGCACACAGGAACCCTTGCAAATTTCCAATATAACCAAAATGCTCAGTAAAGTTTTCATGGCTCAGACTACTACTGTTTCCTTTACCACATTAAAAATCGAACAATCAATCTACAAAGTATTTATTAAACACCTAATACGTGCCAGGCACCATGCTAAGCACTGGGGATACAAAGAGCTCTCTGCTCTAAGTTAGACAACACAACAGGAAGCAAATGTTCTAATGACTTCTGAGATAGCAAGTAAAAACTAACAGGTAATTTAAAAACCTCTTTCCTCCAGTGATGAACAAATTAAGTCAACAAGCATTTAAGTGCCTACTGTGTGCCAGATAGGTGCTAAAGAGTAGGGGAAACAAAGAGAGGCCAAAAAAATGGTTCCTGTTCTCAAGGAGATCACAAGCTAATGGGGAAAGACAACATGTAAGTGTATCTGTAAAAAAAAAAAAGATATACACCTGATAAGTCTGAGATCATCTCAGAGGGAAGGCACTAGGGTTAAAGAGGACTGGGAAAAGCTTCTTGCAAAAGGTGGAACTTTAGCTGAGACTTGAAGGAAGTCCGGAAAACCAGGAGGCAGAGAATTCAGAGTTCTAGGCAGCAAGGACAACTGGTGAAAATACAGTAAGTAGAGAGATGGAGAGTCATGTGCAATGAACAGTAAGGAGGCCAGTGGGGGAGAGAAGGCATAAGAAGACTGTAAAGACAGAAAGGGCCATGGAAGGAAGGACTTGAAATTTGATCATGGAGGTAATAGGGAGCTGTTGGAATTGATAGAATAGGGAGGTAAACCATTAGGCTATTGCAGTAGCCCAAGAGTAAGGTGATGAGGGCCCACACTATGGGTGGTATCAGTGTCAAAGGAGAGAAGGGGATGTAAAAGAGAAATATTTCAACTTCAATTTAGTGAAGTCAGGGACAAAAGTAAAACATGCCTTGACATCTTCTCCAAGTAGTCAGTATGATTTTATCATACCTCCTTATACAGTCAGACTCCCTTCTATCTCTTGCTTTTGCTAAGACTGGAAGTTAGACTGGAGTACCCTTGTTCCTGCTACCTTTGAAGACCTTTCCCCAACTTCCATAATCATCTTCCCTGATACCTTCCATCTATGAACTCATGTAGCATTGATAATGTGTCCCACATAGTTGACTATTTAATTATGTACTATTTTGTACAAAATCATAACTAGGAAAAGTCAACTGAGGCTTTATTCAAGGATGTGAAATTTAGAAGGTTGTGATGTTTCACTTGAAATCCTTCAGATGTACAGAAACAAGTGAACTTAACCAATAATAAAATAGTTACTTCAAATAGGTACCAGAATGATTGGAGTGAATTCTTCTACTATATTGCCTTGTTTCTTCCCCCTTTCCCCTTCCCCGTCTCCTACGCTAGGATCCCCAACTGTGGCTTCATTCTGACATCCTGATAGCTTTCTTTTACCTTTTGCTTCAAATGAGCATGCTTGCCCTGGGCACAAAATTCCTAGGTACTGCTCTGGCCTACTACAATTCTGTAATTTTCTTATTGTGTATTTATGTTGTTTCTCCAGTCAAAGTATGAACTGCTTGAAGGCAGAGATGATACTTTATATTTTTCATATATTCCTTCATACCGGACTAGTGTCTAGTACAACACTGGGCCTAAATTAGAACTAAAAAGTATCTTCTAGATTGGTTGATCTGTTGGTAAAAACAAAACAAAACTAAAGAAAAAATGTCTTATGTTTCATGCTGAAGATACTTTTTCTTTCAATTAAAAACTACTAGGCTTACAGTATTGAACTATTCTCTGTACAGTATGGTTTTGTACATCATACTCTTTCAAACATTTGGCTAATGTTTTAACTTGGCTTACTAAGAAACCATATAATTTCAGAACCAGAAGGGACCTCAGAGACCACCTGATCCACTTTCTACACGAAGTATAAATTCTCCCTACTCTATCCCTAAGAGACCTCTGTTTAAAGATCTATAGTCATGGAAACTTACTTCCTCCTGAGTGAGTCCACTTAACTTTTGGATAGTTTTAATTCAGGGGTTCTTAAGCGAGGGATCATGAACTTGTTTTTAAAATATTTTAATAGTTGTATTTCAATATAACTGGATTACTTTGTAATCCTACATATTTTATGTTATACATTTAAAAATAACATTCTGAGAAGGGATTCATAATGTTCTTTTACATTACCAAAGGAATCCATGACACAGCAAAGATTAAGAATTTATGTTATAATTGTTAGGAAGATTTTCCCTTATTTCAACCCCAAATCTGGTAGCTATACATAATGTAGTGTGACAATGGTTTTAAAATCTAGAAGTTGTGTTTGAATTCGGCCTCTGTTAATTATGAGGTATTTTATTTTAATTACTAGAAAATTCCAACCTCCCTGAGACTCACTTCCTTCATCTGTGAAATGGAGATAATAATAGCACTTCCCTTACAGAGTTATTGTGGTTGAAGGTAACTAACAGGCTTCAAATTGATCAGTGAGTTAAGGGGATGTCTACCCAAGCATGTGGACTTCCTTTCCCTGGAAAAATGAACAGATGAGAACAATGTGTTCCAATGGCCATGAAGCGGCTGAAGAGGGATACTGTGGAGTACTTAGAGCTTGATCAAACATCAGAGACACTAAGGTCATTCGCTGCATCGCAGGCCATCACCAGTTGTCCTGAATTTTGTTGTGCCCCTGGACTTTGATGACTGTGGAAGAGTAAGTGGGCTGACAAATTTGTGTAACTCTGCTTCACTTAAATCCAATTCATATGCAAGTCAAGACATCACCCCATTTTGTCATTGGTCTTCTTCAAAATGAAGGACAAATAACACACAGTATGCAACCTAGTCAAGATTCAAACCCACGTCCTCTGACTCAAAATCCAACAATTTTTCTATACTATATGATGGGACTTTTACTACACTTACACTATATTACAAGGACATGCATAATTGGAAAAGGCGGCAGGTCAGTTAAGTTGAGAGACTGAGGTACAATGGATAAGAGAGCTCAGTGCAGCACTGGTCCCCTCAAAGAACTAAAACAACTGAAGGAATTCCTGAACTGTGTTGGGTGAATCTTATGTTGACAGAACAACACAACATACACAAGATCATTTAGAATGAAAAGGCACAGAAGGAGTGCGTTCTGCACGAGTACAATGAATACACAATGAGGTGCAGAGGGAACACCAATGACATCACAGGTCCATTTCATATATGTATATATCTATATCTATATCTATATATATATACATATATATATATATATAAAAATATTATATTAGTTTTTTGGTTGCCATGTCACACTATTGCACTTAGCTTGTGGTCCACTAAGAAGCCTACGTCTTTTTTCATATGAACTATTGACTATCCTTTATCTTGTACCTGGGCAATTAATTTTCTGAAGTCAAATGTAGGATTTTATATTCAACTTCATCATATTGTATTCAGTGTATCACTTTAGTTTATAAAGATTTGTTTTGAATATTTATTTTATCAACTAATGTGTGTCAGTTATATCCCTACCAGTTTAGTTTAATTTAATAAGCAGGTGAACTATGGTGTCATCCTAGTCAATGATTAAAAAAGTTGTCAGGAAAGAGCAAAGGACAGAGCTCCATGATACTCTACAACACATTTTTCTTCATGCTGACATCAATCTATGAATTTATGGGGGGAGTTTTGGGGTATAATCATTTCTGCTAGTTCCAAAAGCAGATATTTGTATTTTTATCTACTCATTTTTATTCATCTTGTCTAAAAGGCTATCATGAAAGGTTCACAATATCTGGATTTCACTATGGCATTTGACAATGTCTATGGAATATCCCCTTATATACTAGTCTAGCAATACTTTTATTATATTTTCTAAATTTATAATTTTGTTATCAATCTTATTTTATAGCACTTTCATTTCTGAAGTCCCACTCCCTTCTACAACTCCATGAGGCATCTATTACAACAAAGATTTCCAAAGAAAGGAAAAAAAAA
>CM053584.1:177241321-177307061 GCA_028627135.1 Pseudochirops cupreus | reverse complement strand
TTTTAGGAGGAGATGGACTTCATATTTACCTGGAGAGGCTTATACAAACTGATGTTGAGTGAGAAGAGCAGAACCAGGAAAAATTTGTACATAATCACAGACACATGGTATGTGTGATGACCAACTTTGATAAACTGGACTCTTCTCAGTAGAGCAAGGTTATAAGACAACTCTAAAAGACTCAGGATGGAAGGAGATGTCTACATTCAGAGAAAGATCTAGAAAGAACAGAGTTTAAATGCAGACTGAAGCAAACTACCTGCTCTCTTTCTTTTCCATGTTAGGTTTTGTTTCCTCTTTCCCATTGTTCATTCCATCGGTTACAACCCTTCTTTACAACCAGACTAATGTCTAATGTGAAAGTATTTGCAGATCCTACACTTGATTGCAGCCACCATGGGGGGGAGGGGGAAGAAAATCTGAAACTCAAGGAATTGTGGCACTAAATCCTGTAAACTAAAAGTAAACACACAAATCAATAAAAGAATTTTTAAAAAAGAATAACTTATTCAGGAAAAGTGAGTGTAATGCAACAGGAGAAAAATGGATCTGTAATGAAACTGAAAAACTATAAGCATTCCTGATGAAAAGACCAGAGCTACAGAGAAACTTAAAGCACAAACAGAAAAGTCAAGAAAAACATAAAAAGTAAACCCAAGTGAACAATCAGAAGAACTAAACAAGGATAAATTGTTTACATTCTAATATGGGAAAATGACACATGTAACCCCTCAGAACCCTATCATCATCAGAGGTCATAGAAGAGAGTCTAGTTTGAGAGAGGGCCAGAAAGTGGTTGTTATGTTTTGAGGATCTTAAAAGAAGAATGGAAAGGAATAAACTGGGATGGGGAAGGGAAAGGGAGTGGAAGGATAGGGAAAATTATCTCAGAGAATGCAGGTTCACAAGTAGAAGTTTATACAAACGAGAAGGAAGGGTTAGAGTAGGTACTTGAACCTCATTCTCACACAAAGGAAGAAAAACATACACTGTGTCAAAATATACAAACATACATTTCATTCCATAGAGAAATAGGAAGGAAGGGGAAGAAGGAAGAGGAGGGATGAAGAAGAGAAACAAAGGGAGGGATTAATCCTATGCAAAACAAACTCTAAGGATATACAATAATATTTATGGCAGTTATTTTTGTAAAGAAAAAGGTTCTCACCAATTGGGAAATAGCTGAATAAGTTATTATATGTAAACGTGACAAGACTATTGTGTTGTAAGAAATAATAAAAGGGATGGTTACAGGAAGTCCTATATGAACAGAATAAGAAGAACCATGATAATATGGTTTTGTTGTTGTTCAGTTGTTTTTCAGTCATGTTCAACTCTTTGCAATCCCATCTGGTGTTTTCTTGGCAAAGATACTGGAGTAGTTTGTCACTTCCTTCTCTAGCTCATTTTACAGACGAGGAAATTGAGGCAAAAAGGGTTAAATGACTTGCTCAGGGTCACACAGCTAGTAAGTATCTGAGGCAAGATTTGTATTCAGGAAGATGCACTCTATTCACTATACCACCTAGCTGCCCAACCATACGGTAAAGACAAACAACTCTGAAGGACTTAAGACCTCTTATCAACACAGTGGCCAAGTATATTTTCAGAGGAATCAAAATAAAATACCTGATAGAGAAGCAGTTGACCCATAGTACTGATTGAGCCATATTACTTTGCACAAAGGCAATGTGGCAGTTTGTTTTGCTTGCTTATTCATATTGATAATAGGAATTTTGTTTTTCTTTTGTTCTTAACTGGGAGGGAGAAAAGGCATATTTTTCTGAATTGAAAACAATAAAAAACAAAACAAGTAATTGGAGAGATATTAATTGCTTATGGTTGGGCTATGCTAACATATCAAAATAACAATACTACACAAATTAATTTATAGTTTTAGTCAGAGCAATCAGACAACCAAAAAGTTATTATATACAAACAGACAAAAGAACAGCAGAATTCATGTGGAGGAGTCAGAAAAAGGTCAATAATTTCAAGGGAAAAATGAAAAAAGTAAGAAAGAAGTATGCTCAATGGTACCACATTTCAAATTACAGTTCAAAGCAGTGATGATCAAAACTATTTGGTACTAATAAAGAAAAATAAAACTAGGGGGAAAACATGTTAGATAATTTGACAAAAAAGGAGAAAATTAAACTCTCAAAATCAAGCTGAAAAATCAGAACAGTAGAAGTAGAAATAAAGAAAATTCTTTTAAACTACTTTGCCCCAGATTCATATGACCAACAAGATGGAGGACTAGATACTTTTCAGATCAGTCAACTTCTCAAATCTCCCTAGAATAAGAATTATATGTAAGTGATACAGCAATTTCAGCTGTTTACACAGTTTAAAACACCAAGAACTAAAGAGGTAACAGCCCTATTAACCAACAACATAGAAGGCTAATCCTTGACATACTCAATTAACACCTCCTCCCTATGAGACACCAGGCTCAAGCACAGCTACAGAAAATGAACTCACCTACCCTCCTTTCTTCCCCCTCCCACCCCTGAGTTGTCAAAAGCCAAAAAGCATGCTCTGACTGTAATGGTAGTACTTTTTATTGCAACACAGAACTGAGGAACAGAAGGAACTGGGACAAGGTGTCAGCATGTGTGGTACTCAACTGGGCCTTCAGGAAATGGAACTGGTCCCTACCTATGAATAGTTATGTCTACCCAAAAGTCAGTTGGGGCAGAGATGAAGGTTGGTGAAAATTTAATTCCCCAGGGTGAGAGTAGATTACATAACTTTAAGGTCTAGCCACTTGGGAATACTACTAATCAAGGGAAGGAGTAAGAAAATGTACAATAGGGGTACATACAGGAAAAGGATTGAAATTACCAAAGATTTCAATGGGAAGAAAATCCAGTTAAACACCTTGAGCATAAGCAGATAAGCCAATAGGAAGATATTAATAGTAGAAAAGAATACAGTCTTTAGATTGGCAAAATGAGTCCAGATGTCTATCAATAACCATTGTAAGACAAAGTAAAATGAACACCTGATGAGGTTAAAGAACATGGTGTATTCTCAAGAGATCATAATGTTTGCCGAAAGGTTTGTAAAAGAAATAAGAATTATGAAAGCAAAATTATGGACCACATAGCAGAAATAATTGGCAGAATAGGAAAATTTGAATCCACAATGGCAAACCTCACCAAAAAAATAAGAGAGAATAACTGTTTGGTAAATACCTGAAAGTAAATGGTAATCTGGAAGAAGAGAAGCAAAAAGCAATATTGTTGCAAGAAAATATGACTTCTACAAAAGCAAAACTCATTGATATTGATCTCAAAGACAGGATGTTTAGAGATAACTTTGTGGATTAAAGGACTCCCAGAAGAACATGACAAGTCAAAAAGTCCAAATATTTATGGTAGATCTTTATTCAACAAATAATATAAGAAAACTCTCCGGATCTTCTAAACATAGAAAACAATGTGCCAATTGAAAGAAATAATAGATTGCCTCCAGAAAAACAAAGTTTATACTTCAAAGTCCAAGACAATAGCGGTCAAATTAAAAATTCCAAAGACTAACAAGGAATTCTGCAAGTGACCAAGGGAAAGACTTACAAATATATAAGGAAGTAAATATGAATAACATGAAACTTTTCCGCACTCCCCAAAAATGAAAAAGGGGAGGGAATAATGTGTTCTGAAGAACAAGGAACTTCAACACGCAACTCCAGATACAAATGTGAGCCTAATCACAAATGAAAAAGGAAGGCTATTCAACAAAAGGAAGCATTTGAAGTATTCCTACAAAGAAAAGCACACCTGAGAACATAACTTTTCCACAAACACCACAGGTAAGAGAACTATAAGGAAGTTAAACAAATACAACAACCAGAGAGGCACAGACAATAAAATATATTGCTCCTGAAAAAAGGGGAAAAACTGAAAAGAGATTGGCATTAACAACATCAAAAACAAAATAACAACAGAGACCACTAAGAGACATCTTTCTAAAAGTACACAAGAAGTCAAGGGTGAAAGCAAGAAGTCAAAGAGAGGAAGTGATAGTTGATTAATAGGCTAGAATATCCTGAACTAAATCTCTATACACTTATCCTATAGATGGATTGTGCGTGCGTGCGTGCGTGTGTGTGTGTGTGTGTGTGTGTGTGTGTAAAATGCAGAAGGGAAGCACTCATGGGGGAAAATGGATAGATAGAAAGATATATGTGATGTAACAATCAAGGGAAAATAACCCCTGTAATCTATTGAGAAGAAGAAATTACAACACAATAGACATTGAGGTGAAAGGAGGGAATGGAAAATGAGAAAAAAATGTGGAAATCTTGTTTCAGTGGTGGGAGAGGGTCCCACTGAAAATCATTACTATAGGGGAAGAGAGTTATTCTAAGATGGGAGATAGGGACATTATAATGGATATAATATTTAGAGAACTGGCTTAAAAAGACTATTCGAATTGCCTCAGGAGAAGGACAATCAGAGCTCCTAGAGGCAACGGACACCCAGAAGGATAGGAGAGAAGGAACTCCAGGAAGAGATGTCACGGTGAATGTTATAAATGACCATAAGGCAAAGGATGGTAATGAACTGCACAGAGATGTAGGAAGATTCTTTCCATGGGGCAAAGTTGCTGTTTATTCTATCACCTGCAGGAATTGGTATTTCTAGGATTGTGTTAAACAGAAAAAATGGGAGAGGGGCAAGATCTACAAAACAGTAACAAAGAAACTTGTTTAGAAAAGAGAATTCAAAATAGGTAGTTGAGAAGCCTTAATTCCATGAGGAATACAGAGCCTAAAAAGGGAATAAATAAGTATAAAGGCCATGAATAAAAGTCTAGAAGACACTGAAAGCAAAGAAAAATAAAAAGAATGAGGGAAAGAAAACTTTTTAGAAAGAGGCACAGAAAATGAAATTTGAAAAAAAAATTGGAGGGGAGGAAAAGAAGAAGGGTTATATTTGACTATTTAACTGAGAGAAAAATGAAGGAATAATTAGATAGAAGAAAGGAAGAAAAAGGAAATAATACCTTGAGCAAAACTAGGTAAAGAGGTAATAAAAGGAGTGAGGTAGGCCTTATGAGTGAGGGACAGCAATTCAGTGGGAATAGGATTGTCTTAAAGGAGTTTACCCTAAAATAAATGAAGAGACTGTCTTTAGACTGAAGGTGCTGTCTTTATGGGGGGAGATGGGGAGACTTATCCTAATTCGGAAAAAAAAGTACATACAGACATACATTTTTAGACATAGCCAATGTGTTTTTTCCCCCCAGAATAATAGATTTTGATGGTTGGAGGAAGCTCAGTAGCCATTTAGGTCTAGGTCAACCCATACACAAAAGGATTTCCCTATATAATACACCTGACATGTGGTCCTCTAGCTTCTTCTCGAAGATCTTCAATAAAGGGGAATTCATCACCTCTTAAGGCAAGCAATTCCACTTTTAGTTAGCTCTAATTGTTAGGAAGTTTTTGTTGACATCAGCTTCTTTCATCAATGCTACCCATTGTTTCTAGTTCAGCCCTCTGGAGCTAAACAGAACACTTAGAATCCTTGCTCCTTGTGATAGACCTTCAAACCCTATCATGCCATCCCTGAATCTTCTTTTCTCCAGGCTAAACATGTCCAATTCCTTTAACTAATTTTCATATATCACTATCTCAAGGCCAGGTTTCCGTCCTCTAGACACCCTACAAGTTATCGATATTTTTTTTAAATTGTGGGATCAAAAACTGAACATGGTATTCTAGTTAAGGTCTGATAAGGGCTGAGAGTACAATGACAGACATTTGGATGGTCACATCCCTTTTCTTATAAGCTATGCTTCAGCAAATGCAACCCAAGTTTACATTAGCTTTTTCCTTTTTTTCCCTTCGGCTGACCACACACATGGCTGATAATATTCAGCTTGAAATCCACAAAACTCCCAGATCCTCTTGAGTGACTTCCCCAACTTTTATATAAATAGTCAATTTGTGAGGTTGATATTTTGTACCCAAATTTGAGACTTTACATACATTTATCTCTACTGAATTTCCTCTTATTAGACCTAGTTCAATGCTATGGCCTGTTAAGTTTCTTTTGTAGTTTGTCATCCAATGTGTTAGCTATCCTTCACAATTTTATGTCATCTGAAACTCTGAGAAGTATGATGGCAATACCTTTACTTAAGCCATTGATAAAAAAAGGTGCTGCTGTATAGGGCCAAACAAGGCACTGATAATTATACTTTAGTATGACCATTGAATTCTTCTCATTGTATTATCATCTAATCCATATCTATTTTCTACACAAAAATAGTATGCAATACTAAATCAAAAGCTTTACTAAATCTAGGTCAACTGTATCCTTAGAATTCTCCTTATTTATTAGTTGAATAATCTTGTCAAAAAAAGGAAATTAGTCTGTCTGGACTTGCTCTTGATGAAGCTGAGCTGGTTCATTATAATCGCTGCTTCCCTTTCTAGGTATTTGTCAACCTTCTCTTTAATGATAGTTTCCTGAATTTTCCCAGGAACTAAAATCAAAGTTACTGGCCCATAATTTGAAGACTGTTATGTTTCCTCCAACTTTTTTTTTTAATAGGACATTTGCCCTTTATTAACTTCCACTGTTTTCCATGACTTTTTTCACATCTGATTGACAGTAGCTCACTAATCACCTCTGCCAATTTTTTTTTCAGGATCTGAAGGATATGATTCATCTGTTACTCATTTTTGTTCTCTTGCGTCCACTGTAAGAGTGTTACAGAAAAAACAGAAACAAAATAAGAATTGGGCAGCTCTGCCTTCTCACTATTATCAGTTATCATCATTATCACATCCACCCCATGCAAGGTCTAATTACTTTCAAAAAAATCTTTGCTTTTCTCAAATAACTTTAAAAAACTCCACTTTTGTGGTCCTTAGTTTCCTTCACCAGCCTGGGCTCATTCTTAGTTTCAGCATTCCCATTACCATTTTTATAGGACTGTGCCACATTTTTATATTCACTCTTTCCTGCCTGGACTTGCTTTGCTATTTATATATTTAGTTAATGGGATCTGACCTGTTTCCTCTGAATCCATTGAAATCTACCTTCCCAAAATCTAGAGTACACATCAGACTATGCCTAGTATTCCTCTCCTCTATAATAACCTCCAGGATAGAGTAGTAACTTCCCCCCAAGGTTGATATTTCTACTTCAGCAATCAGTTCCTCTCTGTTGAGGATAATCAGATTCAGAGAAAATTTCTCTTTAATGGTTCTCCTATATTTTGAAGGATGAAATCATCACTAATGCAAATAAAGAATTCTTTAGGTGCTTTGCTTTTGACAGAAGAATAAGAGAAAGAGGGAGTGAGGAAGAGAAAGTGGAAGGGAGGTGAAGAGGGAGGAAAAAAAGGGGCAGAGGGAGAGGGAGAGGGAGAGGGAGAGGGACAGGGAGAGAGAGAGGGAGAGGGAGAGAAACAAGGAGAGGGAGAGGGACAAGAAGAGGCAAAGGGAGAGGGAGAGGGAGAGTATTCTTACACAAGTCTGGATGACTGAGGTCCCTTATCACTCTTTTATGGTACCTCCATGACAGCCATGATAGGCTTATGATCTGCTACTTTTTCATTTTACAGATGAGGTAACTGAGTCCCAGAAAGGTCACATGACTTACTGACGGTCATAAAGGTGGTAAGTGGTAGAGCCATGATTCAAATTTAGGTCTTCTGACTCCAAATACAGTATTATTTCCACTGTACCACTATATGGAGTAGAACCCAGGTCTACTGGCTCTTTGCTACTATACTGCCAGGATGCTTGTTGTAACATGTACTTTGCTGACAGTTACCAACCTTTATATAGTCTTTTAAAGTTTGATTGAGGTTGGTTCTATTGGTATCATCCCAATTTTATAGAAGAGGAAACTGAGGCCAAGAGAAGTACAGTGACTTGCCCAAGATCACAATTCCTAAATGTCAGAGGAAGACCTGAATGGCACTCTTCTTGAGGGCAGGCCCGGCAGTCCAGCCACTATGCCAAACTACAAGTATACAAGTTAATACCTGCATTATTGTAATTATGTTCAGGATTATATTAATATGCTATTATGGAAATTATCTAGAACAAAAATGTTTAGTGTTTGATTCCCAGACAGCTGGCTTTGATTTTGATTTGTGATAGGAATTTCATTTTGATGAGACAATAATATTATCTCAGCTCAGTGACATGATGATGGACAGAGAATATCCCAAGTAAACTCAAACAGGCTTTTTCTGTGCACACCCTACCCCCTCCTCCACACCATTTCCTTTCCTCCTGTTTCCCTCTCCATGCCTCTCCTGAGGAGCAAATCGCTCAGCTCATTTCAGACTGATAACACAGTTTGCTTCACCAATAGACTTTCCAATTGTAAGTGAAATCAATTCAATTGGGTATTTTGCTCAGTTGAGACTCTGCAGGCAGCAGCCACTTCTGCCATTCATCTCCGCTTCAGTGTACAATACCAACCAAGTGCCTAGAAGCCAGCCTGGGATGGCTGCCCTGCAGCCTTGCCAGAGAAAATTGGGTTTTCTTCCTCCCAAATGGCCTTCCCCCCCTTTACCTCTGGCTTTTCCCCGAAAATTTTCTCCTGGATGATTCTCTTTCCCTCAAGGCCTCTTACAAATACAAATTTCCCATTTTCTCTTCTTCCTACTAGACTCCCAGACACACCCAGCAATAGTGGGAGCCCCTCAGAGGTGAGGGGGGCCCACAGGAGGTAAATTGCTAATCCACAGAGGGTGTGGATTGGTCTCCAGCTGCTTGGAAATGAAAAATTCATTAAACTGCACTGGCTCCAAAGTTGGAAAGTCCCCTCTTGCCCTGAAGCTGTCTCAGGAGAATCTGCTGAGACAGCCCTGAGCTCTGGGGGGAGGAAGGAAAAGAAGAGAACTTGCTGTGTTCTTCTGGCACCCCTGTGCTTCTGAAACACCCAGAACTCCATGTGGCCACCCCTTACTGTGAGGCATCTGCTGACTAATCAGGTCACTGGTTAGTTAGTGCTAGGACTTAAGCAGCTGGCTAGGCCATGGAGCTGGTTACACAGGTGACAGGAGGACTTGGTGGTGGTGAGAAAACAGCCCTTTCTAGTCTTCTCTGAGAGAGATGTAGTCACTTGGATTAACTGTTCTTTAGCAAGTGCGAAGTAAAAGATGGAAAACTGACCCTTTTCTAGTTTGGGAGATTGGAGGGAAGAGAAGCACCTATAATCTCTGCCCAGTGATCTAACCCACAGAGGTTGATTCACTATGCTTAGGTGAAGTCCTCTAACCTGGGCTTTGGGTCTCTGAAACAGATGGACTATCAGGACTATCAAATAGAAGGCTGAAATGGAAGCCAGAAAATAAACTATCATGGGAAACTAATCTCCATGCTGCCCAGCTATCTCAGTATATTCTTATTTCTACCCACATAAATAAAACACCAAAGCAATTGGTTAGGATGTTAATGGAAGAAGGGAAAGAACTGTTCCTCTAGCTACCTAGTAGAGTTGTTACAAGGAAAGAGCTTTTACCTTAAAGCACCAATGTCAATGGAGATGACTATTATTACTACCTCTACTAAAGCCTGCCTCTGATGTGTCACGGCTGTGAACCTGGGTGTTGAGAAGGTATACCAGTAGGGCACAAGCTCTGGTAGGTCCTACCAAGCTAAGTAAGTTCTAGGTATGGGAGCAATGAGGGACTGATTTTTAGTCCAGGCTAGGTGCAAAGAAGCTCATCTACCAGTTGCACAATGAGTAATGAAGTTTTTGGGCCAGAATAGTTGCAATCTGTGTCAATGAAGGGAATATCCATACCTTTCAAATAATCTGTTGAATAACAATAATAATAGCAATAATTATTCATAATCATAATTTATTATATTTATGGGAATAGGCTGTAGAAGATAAAAAAGGAAGTACATTTGAGAAACAGTATACAGGATTTATGATAGAAATTTATGGACAGAAAAAAATGCTCTGGTCACATAATGAGAGTGAGGGATAAACAACAGATTGTTTATACTGTGCTTCATTGGTACATGTGCTATGTATTTATGAAGAATGAAAAGAAGAGCCCCAATATATTGTGCTTTCCTCATTCCAGTCCCCATGGCAGACTCACCGAAGGATGTAACACAGGATGACAGTATGGAAAGGTATGGACAGATTGTGATCTGCATGACTGGAAGGACTGTCCTCATTAGTAAGATATTAGATCACTTGGAGTATTGTGGCACTGACTGTGAAGAGGGGAAGGTCAGAAAGATTGCCCTGGGGCCAGCAGAATTTGTGCCTAAAAGAAGACACAGCATGGGGGCTCTGGAGGCTATGCCTGACCAGGTGGGTACCATGTGACTCCAAAAGGCATGCCTCTACAAAATGTGGACATGGCACCCAGTTGTCCAGTAACTGATGCTTGAGTAGGGCAGGTGCAAGGCCACCAGCAAATCAACCAGGGAGCACGATGTTGTGTGGAGAACTAATGCATACATAAAAGGAGAAAAGGACAACACACAAATTTACCCTTCTTCTCCCTGCCAATCCTCTGCCCCCTATATACATACACCCCATTGTAGGAACAGGCAATGCTTTTAAGAGAATAGAACATCTGTTATATTAGCTCTTCCCAATCCAGCTAAGGGAGCTGAGCCAGCCCTACTGCTTTGCATGGTTTTCTATAGACACATTTCCTCTAGGAGTGGTGATTCAGCACAGGTGTGTCCCAAATTTATAGTCCATGCCACCTCTTCAGCACTGTTTTCATGTGGTGAACAATATAAGAAACCTTTTAAAGAAGAGAATCTGTTCTTGAGCTGGGAGGGACAGACAGCAACACACTCCAGGCTCCCCGCATACCACATCTTCTTTCCCTTTCCTCCCTCTCTTTAATTTCATGCATGCACACTAATGTTCTGATCAATTTTATCTCCCACAGCCCAGTTGTGATTATCTAACACTATAACTGAGATGCCATAGACTGGGGGGATGACTAACCTTTTGAATGAAAGGTTGGGGTGGGCCCTGAATATCAACTCTGATTCCAGTAGTAATTAAAATCCAGCTGTTTGAGCTGCTTTCCATGCACAACGTTAATACTGACATTCGAAGCCCTCCATCTACCTCTCCAGTATTATTCCATATTTCTCTGCTTCACACACTCTCAGTTCCAGTCAAATTGGCCTATTAGCTGTTCTCCAGACATCCATCTCCCACTTTCTCTTTGCACAGGTGTCACCCCATGCCTGGAATCAATGCCTCTCACATGCTCACCTCACAGAATCTCTGGTTTCTTTCAAAACACAGTTCAGGTGCCACCATTTAGAGATCAACTGATCTTCACAGTTCTTGGTCATCTTTTCCTTTTGAAATTACTTTGCATTATGCACACTTTGTTTTCATTTACTTGTGTTAATGTTGTATCTATAGGAATATTGTGTTTCATCTGGGAGGGCAGGGACTGTTCCAGTTTTGTCTTGTTATCTTTGGTGCCTAGCACAATGCCGCGTGTGGAACAGGCACTAAGTGTTTGTTGAACTGAACTGAATACTGCTACCCTGAAAGACAGCATGACATTTTTCTTAAGTGAGGAATGAAAGTGCAATGATTACTCTTTCACCAGTGCAAGTAAAGGCACAGAGCCCAAATGAACTTCTTCCTGCATGCTACCACAAAGAGGCCATTCTAAGTAGCCAGAAGTGAAAATAAGAAGCGTAGATCCTGATGGCTCTGTGTTTTGTGCATTGATTGACATATAGGGTGAAATGTCTGAATCTTTCCGTTGTGATCACATGTGAAATCAAGATATTGCATCACCCAGTTCCAAAGGACTTATGATGAAAAATCCTTTCCACTTCCAGAGAGAAGTGATGAACTCTGAGTGCAGACTGAAGCATAGTGCAGACTGAAGCATACTTTTTTTCACTTACTTTATTTTTTTTTTGTAAATGGCTAATATGGAAATATGCTTTGCATGTACAATTGATATCATATTGCTTTCCTCAATGGGTGGGGGAGGAACTAGTGTGAGAGAGAGAATTTGGAACTCAATTTTTAAAAAAATGTTGAAATAAATAAAGTATAATTATTTTTTTAAATGAAAAAAATATTGTCATCTTCCAAAACAGTTCTCTCTCAAATAGACTGTGAGGCAAGATCATGCCTTCTCTACATTTGAGAGCTCCCTTCTCTCTCATAGAACCCAGTAGCATAGATCCCGTGGAAGCACTTACAATTCACAGAAGTTTAGACCTAGAAGAGACTTTAGTGACCATCTAGACCAGTGGTTCTCAACCTTCATAATGCCACGACCCTTTAATACAGTTCCTCATGTTGTGGTGACCCGCAACCATAAAATTATTTTCGTTGCTACTTCATAACTGTAATTTTGCTACTGTTATGAATTGTAACGTAAATATCTGATATGCAAGATGTATTTTCATTGTTACAAATTGAACATAACCCACAGTTGAGAACTGCTGATCTAGTCCAATCCATCCCTGAAAGGAACACCCAATACAAAATGCTGAATAAACAAAATGGTAGTCTAGCTTTTTTTGTTGAAGACTTCCAGGGAGGGGAAATCTACTACCTTATCTACTACTTTATTCTTGAATAGCTATAAAATTGCTAAGAAGTCTTTCCTTTCTCCTTCTTCCTTCCTTCCTTCCTTCCTTCCTTCCTTCCTTCCTTCCTTCCTTTTTTCCCTTCCTTGGCAATCTGGATTAAGTGACTAGCCCAGGGTCACACAACTAGTGAGTATCAAGGGTCTGAGATAAGATTTGAACTCAAGTCTTCCTGACTCCAGGGCCTGGGTTCTATCTTCTGCACTACCTAGCAGCCTCTGAAGTTTTTCCTTTGTAAAGAGCCAAAATCTGGCTCTGTAAAACTGACACCCATCACCCCTGGGTCTGTCTTTGGGGGCCAAGAAGAACAAACCCAATTCCACATGACAGACTCTCAGATACTTGAAGACGATAGTCATGTTCTTCCTTAATCTTTTCTTCTCTTGGCTACAGATCTCTAGATCCTTCAATCAATACTCATAAGGAATGGATTCAAGGCTCTTGACCATTCTGGTTGCTGCCTTCTGGACTTTCTCTACCTTATCAGAGTCCTTTCTAATGTGCGTGCACACAGAACTGGGCACAACACTCCAGAAGTGATCTGTACCAGGACAAGGTACAAGTGGGAGTTTTCCATCCTCATTCCTAAAAGTCATGCCTCCAATCATGCAGTCTAAAGTTGCGTTTAACTATTCTGGCTGCCATAACATGCTCTTGATTCATACCGAGCTCACATTAATGAAAATCTTCAGATTCTTTTTCCCAACAAACTTATGTCTAACTATGCCTCCTCTGCCCTGTACTTGTGAAGTTTATTATCTCAAATGTAAGATTTTATATTTATACTTATTAAATTTCGTCTCAGACTCAGCCTAATGTTCTTGCTCTTTTCCTGAGTCTGTTATGTTCACTAACCCTCCCAGCTCTATGGCACCTGACAATTTAATAGGAGTGGTGGCTATGTATTTGTTCAAATTATTGATAAAAATATTAAATTTTGAGTTTAGATTTGAAGACGAAGTAAAGTGAAACTAAATATCTTCTTAGGAAACCCATTCCAATTTCTAATTCTTAGGCTAATTCTTAGGAAGTTGTTCCTCAGATAGAGCTTAAATCTACCTCTCTGCAATCTCCATTCATTGCTTTTAGTTCTGTAATCTATAGTTTAGTTAAACTTCCACATAAGAGCTCTTCAAATATTTGAAAGCTACTTCCATGTATGTAGTAAGTCTTAGGTGATGCAGTGGATTCCGCATTGGTCATGGAGTCAGGAAGACTTGAGTTCACATCTGGCCTCACATTTGTTAGCACTGTAATCCCAAGCAAATCATTTGACCTCAGTTTTCCTCAGTTTCTTCATTTGTAATGTCTCAGCACAGTGACTTGCACAAAGTGCTATATTTAGTTGTTTATATATATATAAAGTTTATATATTATAGTTGCTACGTTTATTATTTTCTCCTAATTATCTCTAGTTTCTTCATCCTTAGATGGCATAGTCTCTAATCATCTTACCCTCTTGGTTGCCCTCCTTTAGATACATCTAACCTTGCCAATTTCTTTTCTAAAAAGTGGCACTCATACTTGACTCTGGTCTAACCAGAGAAGAATACACAGAGGGAATACAACCTTCCTTGTTCTGAGTTCTGTGCCTCTTTCAATGAAGCCTAAAAGTGCCTGAGGTTTTCTGGCTACCACGTCACATTGCTAACACTAAGAATTTTTTTTTTTAATAAATAAATTTATTTTAAATTTTTATATTTTTTAATTTTCAAATTCTTTCCCTCCAGTCTCCCAACCACTGAGAAGGCAAGCAATATGATGTAAATTATAATGTAAAATCATTTCCATATTAATCATGTTGCAAAAAAGCAAGAAAAATAGTTTTAAAATTATACTTCAATCTGTACTCAGAGTTCATCAGTTCTCTCTTTTGAAGTGGATAGCATTTTTCATCATGATTCCTTCAGAATTATTGTGGATGACTGCATTGAACAGATTAGCTAAACCTTTCACAGCTGATCATCAATGTTGTTGTCACTCCATACAATGTTTTCCTGGTTTACTTCACTTTGCATCAGTTCATATGAGTCTTTCTAGGTTTTTCTGAAAGCATCCTGCTCATCATTTCTGACAGCACAAGAGGATTCTGTCATAATCATATACAAGTTATTCAGCCATTCCCCAACTGATGTGCATCCCCTCAATTTCCAATTTTTTTTCTACCATAAAAAAAGCTGCTATGAATTTTTGTACATACAGGTCCTTTTGTTTTTTCTTTGATCTCTCCTCGATACAGATCTAGTAGTAACACTAATGTCTAATACTGAGCTTGTATCCTAAAACTGCTGTATCTTTAGTTAAGATGTGCTCCATATTGGGTCAGGGGAAATACTGGGGGCTAAGAGGAAACAGAGTTTTCTTCCAGTAACACTCATTAAATGTGCAGAGCTGCACTATTTCTAGTCTAAGAGTCCTTCCATAAAATTGGCTTGAAATCAGAATGTAGTCCCAAATAGCCCTAAGAAAGGACAGGAGAATAGACAGGAGGGATGCAATGTTGCATTTGATAAGCCTTCATTCTATTGAAAGCCATGCTAAATAGGCCCTCAAAGTAATATTGGTGGGGAAGGGAGGAAAAGTGCAATTAACAAATTGTTCCATTTATCTAAAAATGCAACTTTTGGCCCTATCACACAGCTGCCCAGCTATCTCTACATAGGCCTGTTTTACTTGGATTTTGTCTTTTCTATCCAGTCATGTGCTTCACCACTTTGTTGATTTCTATATTCTGTTTTATTTTTTTTCTCCCTGTTTAAGTTCTCACCTGCCATTCTGTCTCCTTTTTTCAGGGTGCTAGTATTTCCACTGAGCTATATAGGCCTACAACTTACCTCACCCCTTATGCTATAAACACAATGATAAAATTGTAATTAATTTTAATATTTAAGTCAATAAGCCATTTATTAAATGCTTACTATGTTCCAAGGCATTCAGCTAAGTGTTGGGAATAAAATACAGGCATGAATATGGTCACTGCCATCTTACTTAAATATGGTCCTTGCCAACTTAATGTTGGAGGACAACACACAAACAGAAACTCAGGGAGGGGTGGATCTGAGAAGGTACCATGGCATGGTGGAAAACAAAATGCCAAGAGAATCAGGAACGACTGCCTGAGGAGAACGAAGACAGAGCTGACCAGGGAGCTCTTCTTAGAATGGAAATCGCAGAAGGGACAATTTGAGTAACAGACATAATGCACTTTTAGGACGTGGAAGCTTCTGTGACGTTGTAGACAAAGTCAACCGTCAGAAGTAGAGTCAAAAACAGAATTACGTATTTTCACGTTCTTATTTATATTTTCTCTTATACTTTGTCCCTCCTGTTATTCCCTTTTCCTCCACTGACAGAAACAAATAAGCATATAAAGAAAAAAACCCCAAAACCCTCACTATACACATGCATGGTCCAACACAACAAATTGCCACATTAACCATGCTCTAAAATGTAGTTTAAGTTCACCACCTATCAAGCAGGAGGTCTATAGAACGTTTCTTTTTATGTCCTCTAGTCTCAGTTTATCTTTACATTGACCAGAGCTGCAAACTCTTTGAAAGCTGTTTTTCTCTGCAATGTTGTTGTCATTATAACATTGTTTAACTGGTTCTGTTCACTTCACACTATATCAATTTACAGTCGTCTTCCTGCTTTCCTCTGAAACTGTTCATTTTGCCATTTTGTATGGCATGATAAAAGTCCATATACCAAAAGTCCATATAGCAAAAACATCCATATATCACACTATTTTTCAGCTGTTCTCCAATAGAGGCACAGGCCCTTAATTACTGATTTGCCCATTACGAAAAGAGTTGCTATAAATATTTTGGTACATTTAAGTCCTTTTCCTCTTTACTTGATCTCTTTGGGGGTATGGGCCAAGTGGTGATAAAGTCCAAGTTGTATGTACAATTTTTTTCTGACTCTTTGAGCATAGTTAAAAATTACCTTTTGTAATAGTTGGACCAATTCACAGCTCCTCCAACAGTTCAATAGTGTGCCTGTTTTCCCACAGCCCCTCCAACATTTGCTGTTTCACTGTTTGTCATCTTTGCCAGTTTGGTAGATGTGAGGTGAAACCTAAAAGTTGCTTTAATTTGCATTTCTCTAATTATTTGTGATAGAGCATTTTTATAATAGATGTTGATAGCTTAGATACCTTCCTTTGAAAAGGGCCTGTTAATATCCTTTGACTGTTTATCTAATACTTATTAATGTTTAATGTCAAGCAGGTTAATGTGCTTCACAAATTCCATAAATAATTATTAGCCATGGGTCTTAATTATATTGGTTGGATGTAACTTGCTGAACGCTAGAAAGTATTTTCATATTTAGTTGACTGATAGGCTATAAGTTAACTGGCAGCTCACTCTCTGTACTCAGAACCCACCAGGGTATTCCACCATCGTCCTTTGTCAAAGGCTGTCACTTGACTGAATTCTAAGAGAAGTTGAAATCAAGTTATGGAGATCCTCACAGGCCAGGAGCAAAACTAAACTTTCAATGGTCCTAAGGACAGATGCTGAGGTTGGAGATTTTGTGAGAGGAAGTTGACTGGCTTTGAGAAGGAAAGTGCTTGGGAGGTGAGACGGACTTAGAATACCTGGATTCTAGTCTCAGAACTGTCACTGCCTTCACTATGATCTTGGCTAAGTAACATCCACTCTTTGAGATTTAGTTTCCCGTTATGTAAAATGAGATAGATGCTGGAGGAGAAGGGGGAAAGAGAGAAAGTTTCAAGTCTGAGTGACTGGGAGATTGGTATTGCCATTAACAGAAAAAGGGGGCTAGGGGAAATATAGGGAATATTGATTTGAGAAACAGACTAGACTACACGATGTTAAGTCAGTGAGTTGGTGATGTTTGCACAGTTCCTAGTTGAATTTCTAGCCTGTGCACAAAGTAGATACTTAATAAATACATGCAAAGGCTCACAGACATACACATTTATACACACACATACACCTCTGGAGTGACTGTCATGAAATCAAAGTTCTTAGCTTTCTGATATTGCTCTCCCTTATTCATATCAATTTAGCAAACACCATGTACTAGGTACTAACTAGGATACAAAGATAATTAAGCAACAACTCTCATCTTGAAGGAATTTATGGACTAGAACAGCGGTTCTCAATCTGTGGGTCACAACCCCTTTGGGCGTTGAATGATCCTTTCACAGGGGTCGCCTAAGACCATCGAAAAACACATACTTCGATGATCTTAGGAACCGAGACACTGCTCTTCTAGCCCACATGCAGACGCCCACATACAAGTATTAAAGGGTCCCGGCATTAGGAAGGTTGAGAACCACTGCTTTAGAAGAAGAGATATGACAAGTACACAAATGTATATAGAGAGATACACTCAGAGAAAGTAAAGAATAGACACATTTCCTTTATCGTTGACTAAATGGTCAATTATTTCCCCACTTCAAGGTAAAAAATGGGTAGTTAACTATTATAGAAAAGAAGTCCACTATTCCTGCCATCAGTAAAACCAATTACCTGATAAACTGCAAATGAAGACAAGTAAATTCAAAAGTCCCAGAAATTTCAGTGCTTCCCTAGCTTATCAGCCCTGCTACCAGCCTGGCCCCTCATCCAGAAAAATAACCCCAATAGTGATCTGACCTTTCAATTGCCTCTGTAAGATGCTGCAGTCTGTCACCTCTCCCCAAGTTTAAGTGACTTGCCCAGGGTCACACAGCCAGCATGTGCAAAATATGACTTGAACTTAGATCATGGTAATTTTGAAGCCAGCTCTCAACATTGGATGACCTCTAAAGTTTGAGATGTGATTTTTATATACATAAGTGCATATATACATACATATATACCACATTAATATATGAGTATATATGTATTACATATAATGTGTGTATATGTGTGTGTGTGTGTGTACATATATATAGATAGACAGATAGATAGATAGATAGATATACATATACACACACACACATATCACATTTGATCCTCAAAATAACCTAATAAGGCAGAGTTCTCTGAACTGTGTAGTAAGTACCCCTAGGAAACATAATAATCCTCAGGTAAGTAATGGTCAAAATAAATGGACATTTTTTAGTACAACTATTGCATAAATACATGCTTTTTCATTGAAAATAAAATGTAATTCTAAGTCAACCAAAAGCAGAGCAATATTATACATTTGCAATAAGTTACAGTGAATATAACACAGCGATTATTTAACATGATATGTAAAAGAGTTATATCATCTTACTTTTTGCTGCATTTGAATGTAAAGTATGTCAGCTGAAACTTAAACAATCAGTTTTGGAGTTAAGTATCATAATATCTGTTATTTTTCTCATTGTCATTCCAAGTACAATATAATTTGATTTTTAAGAATTCCTATAACTTAAAAATAGAAATAACTTGAGAATGATTGTAGATAATAATGTGAAATTTTCAATAATTAGATTTAAATGTAATTGCGTTTATTTTTATTATACCTGATTTTTAAAAGTTAAAAAAAATCCCTTCATGATAGATGATTATATAACTGATTTAAAGAGAGAAATAAACAGAAGCAGCACAAACCAGTATAAGTAAAAGGAAGGTAAAAAGTCAAAATCCAGAAATTACAATCTACTATATCTATTTTGGAGGTTCAAAATACTGTCAATGATGAAGAAGAAAGAACATATTATTTATCTTCTACAAATGCTTTAGATGAAGATAGTATGAAAGCTAATAAATTAAAATGCCATCTTGGAATATACATTTGGAATATGATGGCAAAACAAAGAAAATTTTTTCCAGAGAAAGGAAAATGCTTTTTAATAAGTCAAAAAATAAGCTTTTCTAAAAACTATGTCTGTGAAAACAACAGGATTATTAGTAACATAAAATTGCTTATGAAATTGCTAAGTATAAAAAAGCTGTATTTTGAAAGGAGAAATACTGGTGCTACCTGAATATTTTCATATGGGTAAAATGATGCTTGGAAAATCATATGCAAGTCATCATCAAAGGGTTCTACTTACAAATAATACAATGGGACAGAATACTATCTCTTCCCCCATCTGAAGATTTTGTGGTCAACTAATTGTAAATCTAAAATCTTTCCATTTTGCATTGCAAGTGGATGAAATTACCTAACTACCAATGTTGTTAAAGATGCTCATTTGAATACATATGTATATACTGTTTGGGAGGATTTGTTACTTTATAAACCTATTGATGGGAATGACAAATCAAGATAAGTTTTATATACAATTGACAGATTTTTTTCTTTCTTGTTTACTTCAATACAAAATGTAGTGCTTTGTTTCCCCCCAATTACATGTAAAAAACGTTTTTTAACATTCATTTAAAGAAAAAAAAACCCTTGAGTTCCAAATTCTCTACCTCACCCCTCACTGAGAAGACAAGGAATTTGATATAGGTTATATGTATACAGTCATGCAAGACATTTCCATATTGGTCATACTGTGAGAGAAATCACAGGTCCTCAACCCCCCCCCCCAATAAAGTTTTAGAAAAAAAAAGTATGCTTCAATCTGTCTTCAGATTCCATCAGTTCTTTTTCTGGGGATGGATAACATTTCTCATCCTAAGCCTTTCAGAATTGAATTGACAAACTTTTTCAATGAAAATGATATACTGGACTTTGAAATGATGGCACCCAAGGGATGTCACAACAAAACATAGTTCTTCCCACACTGCTTATGTGGCATGTTTCACAGATTTTCACTTGTGCTGAAAATTATGAATAAAGATAAACATGTACTTTTTCAATTTGTTATAAGAATAATCAATTGTATTTCAAAAATTTTCCCTCTCAAAACTGTGATAAGACAGTGGTAAAGGATAGAGTACTTCTTGCCATGAGTTTGTTATTGTTATTCGGTCATGTCTGACTCTTTGTGACCCCATTTGGGGTTTTCTTGGCAAAGATACTGGAATAATTTGCCATTTCCTTCTCCAGCTCATTTTACAGATGAGGAAACTGAGGCAAACAGGAGTAAGTGACTTGTTCAAGGTCACACAGCTAGTTAAGTGTCTGAGATCAAATCTGAACTCAGGTCTTCTTGACTCCAGGCCCTGTGCTCTATCCACTGAGCCACCTAGCTGCCATGAAACATGATGGCATGATGGCTAAAGTAATTTAAAGATGTTTGAACTAAACAAAGAAATGGCCATTCTTTTTAGTGATAATGGGGTCACAAAAAGCTGGACATAACTGAAAAATGACTGAATAACAACAAATAATAATAAAGATGAAGGAAATTAATTTTAAAACAAAAAATTCTTCCTGAAACTTTCCTACATATTTTTGAAAAGACAAGGACTCTAAGTGAATGCAAAGTCTTTCATCCAATACTCAAATCCAGAAAGAAAAAGTAACTGTATTCATGAAACACCATTAGAACTATGGACAATAAATTTACTAAATACTATTTTTATGTTTTCTACTTTTAAATATCTCTGCTCTGTAAACTAAGTAGAAAAAGGTAAAGTGATTATTAATCACTTGACTGGTCTATAGAAGCAATTCTCATTTTATTTTAAAGCCCTAGACATTTCTAAATGGGAATGAATAAGGAACCTATTTGCTATGGATAAATATGATAAATTTGATCTTATTATATATGAACAAGATTGGTCAATATACTTGTCTTGTGATAGTGCTATAGCACTCCCTTTGGGGCTTTCTCCCCAACTCTTTCTCTCAACTCATAAGATGAGCGCAGTAATGTAACATAAACATGCAAAGTTATCCCAAAACAACTGGACTGATTTATAAAGGAGAAACGGTAGAAAATTGTCTAATTACAATCTGAAAACAAACAGAAGAAAAATAAAATGGTTTTTCTTCACTGGATTTCTATAAAAATAGTCTATTAAAGACTGAAGATACCAGATAGAGAGTTTCTCCAGTGTGCCCTTGCTTTGGGTATATATCTATACCCTGAGTGAAGCCCCCAGAATTTATATCACCTCTCTGCTCCTTTTTAATTCATATTTACAGGCTGGGTACTCAGGGACATGACTACTTTCACCCCAAAAGGTTCAATATGTTCTGTAGGTCTCATTCCTAAAACTAGATAGTTCATGAACTCACAGCAATATACTTAACTTTAGTAGTCAGCTAGTACATATGATTAGCTCAAAGCAAAGTCATTTGACTGAGAGAGTATCATGTGAATAATAGCTCCCAAAAATATATCACGTCAGTAGAAAGAATACACACACATTTTGACTATACTAGCAGAAATGCACACACTTAAGAAACACATGTGGTTAACAATAACGATAAAAGTGTTTAGCATTAATATAGTGCTTTAAAATGTCCAAAATGCCTTACTTGTGATTTATTTCCCAAGGCAATTCAAACCTCTGGCACTGCAGGACCTGATAGCCCTTCCTTTTAGTTTGTCCTTCCATTGTTCCCTAGGCAAGCACATCTGCTGATCTGGTCTCAGAGAGGTTAAGGCGACTTGCTTCAGGTCTCATAGCCGCAGAATTAAGTTAGGTTCAAACTGTAAGTACAGTATTCTTTCCATTATAATAGGGCAGTTTACTTCTAGAAACAAAAATAAATTTTTGAAATACAGAGATATATTCATTAATCAATGCAACAGGGACCAACCTTCAGGGGTGTGTGTGTGTGTGTGTGTGTGTGTGTGTGTGTGTGTGTGTGTGTGTGTGTGTGAGAGAGAGAGAGAGAGAGAGAGAGAGAGAGAGAGAGAGAGATTGGGTCAGGGGAGGGTTGGAAGAATAAGTGCAGGGAGGGTAACACACTAACATATTCTCAGCCCTCCCCACTAATTCAGGTAGCATCATTTCATCATGAGAGTTCAGAAAAGGGAGAGACCAGTATAATTAGAAGAGTTAAATATTTGAAAATAAGCAGAGAAGAGTAGAGTAAAGAGGGCTCTTTGGGGGGGTAAAAGTAGAGCTAGTGTGAAAGGCTAAGGCTCTTTCTGAGTAGTAAAGGATCAAGACATACCTATTCTATTAATTTTTTTCATTCTCCCCTATCCTCCATACCCATATAATCTGGCATAATGCCTCAGCATGCAAGTAGGTGTTAAATAAATATTGATTGATTGATTGATTCTTCCAACTTATTTTCAGTTATTAATCTTAGTCTAGCTCTTCCAAGATGTCTCTCAATACTTTCCTTCCCTGGCAAGCTCCTGTATGTCCATTGAATGCAAATTTACATATGTATTAGCCTAAGTAGCACATAATTATGTAGGCAAACCTGCTACAGAGAAATCATGTAATGCATGGTAAATTAAATTCAGAAGATCTAGAGCAAGGATTCATGGCTCTAACCTCATCCTAGGACTCATACTCAGGAAAATTAAAGGCAACATTCTTCCTACCCTCCGCATTCATACTTTAAGAACTGTCCATAAGATAATCATTCCTACAACTGTGGTGGGGAGGGATCCATATGACCTTTTAGTTGAGAGAACTGGCTTATTCACATGTAGTAGGCCTTGGATCATAGAATCTAGAGATGAACAGTGGTTCATTAGACTGATAGTCCTAAACAAGAAATCATTCTTGGAGGAATGGATAGTCCAATTATAAGGTGGTAGGAAGGTAATTAGGGGCTGAGATGTGGTTTTGGTAAACTTGTCTGGGAATAGAGTCCTGTACCACAGAATCTAAGTACAAAAGAAGGATGCGTCATTACAAAAGAAGACACAGAGAGACCCTGATCCTGGGGCTGAGTGTTTATGCAGAGGCAATGAAGCTGTCAAATGGGCAAAACAGCTGGTAGAGAAGAAAAACTGGGGCTTGAATCTATTGCTACAGTTATGCATCTTTTTAATTAATATATTTATTTACTTTTAGTTTACAACACTGAGTTCCACAATCCCTTGAGTTCCAAATTTCCTCCCCTTCCCTCTCCTCCCTGTCCCCTGCCATGGTGGCATGCAATCTGATATAGGTTCTACAAATATTTTCACATTAAACATTAGTCAAGTTGCAAAGATGAGTTATAATCAATGGAGTGAACAATAAGAAAGAAGGAATGAAACAAAACAAAACACAAAAGAGAGAGAGTAAGTAGTTTGCTCCAATCTGCATTCAGACTCTATAATTCTTTCTCTGGATGTGGCTAGCCCTTTCCATCATGAGTCTTTTGGCATTGTCTTATAACCTTGCATTGCTGAGAGGAGCCCAATCTATCAAAGTTAGTTGTCACAGATATGATGTGTCTGTCATTGCGCACAAAGTTCTCCTGGTTCTGCTCTCCTCACTCAGCATCAGTTTATATAAGTCTCGCCAGGTTATTATAAAGTCTGTCTGCTCCTCATTTCTTATAGCACAATAGTATTTCATTACATTTATATAACACAACTTGTTTAGACATTCCCCAATTGATGGGCATCCCCTTGATTTCCAATTCTTTGCCACCACAAAACGAGTACAGCTATGCATCTTACTGAAAGATTCAAACTCACTTTCCACAATCAGAAGGGGGAGACTCAGTCTTCCCCTGCTAATATACAAGTGCCCCAAGAAAAATGTGGATGCCTCTGGAGAAAAAGACAACAGACCAACAGGCAAGTAACTTTGCCAGCAGAAGAAAGTGAGCACTGAATTGCATAATCAGGAGGTTCATTACAAAGTGTATTTCCTTAGTATTATATCATTTGGGTTGCCAGGATAACCCATAAAACCCCCATATAAGCTATGATGTCGATGAATACTACTATTAATAATTCCACAAAACCTAATCATTATTTTTTAACAATGTGAAAACAATTCTTTGGGATACCAGAACATAATTCACTCATGGAGCCTAGTAGTGAATGATAGAGTCTACCCTTCCACTCCTCTTATATTTGATCCCAGCAGTGGGAGCAAGACTTTAATGACTTCAATGACTTCAGTGACAGAGCCTTCCATGTAGAGCCATTAGCATCATGACCAATTGGCATGGGAGAGGAGAAGGGAATTCAGAAGATGGCTGATGACTGATTGCTGAATCCTGGCAGGAGTAACTTTCTGCAAGTAAATTTTCTAAGTTTGGCATTTTGTGTATTGGGGATCATAGATTCAGATCCAGAAAATTATAGATCCAGAGCTGGGAAGGACTTAACTCTGTGAGTCTGCTCGGTGAGCAAACTAAGGTATAAAGACATGAAATGACTTGTTAGTGTGAGTAGGCTTTGTGAAGTGGTAAGTGCTGGAGTACTCAAGATGGAGGCATCCCTGTGGGAAACAGCAGAGAGATAACTTCTGAGAGAAGATATCCTGTGTTCCCCTAGCATGTGGGCAGGTGCAACCCCTTCCTATCAGTTGAGTAGCCTGGACAGTCTGGGTCTTTAATACTACCATTCAGTCAATAAACATTCATGAAGTCCCTACTGCCTGCCAGGCACTATGCTAAGTGCTGGAGACACGAATAAAGGCAAAAGATACCCCTTGTCTCCAAAAGTTTACAGAGTAATGGGACAGACAACATGCATACACCTAGATTCTGTGACCCAAACTCATCTGTTTGCTATCAGACTGGGACAATCTTGTGTTCTCTTTCCAGCATGGGATCAAGGTTCAGGTACCATGCATTGAGCTGGGTGTGGGGGAAGGGCTCTCTCTACTCTCTTCCTTTCAGGCCCTATAGCATTGAGTATTAGGTTTGGGTTTTTGGTACATTTCATTTGTCTTCTTCAGTTGCAGGTGCAGTTCTTGGACCAAGCCACAGTGAGCTGAGAGGTAGGATTCTAGTCCTAATGTTGCTGCAAGCACAGCGAGAAAGTGGTGAGAAGAAGAACATAAAGGGAGAGGAGGGGGAAGGTTGGACTTAGAAGTTGGTGGGACGACCATGCTTCTTAGGAACAAAGTTATAAGGGACTGAAATGATGAAGGGGGATTATGCCACCCCCCAATTTTGGGTGAGGGAGAAGTTTGTTTCTTTTCCCTTTATCTTTGAAGTTTATTAAAAGTTTCTAAAAGATACTCTGTTAAGTGGTTCAATAGAACTGGGGTACAGAAGAACTCTAAAACTGGGGCTTGACCCAATGGCACAGACAAGACACTGCCAAAACCCTTTACTGATAAAATGTGACCCAGGAAGATATGATAGTGACTCTTTCTCAATTCTCTTCCTTGAGGGGAAGAAAACATTTCCTTTTATGCTTAGCTTTGTGTGGTACATGGTTCGACCCCTGAGGTGGGATTACTTGGAATTCTCCTGGCTCCCCATTGCCATTTTCAGATTCTCCCTCTACTTCCATCACTCAGTAATCTCTCCTCCTCTGAAGATCATTCAATCTATATTTACCACTCAATCAAGATTCTGATAGTTATTCACTGACCTCCAAGACACTTCCCTCTACTCAGTGAATTCAGTGCCTGGCTCCTAGTCTTTCTCTCTGCCACAACTCCTGCCATCATACCAGGGAGTTTGAAATCAGATGTCAGTCCTCCCTCAAACTCCCTAAACTCCTGTTTCCTCAGCTTACTTATTCCCCATGACCTTCTCCTCCACTCCCACCTTAGCTACAAACAGAGATGGTCATACTTGATCTTGACATCATCCACAAGTATAACATTTTCACGGTCATGAACTCTGAAATTTCCTGATCATCACCATTGTTATTCTGCCTTTACCTCTGACTGACAACCAAGACCCTTTCACCTTACTGTGCCCTCCAATCCCTTCATATTTCAGTGCTCTCCAAGGCTGTTTTTGTTTCACTAGCTAAACTTTCCTCCATTCTTCATCTTGATTCCTTGGTAAACCATTTCAGCTATATACTGTCTCCATCTCTTGATTCTCTTGCCCCCTTTTCCTATTACTGTTCTTGCTTTTTGAAGCCTCAGCCCTAGATAATGACTACCATACACTACATATACTGATGAATTAAGCTGGAAAAATCAAGAAACAATGCTGATGGCGGTCTACTAAATATATACATGTATATGCACACATAATATTATCTGTCTATGTACACAGAGACATATAAATAATCTCAACTTCCCTTTAGCAAGGCAATAGTTTTACACCTCCCTAAATGACTCACTCTCTGACTTATCCAAAACCAACCTTTTCCAAACCACTGAAAAAGTAATGAGTGTCAAAGTAAACTCCTGGAAGGAAAAATGATTGCTTAGTGCAAGAGTTGCAAAATGTTACCTAAGTTACAGACTCCCTGAAAATTAGAACTGACCAAAGAGAATTTAATGATTTCATGAGACAATAAGAAATACTTAAAGAAACTTACAAGACTGCGCAAATAGAAGAAAGCATAAGGTGCCCCATATAAAAAAAGTCAAGGAGAAATAATCTAAGAATCATGGGATCACCTGAAAGCCACAATCCGTATCTGAGAGGCAGTGTGGTGTTTTAGAAAGAGCACTACACCCAGAGTCACACGATGTGGGCTCTAGCTTAGGTTCTACAACTTACTAGTGAAGGGACTTCAGGGAAATCACTTCACCTTCTTAAAACTCAGGTTCCCCTTCTCTTAAATGAGGATAATGTTTGCAACATATCTTACAAGGTTTTTACAGAGAACAAACGGAATGACACATATAAAGTGTTTTAAAATCTTAAAATGCTCCACAAATATCAGGTATAATTGTGTTCCTTATTACTGACCTCACAGCTGCCTTCTCAGAAAGCCAAAAATCAATTTGTGCTTTTCTCTATCTTCTGCATCTATCTATATCTTTCTCTGTACGTCTGAATCTATATCAGTGAGAGATTATGAGGTATAATGGACGGAGGGCCAACCCTGGAATCAGAAGACCCGAGTTCAAATCTTGCCATGTGATCATGGGCAAGTCATTTAACTTCCTGGTTCACCAGACAATTCACTACAACGGGTACTACAACCAATAAGTCATCAATCTGCAGATGAGGAAATTTTTGTCCTGGGACTTTACTATATTTATTTAAAATCACAGATCTGGAATATACATACATATATATACATGCATAGGTATGTGCATGTATAGAACTATGTACACACATATATACACATATGTGTATGTATACCCATATAAAGAAATATACACATGTATATATTGAATATATAATGTATACATCTAGGTACAAACAGATATATACACACATGTACCTATCCAAATACGTATATATCTTTAGATAGCTATAGATGTTTGGTTCAGATCTGTGATTTCAATATTTAATACACACACATATGTGTACCATGAGCAAATCTCTGTCTGCTGTTCTAAACCATGATATGTCTTATGTCTTCTCTCGAACATTGAAATCCTGCAAAATATTAGGAGAAAAAAGGACACCTTAGGGCAATTCCTCAAAAAGGCTCTGCTAGCTGGGTTCTTCTTGCCACCTCTAATACATGAATTTTCTATTAATATTAGCTGAGAACATGTCAGAAAGGATAGGGTCCAAAGATCATGGGTTCAGCATTTACAATAGGCCTCTTGCCTTTCTCTGGAATATTTCCTTATGCTCCCATGATACCAATTTCAAAATAATACATGCAGAAGTATTTCAGGTACATCTAGGTAAAAATACGTACAAGTTATGTAAGTCCCAAGTGTGTTATCACATGTCAAGCAATAAGCTTGATACTATTCAAAGAATAAGTATGGCCCTTCCAAAATCTTTTGTTTTTAACAGTTAGTGAAGCCTGCCTTTTGGGGATCACTGTCTTGTCTTCCATTTATTCATTCATCTTTAAAAACTTCATTAATTACCAATCCTTTAAAGAGCACTTTGCTGGCCTCAGTGGGTAAAATAAAATTTAAATAAGACAAAATCCCTCCCCTTTTAGAGCTTACCATCTAGAAGGAATAGGAGATACAAACAGATTGCTATCATACACAATATTCTATGAGAAGTACATTATAGAATTGCAAAACAAGGCACTGTCAACTTTTATGAAGTAGGTAATAAATGAAAGGCCAGAAAGAAATTTGAGAGATGAGTGAAGGGAGGAGGACATAATGTGTATAAAGGACAGTGTGAGCAAAGGCATGAAGATGGAAAAGAGTAGCTTGTGCTTCTTGGGCAGAATAATCCAGCTTAAGAGAAATGAAGAAAGTATAGGGAGGAATCCCGAGATTTTGGAGGACCTTTGATACCAAGCATTATTTTAGAGCAAAGAAGCAGTTGCCACAAATTTTTGAGCAGAAGAGTGACATGGCAAAATTTATTATACAAGGAATCCTTGTCTGGCAGAGTTAGGAAGGAGGAATTGGAGCAGGGAGAAAGTAAGGAACAAAATAGTCAAAGAAGATGATGAGGAGGACTGAATATAGGCTATGGGCAGTGGGATAGGTGAGAGGGTATGGATGCAAGACATGTTGCAGAGGTAAAATCAGCAGAATGTTATAACCGATTACTAGGACAAAGGTAGAAGGAAGAATCAAAGACTAACCTAAGCTTTTAGCATATGAGATAGGGTGAACAGTGGTACCACAGAGAGAAATTGTAGCCAGAAGGAGGAGTAGGTTTTAGGCTTAAGGATTAAGGGTAAATGAGTTCCATTTTGGACATACTGAGTTTGAAGTATCTCTTGAGATCTAGGTTGAAATGCCTGGTAACTAATAGGAAATGTGGGACTGGAGCACAGATTAGAGGTCAGGGTAGGAGATATAGATTTGGAAGTCACTTCCCTAGAGGGGGCAACTGAAGCTGTAGGAATGAATGAGATTGTTGAGAGATAGGATATACAGATGGAAAAAGTCAATACAGACCCTTTAAGATGTTGGATAGAAAATGAAGAAACAGCAAAGGAGAGAAAGAAGGAGTGCTCAGAGAGGTAGAAGGAAAATCCAGAGTGTGGTCTCTCTAGTACTGAAGGAGAGGGTATCCAGTAGGCAGTAAGTGGAATTGTCAAAAGCTGCTAAGAGGATGAGGACTGCACAAAAGATTTGGCAATCAGTGGGTTATCAGTGATTTTTGAGATAGTAGTTTTAGTAGAGGGATAAGGATGGAAGCCAGTGAAGGGTCTGAAAGAGAGAATAGATAAAGAGGAAATAGATCTATTAGGCATAGGGATATATACCAACCCAGTAATTTCATTGATCTGGGGGCATTCTGGGTGAGGTAACTCCCTTAGTCAATATAGGTCAGTCCCTTCTTTATAACATACAGTATTAGAGAGTTTCTTAGAATACAGAGAAATTAAAAGACTTGATCAGAGTACAATCAGTTGTATTAGATCAGGAAGTATTAAAAGTAGGACTTGAACAGAGGTTTTCAAGCCTCCAAGGGCAGCTCTCTCTCTAGGAAGCCACGTGGCATCTAATGAGGAAGGGAAAACTTGCTGAAATTTAGCAAAGGGAAGTAAGGAGGGTCAAGAAAATGATTTTTTTTTTAAAGGACTAGAAAGATGTGTCTGTAAGTACATGGGAAAAATTAGTGAGAAGGATAAGGCTGAGGATGAATGAAAAACAGCAGATGATTTCTGGAGCAAGATTCTTAAGGAAGGAGGTAAGGAATGGAACAAGGAGCCTTGCTGAGGAGTAGGGATTCCTCCCCTGTGATTAGAGGAAAATAAGAGAGAATTGGAGATAATGTTATTGAATACTAAAGCATATATAAGGTAGACTAAAAGTACTCATGCCAGATGGCCTAAGTGTGTCCATGTAAAACGTTCTTGGTAGTTTATGCTACTTTTACCCTCCAATCTAAGGCCCAGCAATTCTCTTTAGCTTTCTTTTGGTTTCTAAAGGAGTAAAGTCCTTCTCCAAGCCTTATGTTGAAATTGCTATTCTTGAAGTTATCAGAATACCCAACTTGAGAAATATTCCCTGGAACCTGCTCAGAAACACTCCTTCCCTAGTTGTTTTTTCTGCTCGGTGCCTCCAGTCTCAACGAGTTTGTCACTGGTTTGGTCTAGTGATCCATCCCTTTCCTCTCATTTTTTGTTGTTGATTTTTGTTTTTATGTCATATCCATTTCTGAATATTCCATCCCACTCCCCCCAGGTGCTTTCCTCTGCAAGAAAAAAAGAACAGGTCAATAAAATCAGCAGATACATTAGTGAGGTATGAAAACATTTGCAACATTTTATATTCATAGGTGCCCGTCTCCCTTTCTTTTTAGGGTTATTCTTTGCTGATTTTTACCAAGGAGTCTTCTCTCTTCTAAACTCACTGATTTATTAAAATTTCCTTGTTTGGATATACAACAAACTGACTAACCTGGCATGTAGTGATGAAGAATGGGGACAGATGGGTGTGAATGGCCTTTTATGAGTAAAAGCTGACTCTGGGTTTGAGAAGCAGATTTTCAGATAGAGGTAGGCTTGGCACATGGTCTCAAGAACCACAAATCCCAGGTCAGCAGTGGAAAAACCAAGTGTTTATTAGATTGTTTTTAGTCACATATACAAAAATGAGCAATGATCAATAACAGCCATAGCATCTTTGAGTTAAAAGTATAGCTTTCTCTTATACCCCCTCCCTTCTGCTGTAAAATTTTTCACGGGTATGTGGTCACATTGATGGTTTAGATCACATCTCAAGGTTTAGCAATGGTTTAGATCACATCTCATTTATGCTGGGTATGTATACCAATAGAGAATAAAGATTGTCTATCGGTTATTCCTTGGTCTTGTTACATGAGTTGTCATTTTTGCTATGATACTTTTTTTGCTAGAATACATTTGCTATGATATATTTCTTTGATAATATCTTTTATACCCATGCCATTACTTCTTCATTGGCAACATGTTGCAGGCCATGCCTGCCTGGCCATGTATCTCTTTATAATTACCAGTATACATACATATGGACACATTTTACATATATGAATGCATGCATATGTATATATGTGTTTGGGGGCATGTGTGCACGCGTGCAGAGAATATAACCAGAACGTTATATGCTTTTATGAGGTTAAAGGATTAAGACTTTTTTGAGGTCCCTCCTATAAGGAGTGATCTCTAACTAACATTTCTTAAACTATAGGTTGAGACCCCATATAGAGTATCAAACTCACAGTTTAAGAAGTGCTGAAGGGGTCATGAGTGGAAAAAGCTTAAGAAGCCTTGATCTGGACTTGCAGTACTACCTTAAGGGCTGAGACTTCCCTAAGAAGAAATGAACCATGGTTGGTTGAAAGTTAACACTTCTTCTTGACATCGTGGAACAAATCTAAAACATACCTAGCTTGAGTTTGGAAGTAACACTAGAGTTGCTTGGGTATTCAAATCATGTCTGGTACAAAATTGTGAGCCCCTAAGAACAGAGTGGCACCAGGCTCTCTAAAGAGGGGTGAACTGGTCACGTTCAGAAAAATGGAGCAGGTTAAAGTTTCATCAGAGTCTATTAATACTGCTTTATTGCTAGCTCAAGTGAGATTAGGGAGACTCAGTCTCACAAATGGAGGGGGAAATAAAAAAGTTAACATCTCGTTCATTGGATCTGTGGAGATAAGAGGAAGCGGATCCAAGCAACCTGATGCTGTCTAAAATCCCCACCTCTCTTCATTTCCCTTTCATAGGAGGTTTGGTCTAGGAATCCTAAGCACTGCTATCTAAAATTTCCTCTTTCTTGGGCAACAGGGTTTGCTCTCAGGGAATTCTTTAGTCATTCTGCCACCACCATGACACAGACATAGCTTCCATCTCTGTGCTAAAGGAGTACTTTATAATATCTAGGACATCATATACTACATACCTATATATAATTCAGAGTAGAAACACTGTCTCATTTTTCTCTAACAGAATTTTTTAATGCAAGAAAGCAGAGGTTGAGCATTTTTTTTAAGTAATAAAGAACACATAGGCAAAGAGAAAAGGGTCACCACAAGAGCTGATCCTTAAAAGTTTTAAAGACTTCTGGCATACTACATCATTACGCAGTTTAGGTGACTAGTAAATGTCTATGGAATTAAACTGACATTAAGGTGGGGCTTTATTGAGTAAGTCAATCAAATTACACATTCCACTTAAAGTGATATCTTAATGGTGAAAATGTCTGAATCAAAGATTTAAAAATATTTTGATAACTATATTTAAATGTACTTGGTTCCTTTTATAATCCTGTGTATTTTATTTGACTAATTTAAAAGCATCATTCTGACAATAGGCTTCACCAGACTGCTAAAGGGATACACAATGTAAAAAAGGTTAAAAAACCCTTGCTTTAGTCTAAATGCAAAATGTCTTTGGTCAACTAAGTGAAGTTGCCCAGTAAGTATATTTGAACTGATTGAGGAAATTTGATTGTGCTACAGGGGTCCCCCATCCTTGCATGGAATTGAACATGTCTTTATTAAGACCTATTTCTGAACCTACCATGTGCTAGGCACTTGGCATCTACCCTGTCAGAGTTCCTTTTAATTCCAAGTGTTACTACCCCAAGGAAGCCATGGCAGATGAGTTCTAGGGACAAGGAAGCAGGTGTTATCAATGGCCTTGAGGACCTTACTGTCCTTTCTCCCATGCTAGGGTTACCTGCATCTAACGGCAGAAGCAGAGAGAAACAAAACTTTTTGGCTGGTGTTTGTGTTAGGCTGGCCAGTTTTCCTGCTGGTGTCGACCTATTTGTTTTGGATGGAAAGAGAGCTAGTGAGCCAGATGAAGCCTCTTCACAGCAGAGCCATGCTGGCATAGGTAGGTATGGGCCGTGAGGTCTAGCGTCCCTGGGTGGCTTTCCTCGTGTGTTTGTGCTTGCAATCCCTGGTCTTGTATTTGTTCCTGGAGAACTCCAGTGTGCTAAGTTGTGCTTCAAGCTGCCTACAGTCTGGTGCACAGAGAACACTGAAGGGTTGTAGCTGTGATAATGCTATGCTATAAATTTGTAACAAGTTGCATACTTCATAACACCTTCGTAAGCATTTCCTGTTCTTGCAAGTATGCCAGTGTGGAACCCTAGCTCTGTGATTCAGAGGTGGGGAGTGGAGAGATGAGGACAGGATAACTTATCCTTCTCTAGCCTTAACTCCCTACAGATAGTTCCTTAGAGAATTCTGTGTGTATATACATAGCTCTGGGTATACTCCTGTGTATCAATTACTACTAACATTTACCTTTAAAATGTAAAACGAATAAATTTATACCTAAGTTAATGCTTTTATATTCAGTAAGATGGTATGATTATTTAAATAGACTCTTTGGAAGTTTTTTTTTTAATAACACTACTATTATTATGTCATTTTCTTATTTTTCAAAAGAATTCAGATAGAAATGGTCCTATGACAAATTGCTTTCATGCCATTATTACTTTATGTTTAATGTCCTGTGGACAACATACCTAATCAGTGGCACTGCCAAAACCCAATTGGCTAATCCTGCTTTAATTATTCTTGTATATAGGACGAATGGGCCAAATGTTGAAGACCATGAAGATATTCCTTGCTTGGTTTCAATCCGAGTCACCATGTGGATGAATCAAGGGTTTATACTGTGTAATAATAAAAAGTCTTCTAATTGGTTTTGGAGCCAGAAGAATTGATGACTCAAGGGTTGCAAAACAGGAACGAAACAGCTACACAAAAGAGTCAGCATGCCCCTTTGTCGATTTCTTGCCTTTGTGGATTCAACTGAGGGCAGGACTGCTTTGAATTTTCTTGAATGAAACTAGACAGGGGAAGGACTTCCCATTCTCCCAGTCAGTCAATGAGGCATTAAGGACATGGTAACCTTATTTGTATTCGCTCCCTTAAATAAGCAACGGAGCAGCAATCTTGATGGATATGAACATGCAGCTACATTGTGAGCTACTGTAAGGTCTGGAGAGTTGAGGGGCTGGCTTTTTCCCCTCTACTGGTACCTGAGCAGAATTTGGGAAGACAGTACCAACAAACAGCAGAATGACCCAGTCTGCCAGTGAAATGACCTATCCAAGTATAAGTGGGGTGTCCTAACTCAACAACTAATTGAATCATTCAGCAGAGATGTTATGCTTTTTTAAGCTGTCAGCTTTGAGAAGCAGGAGAGTGACTTGTCTATGGACACTAACATGCCCCACAGCTGACATTATAAGGACTCCATGGAAGGAGAAAACTACTTCTAGGGTCAGCAATCATGAGTATCTCTTTGCTATACATACTCTCTATATATATGTACCTTACTGCCATTGTACTTTAAATTTGAGCCCACTCTCCTTTGGGAGTTACATGTTAAGTGTTAAGAGTCCCACAGAGGCACAGTGTAAGGTTATGATACAGGCACCCCTGGTTTGGAGGGATGTTTTGTAGCAACAGTACTAGGAGTACAGCCTTTCACGATCACCTCTAGAATATTGAGTAAAATAGTCAGCAGCCTTCTGGAGATGCCTCCCTTTGAATGCATGTGCTCATTTGGGCAACAGGCCCCAAAAGTATTACCTCCAAAGGGGCACATTTAGATTGGATATTTATGGAATATTCCTCACATAGATCAAATAACTTTTGTAGTTGAATAAAAATATTAATGTGTAAATTTTTTCCTCTATAAGCTCACTGTAAACATCCTTGGTACAACTCCAAAAGGAGACAAGAGAGTTTGGGATCTTATCCAGAATATTATTTTGTTCTCTTCCGCTGGGTAAGATTTTGATCTCTCCTTTAACTTTGAAAACTTTTTGTTCCATGTAGCTCAGAAATCTATTAATATCTGGGATAATGAGATGTATTAAAAATTAAATCTTTACATTTTTATGAATCAGTTTTGTGTCTGAGTGATTGTAGACTGTGTTTAGTCTGTGATAATGGTCTTGTTCCAGTAAAGTCTGTTACAGTTGAATTGTCCCAGATATTTTGAAGTGTGTCTTTATAGAATAAGAGTTTGTTATCTATCTGTCACCTGGTCGTGTCTTGCTAAGTACTCAGCAGATGAGAATGGTCACTAAGCTGGCACTTTTTTCAGGATGACTCTGGTGTAGTTTTTAGTGGTGATGATCTGGTCCTGAACTGCAATCACAAACCCCTCTGTCTGATACTTCTTTCTCAACATATTGTCAGCTGTTTTCATGCAGATGTTGCTTAAAGGGAGCCTTTTGATTCCTCTCATGGATCTCAGTTGATTCATAGGCTCATCTAATCACTTTCAGTTACATTGGATAAATGCAATGATCACTGCTATTAGCCTTTATTAGCTCAGTAAAGAGATATCTTTTTATTCCAAAAGCATTTCTGTGAGTTTATGACCATGTTCTAAGAAAGTCTACCAATTCTAGTCCTATCATTATTGTTTTCTTGATAATAACGATGATGATAGTTAGCATTTATACAGCACTTTAAGTTTTACAAAACACATTATAAATACTATCTCATTTTATCCTCCCAACAAGCCTGAGAGGTAGGTGATATTTTTATTCCCATTTTACAGATGAGAACTGAGGGAGACTGATGATACGACTTGCCCAGAGTTGTACCTGTTCAGTTGTTTTCAGTCATGTCCAACTCTTTGTGACCCATTTGGGGTCTTTGTGGCAAAGATACTAGAGTGGTTTGCCATTTCCTTCTCCTGCTCATTTTACAGGTGAGGAAACTGAGGCAAAGAGGATTAAGTGACTTGCCCAGGATCACACAGCTAGTAAGTGTTTGAGGCCAGACTTGAACTCAGGAAGATAAGTCTTCTTGACTGCAGGCCTGGCACTCTCTTCACAGTGCCCCCTTCCTGCCCTCATTGCACACCTGCTTCATTGTAAAAGGCCAAATCTGAACTCAGGTCTTTCTGACTCCCTGTCAGGTGCTATGGGCAGTCCACTGTGAATAGCCACCTAACTGTGAACTCATCACTCTGGTGTTGTCACTTTCATCTCTCTCTTATCTTTTTTTTTTGATGAGGTTGTTAGCAACATTATAGTTAAATGAGCTACATATTATTATACTGTCAGACAAAATGATTGTTTTTGGAAATTGACTAAGGGTGATATAAGCTCATCCTCTATGGACTCCCTGAAAGCATCACTGGGACACCTCTAGTCACAGATAGCATGCCAATGATTAAATAAATGTATCTTGTCCCATTCCTACATGGTTTTAGTGTTTTCTGCTTGGTTTCCATACTTCAAAAGCTTTTCACTTCCTGTACTTTGGAGATTATGAGTACTTCATATAGCAACATGTGTTAAAAATGATGGTCTTAAATTTTTATGTATCAGCATTATGCCCAGGCAGCTGTGGGCAGTAAATAGTTTTACCTATGATGAATTCTTTAGTTCCAATACAGGTTATCTGCTGGATTTTCAAGGATATTTTGCATTTGTTTTATGGAGCTTTGTTACCTGTTAGTTTATAAAGGATGGTAAGCCTTGGGTGGGTAATCTAGCCATATGATCATTCCTTTTGAGCCATTGACTAGATGCTAAATATCTACAATTTTTTGCACATTTTCTATCACTTGCTTGCATAAAATCTGTATTGATTCCTATCTAAGTCCATGTTCCTTAAGGATAACTTTTTTGTAACGTCTAGTGGCAGTGACCTGATAATTCAATTACTACCATAAACCTCTCCACCTCTATAAACAAACAAAAAAAGACAGACATTTGTCCAGTACTTATTGGTTGACTTAATGTAGCTTAACTTCACTGTAAATGTTGCTCATGGAGGATCTTTTGATTCCACTGTTGGATCTTAGTTATATTATAGGCTGCATCTGTATATAAACTAGTTCCAGTGACTTTAGTCAAATTTAATGGTTCATAGCTGTTGTCAGTCTTTATTAATGGTCTGTGAATTGGAGTATGCTTCAAAATTATTTCTTTATACTTTAAATCTTTACTGTGTGCTCTGAAAACATATATCAATTCTCTTCCATGGGTTTTTTCTTCCCCAAGAAGTGTTACTATAACTTTCTAGGGATGATGAGTTCTTTTTGTCCTTGACATTTTATGAGGTACTACATAGACATCTTTAATAGATACTTTTTAATAAACAGTAGCACCAATTTACTGTGCCGTAAGTATACATACATTAAAAAGTGGCATTGTATAGTTGTTCATTATTCTAAATGTTTTCTTCCCTTTAAGCCTTGTCTTCAGGAAGCCACTAAGTCTCTTAACAAATGGATAAGCCTTAATTTTCTCCTTAATGATCCTATGCTTGAAAGGTCTTGCCTAGGGTAATCTAAGACATTTATGGATTTTGCTTTCATCCATCAATTTAATCTGATCTCTGGATTCAAGTTCAATCCTTTCAAATCTTTATTCTTCCTTGGTGAATATTAAAACTTTTGCACTGTTGGAATCTAGAAGACATTTCGATATTAATGGAGAAGGTTTCCAGGAGATGGAGTCACTAATTACTGTATTTTTCAGTGGAGTCATATAATGCCATCATCCAAGCACAGCAAGTGGTTATTACAGTGTTTTTATATTGTTCCTTATTTGATCTGAAAGTCATTTTCACTTTTATTTAGGAATGCTGATAAAGGATTTGGCGCTATAAAGAAGAGTAGCAGGTTTATCATGTCTATCTGGAAGACCAAATATTTTATATGCCATTGTACTTGGTATCATTGTGTTGCTAAGAAAACCCCAAATGGGGTCACAAAGAGTTGGAATTAACTGAAAATGACTGAAATTACTATGTTAGTTATATGTTTAAAAAATGGAACAAATTTCGATGTAGACATCACCGTGTGGACATCAAATATGCCAGCATTTTCACTATGCTTAGATTCATTTAATATGTTTGCAGTATGTGATTAAGCCATTAAGGAGAGCATACTAATGCTTATTAGTATGTTAAGAGACTAATTGGTCTCCTGAAGACAAAGCCCAAGGGGAAGAGCACATTTAGAAAAATAAACAACTATGCAATGCCAGCCTTAATGTATGTATACTTACAGTGTTTAGTAGTTGTGCTAACCTAACCCCCTATTTCCCATATGTTCAATGTATCAACATTCAAGTTTTGACTTTCCCCAGGATTGGCTGTCTGAATATACAGACAGTTTTCACTTCATGTAAATTCACATTAAGCAAATTCAAATTTCCATAAAGAATTCTGAAAAAAAAATCCACATTTCAAAAAAACACCTGTATTAACTTTACTGTACAGTACTGTACTGTCTCTCTCTCACTGCTCCTGACCTTTAGCTAGGTAGTTTTAGCCTCCCACCTCAACTCCCACCAAAAAAATCCCCTAAACTCTCTCCCTAAAGAAATCCTCAAAGTGAAATTAGAACTGAAGTAAAGAGAGACCACCTCTGCCAAATTGGGGAGATTGGCTTGAGACCTCCCCAGAGAAGACCTTTGCTCTGTTCCACCCACCCACCTGTCAGGCTCCCATTTGTCTGCCTTCTGTTAGTACTCAAGTATTGCATGTCTGTCCCTGGCCCCCATATGTCTCCTGTCCTTACCTGTCTGTGTCCATGACTGATCCCCACATGTCTACCCTTTGAGAGTTCTTCCCCAGGCAAACTGACATTGCTGTGAACAGAACACTTATGTATAATAAGAACTGTCTGTATACCACTTACGAATCTGATTTCCTCTCTCTTTCTCTCTTTCCATATATTATCTATATGTAGAGGGTCTAATGAGGCAGGTGAAAAGTAGACAGATGCTATTGTGGTGTTTGATGCCTATATACTTAGGAGTATTCCTAAATAACATTAATGACTCCTTTCTTCCTATGGTCTTTATTGTGGCAACAGCTGTAGCTATTGTACACATAGGTCCTGAAATGTTTTTATACTTGATCAAACACCAAAGAATTTGGTTTTTTTTTCAAGATTGTTATAGCAGGTATCAGTTTTTTAAAATTGCTCTTTTTGGTGCATTTTGTCTCATACTCAAGACATTTTACAAAATTCCATTCTAAGCATGCCCATCTCCTTTTTAAAATCAAGCATAATATCCTTATTTTTTGTTCTCTATTCCATTTTTGGGTATTACTTTTGGAGTCTGTTTTAGTTGTATATTTCCAGTATCTTTAGAATTTGTTTTGTTTTTCTTCTTCATCTTTAAGTAACTTCCATATCTACTTGTATTTTATACAACTTGGGCTTAGGAGTTAATGTTTTTTTTTTTTATTCTGATTGCCCAGAATTGATCTATAATGCATTATTGTTTACTTTGGAGCTGAAGATATCATTGAAAAAAACAACATTAGTTCTTCATCTGTAACTGGTAAGACTTGCTTCCAATTTTTTTATTTTGTATTATGTCTAGGAACATAATAAAGTCATTCATATCATTAGTCCATTTCAATGTATCCTTCTCTTTTGTCCATTTGTCAGAGCCATCCATACTGAACTATTTCTGGCAGGTGAGGTATTTCTAATTTGTTCTATTATATTTTGTCATTTTGAGATAAAGTTATAGAAGTGAGGGTTGGCTAGGTGACCCAGTAGATACGGGGCCTAGAGTCAGAAAGATTCATTTTCCTGAGTTCAAAGCTGGCCTCAGACACTTACTAGCTGTGTGACCATAGGCCAAGTCACTTAACCTGCTTACCTCAGTTTCCTCAACCATAAAATGAGCTGGAGAAGGAAATGGCAAGCCATTCTAGTATCTTTGCCAAGAAAACCCCAAATGGGGTCATGGAGAGTCAGATACAAACAAAACAACTGAACACAAATAAGAAGTGAAGGAATACTATCTGCTCCCTTAATCTCTGTTGTCAGACTTACAATCATAACAATTTTGTATAGGACCAGCTCATAAAACTCTGTCCTATCCTAGCTATTTCTTAGATTCAGAGTAGGAATTTCACCACCAGACCTAAAATAATCCATGGTATCACTAAGGTCTAATTGTCTAGGTGTTCAGGGTTTCTGCCAGGCCTTCACAGTGACCACAAAAATCTCAGGGCACACAGTGTTCCTGCTGTGTCCTTCTGTTCTGATATTCTCTTACTATTCTGCTGCCCCTTCCCCTTCCCCTTCTCCCCCATGGAAAACTCATTATTTGGACTTTGAAGGGATTATCATCATAATTGTTAATATTAGACTTATATTTTAAAATAAACATATATGTATGCAACTACATATACATATATGCATACATACACATGCATGCATGGATGTATTGTGTGTTTGCGAGCACATTGAGTGTGTGTGCATGTGTGTGTACGTGTGTGTGTTTACTAGGTAGCAGTATAAGCTCCTTAAGGGCAGGGGAATGTTCCATTTTTGTCTTTTTATCCTTGTACCTAGCAAAGCACTGTAATGGTAATAGGAATTTGAAGATCTTCCTTGCTTAGGTGAAGTTGAGGATCTTTTCTGATTTGAAAATATGCTCTGCCCCTGAATAGGCTGAATGTGGTCACATGGAGCCTGTGATGGCAGGCTTGTTTTTCAGAAGGCACAACTTTTGTTACTTTGTAGTCAAGTGAGTCAGGAGTGTTGCAATGTTTTCTGACTCTGGAGAAGGCTGTATATACCTCTGAAATGAGGTTTTGCTTTGGGACTCACTTTGGGAACAGTTGTGCGATTTAGCCAGATGAGACTCCGGCAGTCATTGATCCCCCCGGCTTTGGAAACCCAGATGCTGGTACGTCTCTCTCTGGTGACTAACTGTATGCATGTGATGGTCAAACAGCTAGAAGCCCCGTCTATTGCTTTGCTAAATTGTGTTATTTTCTCTGTCCGTATTTTTGTCTGCTTGTAACTTCTGTTTGTATTCTCTGAAGTTCAGGGTACTGACTTTTTCCCCTGAACTAGGTAAATGATATATGTTTGATTAAAGTAAGGTTGTTAACCCTTTTTGAGTTGTTTTTTTTTTTTTAATAAAAGCAGTTCAATGAGCCTGTGCTAGCAGCTATCCTGAGTATGCTAGGGTGCTTGCTGCTAAAAGCACCTAGTATATATTGGTAAATATTTGTTAATTGGTTGACTTATATAGTTCTTACGATAATGAAGCTCTGATCCTTGTGATAATGTACAAATATTAAATGGTAGAGCTAAGGTTTCAAGCTAGGTTTTCTGAGTCTAAGCCTAATGACTTTCCCACCATATCACATGCCTCTCCAATGGCATCCAAGGTGGACCATTCCTTACCATATTCTGCCAGTAACATATTAAAAATAAGGGAAAGGCTTGGGAATGTAAAGAAAGTGGTTAGATAGGAGGTACTTTGCCAGAAATATGAATCTATTATAAAGCTCTCTGGAAATAATAGCTACAAAAAGAGAAATGAAAGAATTTCCTGAAGATTTTGGGTGGAGAGGGGACTTGAATTAGGAAGGCTGAATAAAAACAGAAAACTTTCAATGTCAAAATGTTTTCCCCCCAAAGGTATTCACTCTGCATTTCCTTTTTAGAAAGGGTTCTTTTCTGCTCTCAAGAGCATAATTTCATTTTGAATGAAAAACTATATAAGGGTGAATTGCAACAGCTATTTGTACCCAGTCTGAACTGCTGCCTTTATGGGCATTGTATTTATTTAGCTTAAAATGCAATGCTTTCCACTGGTTGCCTTGAAGAAATGCTACCTGTTCCTGTAAAAGGGGCTTGAAAGTGCTGCACTGGTGACATGCTAAAAGCTTTGCATGTGCTTGCATAGGAAGGGGAAGAAATGATAAATTCAAATGAATTTAATGGGAATATGAAAGGATATGTGTACACATATGAACAAGGTACACTTATACATATCAGTGTTCGTGATTTAGGCCACGAAATGCTAAGAAACATGAAAAAGAGAGATGAAATAATCAAGTCCTCAGCCCACACTTATTCTAGAATGTCCTTCCCAACTGAGCTCCCATTTGTACCCTTTATAATCCATCCATCCATCCATCCATCCATCCATCCATCCATCCATCCATCCATCTGTATTTACCAAAGGATCTTGTATGGTCCAGGTACTATATGAGATACTTGGTATAAATAGACAAGATAAAGTAGTTCTTGACCCCAAGGAGTTTACATTTTTATCATGAGAATATACAGTTAACATTTCATTTTTATTACCAATGACATCAGACAGACACAAATTCAACCCTCATTGCCCATATGATCTCTGTACTACCTCTATGTATAGAACGTCTTCCCAATCAGCCCTTATGGGGTAGTCATTGAAAAAGCAAGTAGTGTGTGAAATGTGCCATGAAAGGGTCAAGGGAGAAAAACCAAATTAACACCAAACTAACACTGACCCAGCTCTCCGTGAAGAGGGTAGGCAAAGGGTAGGACTGGCCTGCTCTGTGGACGCTGTATATGGATAGGCAGCCTGGTCCTCAATGTTGACAAAGATTTTTTAAAAGATTTCAAAGATTCAGTCACCATTATTCATCTTTTCAAGTGCATGGACCCTGTCTACCCAAACGGGTTGTAAGTTCCAGGAGGGTATGAGCTTTAAAGACCAGCATCTCATACTCCCTATTTACCACAGAACAATAAGCTTTGGTTGATGGATTAATTTAAGAGTTTCTCCCAAGCAGGAGAAACTGTTCCATGTGAAATTTGCTCGTTACAAAATCTGAAATTTAGATTTAATTTCTTTTAGAAAACTCATTAGGCAGCTAGGTGGCATCTTGGAGAAGAGTAGTGGGCTTGGAATCAGGAAGACTCAGCTTCCTGAGTTCAAATCTGGCCTCAGACACTTACTAGCTGTGTGATCCTGGGCAAGTCACTTAACCCTTTTTGCCTCAGTTTCCTCACTGGTAAAATGAGCTGCAGAAGGAAATGGCAAACCACGCTATTATCTTTGTCAAGAAAACCACAAATGGAGTCATGAAGAGTCAGACACAACTGAAAACAAATGAACAACAAGAAAAGTCATCAGCAACAACTAGCATTTTATGTAGTCTTTCAAGATATACAGACCACTTTCTTCACAACAACCATGCGGAAGACACCATATAAATAACATTATATTCAGAGATTGGAATAGAAGAGATGACAAATGCTAATTGAGTGATTAATGCCTATTCACAGCTAAAGAGACTGAGGTTCAGAGAAATTTAGTGGGAGGCAGTAGAAAGAGCAGTGAACATGTGAGTATGAGTATTTAGATCTTGGACAGGACATTCAATCATGAGTTTATTTCTGTGTCTTCAAAATGAGGAAAATACTTGTAGTGGCTTCCTCTCAGGGCTGTTGTGAGGAAAACACTTTGAAAATCTTTAAGCTGAATAAAAATGTAAGTGATTACCACGATGGGACTTCCCGGAATCAAGATTTAAAGCCAGGTTTCTTCTGACTCCCAATTCAGTGTTCTTTCTACTATCTCATCCTTGCACTAAATACTGCAGGGAACTGAGTAGTTTGGGAGGGAAAAAAAATTCCTACAAATTTGAAATTGTGCTGAGCATTTACCTTTCTTAGGAAAAGGCTGGTTTGGACAGTCACTGTTTATACACTGTCTGTGACTCCCCAAGGAAGTGAGAAGACTACTCAGGAACAAATTTCCAATAAGCTGACCACATCTTTCCTTTGTCTTGTAAACTCATTGTAGCAGAAAGGTTTATGAACCAGCCAGAATGGGGGATTTCTTTTCCTGAAAGTTAGCTTACTCAGGCTACTATGTCACCATAGGGAGAAATAAGCCATGAACTATTGAAAAGCTTTTGTATGAACAGAATTAATGCAACTAGGATAAGATGGGACACTTTAAATTGTAAAGAATCTGCATCAAATGTCTCTGATAACTCTATAATACACAAGACATATAATTAACAAAAATATTTAAGACCCAATGGACAGGAATAAACTGTTTTTGAAAAGAAAAAAATGGAAACTATTAAACACCTGTTAATAAAATTAGCTATTAATCAAATAAAAGATTACTAAGAATAAGAGAAATGCAAATGAAAACAACTGATGTTTCATCTCACATCAAGGAAAATGACGAAGATGAAAGGTTATGGAAAGGGTAAATGTTGGAAGGACTTTGGCAGGGCATTTCTGGTGGAGCTGTGAATTGGTTCAACCATTCTGGAAAACTTTTTGATATTCTGCTTATAAAGTGAAAAAAAAGGGACATTCTTTGACCTAGAGATTCAATTGCTAAGTATTTGTTCCAAAGAGATGAAAAAGAGAAAGTTCCATATAGACCAAAATATTTAAAACTACAGGGCTTTCAAAAAAATAAATAAATAATGAAAACTGGAAATAAATTACATTGATCAAGGAACGATAAAATAAATTGTGGTACGTGAATGTAATAGAATACTATTGTGCTATATGAAACGACACAAGAAATGTAGAGAAACATATAAAGGTATATGGATTGATACACAGTACAGCAAGAAGAAACAGGAAAATGAATCAGTACAATTAAATAGAAAGAAAAACAAAATAAAAGCTAATGCTGTATACTCAAACGACCAAATTTGGCCCCAAGAGTCAGGAAAAAGTATCTCCTCTTTCATTGGAGTTCAGGGACTATGGGTATGGAAAGTTATATATGCTGTCAAGTATAGTCTATGTGTTAATTGATTTTTCTGGACTATTATTTTAGAGAAGACTTGCTTGGTAAGGAGGGAGAGAACATATTTGGACATGTACATAATGTAAAAATGAAAGGTATCAATAAAACATTTTTTCCTATTTGTGTCTAATGGTAGCCATCTTGGGAGGGGAGGGAAGAAAAAAAGAAATTTACACAATAATTTTGTTGTATGTTTGAAAGAAATAGCAAGTTGTATATAATTACAGTTTCACATGTAATCATCTTTTTTATTGTACTATTATGGAAATGCTTGTTTTATTCCATAAATTGAAAATAAAATTTTGAAAAAGAAAAAAGTCATGGAATCCGCTTCCTTTTCTACCTCTCCTTTCTTTTATCTCATTTCCCTATTCTCCCCTAGAATTATCTTATCTGACTCAAATTACCTCAGTGATTACCTTCAGGTCTGGGTCACTTTCCTCACTTGGTCGTAGCAAAAATTCTGCATTTGAATTCAGTCAGTTAGTCCCACCCAATATCCCATGAGTTTTCCAGAAATAATCTGGATGTTTTTGCATATACAATTCAGTAAAGCTGCTTCTTGCTAGGTACAAGCTTAAGTAAAATATTTTGCCTATGAAAATAACTAGCAATATACAATATCTGGAAAATTTTAAACCATTGGGGGTTGGAGAGCTTGGTTTTTTAATTTTCAGAAAGAGGAAATGGAAACTTGAGAGGAAAGCCGAAGTAGATATACGCAATGTTTATTTTTAAAGCACTTACTACACATCTAAAGTAATTGCCAGCTTAACTTAGTTTACTCATAAAATGATTGCATTTGGTATATTAAATTCAGAAGTCTAGTTTAGTCAGTAATTAAAACTTTACTAATTGAATTGAATTGTAGGCATTTTTAAATTTGTGCTACAAATGATGTTGAAAACTGTAGAACTTGAAGGAATCTCAAGTCCCTTTATTATTCTATAATGTAGAAGGCTTTGTTTATTCTCAGATTTCGGCCTGCTTATCAGTAACTGGCAAAACTAATAAAGTTATTAGGTTTTCTGGATTCTGTGCCAGCCACAATGCTAGGCAAACACTGAAAGTGCTCATTTCAAAATGTAAGACTGTGAGAAAAGATGAGAGAAAAAAAGCTGCAAAGTCACTGACTACAACTTGGAACTTTGTTGAGATATTACCAGTTTCTGCTTCTTCTAATGTTGAATTTTTATTATTTTCTCAGGCTCGTTAAAGCTGAAGTTTTGTCTTGAGACAAAACTCTATTTTTTCATATGTCAGTTTGTTTCTTGATTTGGTGCTGATATGTATATATCGATACTTATTTCTTTTGTTTGGATACTGTGATGGATCTATAATCACATCAGTGCAAATCACAAGCCATTCATGTCTTAATCAGAGCAACTCTTGTCTATATTCTCCACAGGAAGTTCCACTATCATGTCTGGAGCCTTCCTTTAGTATTCTTGCCATTGCATGGGTACAATCAAGATGACAGCGCTATAAGAAGCAATATAACCTAGGTCCACATAAAACTTTTCACACAAAGATCTAGAAAATGCACCAGATCAAAGTCTTGGCAAAGTCAAGAAAAAAGCATAGTAACTCATTTTTTTAAGCCCAGGGTGACTTATAGAAACAAGCAAAGATCTCTGCAGACAGAGTCTGGTCAGGAGTATACCAAAGGACTGAAAGAGGGTACCAGGAGAGGAAACACCAGAGCAGAAAGAGATCCAGGGTATCCCTGAATGAGCATAAAGTAGAGGAATAGGGGTCATCTGGCAGCTCTCAATTCCAGTTCACAGATTCATGGCAAAGAGGAGTAGTTGTGAGCCTGGGTCCTAGCTAGGTCAAGTTCTGGAAGCAAACCTTAGCTGTATGATCCTAGCAGCAGAGTGGTGACTCAGTTCTAGTCCCCGGTGGGGAAGCTTGCCTTGGAATCATTAGGGCAGGCGTTCCAGACCAAAAAGGGTGCCTGTAGTTGAGTCACTCTGAATCTTTAATGCTTCCTAGTGGGCTAAATGTGGATGAGTCCAGCAGCACTCTACCGAAACTGCCAAATCCAGACAAATCATCAGACCCAAACCTGGGTCAGGAACTTGTGGAAATTAGACCTGGAGAAGAGTGAGCAAGCTATGTATTGGATGATATCATCTTGTGAACATTGAACACTTGTAGGCTTCCAACCTGAGGTGTAAAAGAAGCAGAGGACAGACACATAAGCCAGACATCCTCCCTGCCCCCAGAATTGTACAAAGTCCAGTACTAACAGAAAGTCTAAAGTCAAGAAGTAGGCTGGAAGGAGCAAACCAAAACAGAATCCCACTATAAAGAGTAATTATGGTGACAGAGAAGTACAAGACACAAACAAAGAAGACAATGAATCATTTGAAAACATCTACAAGCAAAGATTCAAAGAAAATAATAGAGATATAAGTCCAACAAGAATTTTTAGAAGAGTTAAAGTAAGAGTTTTTTTTAAAAGCTAAAAATTACCTTAAAAATCAAACAAAAGCAACAGAGGAAAAAAAGGGAAAAAAGAAATGGGAGTCAAGGAAGAAAGATCTGAAAATAGAACAAGTGTTACAAAACTTTACCAAAGAAAATAACATTTTGAAAATTAGAAGCTAATGACTCCATGAGAGATTAAGAAATAATAAAACAAAGTCAAAACACTGAGAAAAAAATGGAAGAAAATTGTAAAGCATTTCAAAGGAAAAACAATTGACCTGGAAAACAGACTGAGGAGAAACAATTCAAGAATCATTGGACTACCTGAAAGCTATGAATAAAAAAAGAGCCTAGAAATCATATTTTGAAAAATCATAAAAGATAACTGCCCAGACATATAAGAACCAGAGGATAAACAAATTGAAAGAATTTACCAGGCATCTCTTGAAATAAAACCCCAAATGAAAGCTCTCAGGAATATTAACAGTCAAAACCCAGCAATCCCAGGTAAAGAACATTTCACGGACAGGAACAGAGCCCATGGATAGGTCCATCTGTTATTCCTCACTCTTACTATGGGATCTGCTCGCTCTTTTTTTTTTGGTCCCATATCTCTCCAGTGACATCTTTCACCCCACTTCTCTGCACAAGTCAATTGCTTAAGAAAAGAGGCATTGGAAACAGGCAAAAAAGCAAGTCAGAGATTGTACTACAATGCCCTTGCCGCTATGATTGAGGAAGATTTGTTCAAGAATGCAACCTGGAACTCTGCCAAGCACAAGATTTCTGCATCCTGTAGCATTTAAAATTTCAGTCATATAAAATCCTAAGTGTCTTGTTGTCTGGTATGAATCCCAGATATGTACAGAAGCATAAATAGGATGGCAATAAAATTTTTCCATCTCCTAATAAAGTCCTTTCTTTCTTTTATAATTGTAAGCAGAAATAGATTTCTTAAAAATAATTGATTTTATCCGACAAAAATGACATTATCTGGTTTAGATGCAATGATTATGTAGAGAGTTTTAACACAAACCTACCTACTGCATATGTAGCAAGATTGAACTGGCCTTCCATGGAACTTAGAGATGCTATTCCTATTTCAGGTTGACCATGTGTGAGCTTTGGAGCCTTTTCCCAGTCAGGCATGACTCAGGGCTAAAAGGCTTTCACTTTGAGATGACAGAATTCTCTTATTGGCTGTGGAGCAGGAAGAGTTGATGAGGAATAATAAGGCCCTCCGTTTCTCTCTCCCTTTCTTCCTACAGATCAATTTGGGAGTACTTTGAGCTGCTTCCCAAGAGAGACGTCAAATGAAGGATGGTTTGCCCTTATTTGCCAACTCCAGCCTTTGTGTAGCCACGAACATATGACATTAAAAGCACATGTCCTTCCTGGTTAAGGCTGAGTTTGAGTTTGTGTTTTTCCTTTATTAATTTCAAGTGACCTTGTAAGTTCAAGAGCCTTGAGGTCACATGAGGTTAGAGCTGACTGGTGTTGGGGAATCTTCTACCTTGGAGAGAATGGATGCCAATAAGAGGACTGTCCCATGCCTGGACATTTTACCATCAGATACATACCAAGAATTATTAAGACAGGGAAGAGTTGAGGTGAAATATAAAATGAGGAGAAATATAAAATGCAAAATGCTTTATATTTTTATATCAGTCTCCCAAAGGATGGTGAATTACTGAATTTATGCTTTGTTAATGCACTTTTGTGAGTCTTTAATACTGAACAAGTTTTGTGTTTGTAGGAATAAATTACTTATCTCATGCCTTATTCATACTATATATTGAGTACCTTCTCCTTTTATGGGGAAAACGTGTGTGTGTGTGTGTGTGTGTGTATACAAAACTTAAAATATGATTAAAACTGTCCCCAGGGTGACAAGATGGGGGCTTAATAACATAAAGGGTGTAATAAAAGGCAGTCTTCCCCTTCTCATCAGAGAGCAGTCTTCTAGTTCATATGCCTGGCAGAGTAGCTCAGACTCTGTGAGCCCATCAGCAGCTCTACAAGACTTGACCTCATTTGTATGGGTCAAATTGAGGGTAGGTGGGTGGGATAAAGTCTAGGTAACAATTTATATTTATGTAATTTTTTTATTAATAACTCTTGTTGTAGCTCACCTTTATCCTGGAATATCTCCCTCCTCCTCTACCCCATGAGTCATTCCTTATAAGCAAAAAATTAAAAAACAAGAAAAATTGCATTCAGCGTAATTAAATGACAATATATAAAATATCATATTTTATGGTATATAAAATATTCCATACCCATAGTCCCTCACAAGGAAGTGCATTTTCTTATCTCTTCTCTAGGGCCAGATGTGGTCATTATAATAATTATTATAATTATGCCACATACATAATTATAATTCAATCATCATTATAATAGCACAGCATTCAGTTTATATTAATATTTTGTTAAAAAAAAACCTCTCCATCATTCTAAGGTTTCTACATTCTAAACAAATTAATAATTCAAATATTTTTCTTCCTAAGTTCTTAAAATTAAAAAAAAATCTATTCCCCTCAACTGCTTCCCATTTCTACATGTAGCTCTGAAGTATATAAATGTGTTCAAATGATTCCCCAGCGAATTGACAATGGGGGTGGATCTCAAAGGGAACAACATGATAGAGACCTCAACCAGGCATTTCTTACACTTCATGTGCTCCGTAAATATACTCAGCATTTAAGGTAGAACTAGTGGATGGTCTGTTGGGAGGACAGGAGGCAGCCAAGTGAAACACCTCCTTTCATGATATCACCTAGCTGTGCGACTCTGAAGAACTACAAAGTTTCTGGCCAAGGAATGCTTAAAAACATACTAGAACTGAATAGTACACAAAGATAATAAGGTAAAGAATCATTGAAGTTCAGAGCAGTCATAAAAAGGCAACTGGAAAACTGGTACTAAAGTCCATTCACTTTGTTGCCCCAGAGGACAAGACTAATAAGGAAACAGAGAGACAGGAGTGGCTTTGAGGGGTTCTTTGACAATGAGCAACACAGTGCGAAGTAGGAAGAGGAAGAGATTTGGATTAGGATGATTTGTGGAAGGAAGAGATTTGGATTAGGATGATTTGTGCATTGGCCACAGCATTGTAATGGAAGCAAAGTAGTACTATGCTGCTTGTTTCAGCAATTCAAGTGTCTTTGAGCCTTGCTTCTGATTGTGACAAATCTTTGTTGGAACCAGTATACATTGTGTTGTCCTTAATAGGTCTAAGGGAGTTTGGAGACCTTCCCTGCCCTTAGGCCTAATGTCATCACATGGAACCCATGGTCCAAAGAGTTTGCTCAAAGAGCAGGACAGGAAGCATGGAAGAGGAAGGAGAAGAGCAGATAAAAGCTTGGGCACAAGCTGGGACCAAGCAGAACTGAGAAGTAGAATGTTTGTGATGTCTGGCACTATGTCTGTTTTTTGTGTGTTGATGTTACTTTGTCAGAATGAAGCATTCTGTATGTTAAAAGAGGACTTTATCAGAAGCCCTGAAAGAGGATTTTGCTGCTGTTTATAGAAGTCCTGGGACTTTACTGTTGATTTGTGTTTGATTTCTCAGACAGACGTTTTATCTGTTGGTTTGTGTTACTTTGTTAGACAAAGTGAATTGAGATGATAGTGCTGGCAATGTGTGTAAATATTGTTGTAGCTCTGTTAAGCTTTGTCTTCCTAGAGGTCTTCCTGACTGCAAGTCAAACACTCTATCTACTAGACTGGGAAAAGAGAAGGGGGAAGGGAGAGTTTGTTATTCGGGAAAGCCAATTCTGATCAGCAGGCACATTCATTAGAGAGATGACAAAACTGAGGTTCAGAGAAGGAAAATGATTGTTCATGGTCACATACCAAGGATAGGGCAGAGCCAGGATGAGAATTCAGACATTTTGGTTTCTACTCCAGGCCATTTTAAACTATACAACACTGTACACAAATGCAGATTTTCAAAATAATGGATATATTTAAAGAAGAGTACCCTGCACATTCTCTAAAGTTGAAGAAGCTCACCATCTTTTCCTTGATACTTAGGGAGAGGGTATGTTAGTCACTGTTCTAGGGAAGGCATTAGGAATGACGAGAATTGAAAAGTGACACTTCTCCCTGGAAAGCCCAAAGCATCTTCCTGAATAACATTTATTTCCATCTTACAGGAGACACTGTGGCATAGAGTGTCTGCTCAAAGATGAGAAGAAATCGGTTTTTAATTGATCCACTTTTCCCCAAGCAAGGTTTTTATTGAGTGACAAGAAGAGAAAGAATGAGAAATGTAGCAACTGGGCTAGGAGAGTAAACTGTTGTCTGCAGTCCGTCTTCATGCTTTCCCCTTCCTGCCTAAGTAAGGTGTTGGAGGACATTCTTATAATAAGCTCCAGTGTGATCTCAATGGAGAAAGCTCAGATGTCAATATGGCTGTAATCTTTCATCAGCTGGATAAAATAAATAACACTGAGTTCTTACTCTGTACAATGTACTCTGCAGGGTTGAGTAACAACAACAAAAGAAAAAAAAAGAAAAAAACCTCTACATTTTATAAGAAGGAGTGAGAAAGCACATCATGTGTGAGAACAGTATCTTCTATAAGGTCTTCAAAAGGAACCAACAACATAGATCATTTTCTTGCTCCCAAACCCACTTATTATCATTTGCACCTTATTGTCTAAAATTGTTTGTGCTCATTGACTGCTTCTTTTAGGCTTGTCTTGTTTTTCTATTTAGACTGCAATAAGCCACTTGAGGGTAAGAATTATATCTTCTAACTCATTTACTTCTGTCACAATGCCTACTGTGCTATGGCATACTCAGAATGTGTTTAGGAAATCATTGTTGAATGTTAAACATGTCTACAAGTGCAAAATTAGTATGGAAAATATGGGAAATTTAAATGCTGAGGGATTGCCAGTTAAAGGGTTAAATAGTCTGAGCATCACAGAATCTCAGAGTTGGAAGGTACTCTGGAAGCCACCTAAAATAATAATAAACAATAGTAATTACTAACAATAATAATAACAGCGGTAATTTATATAGAGCTCTAACGTTTACAAAAATGATGTCCTACTATTGTGTGACTTTATCTTCACAACAACCCTGGGAAGTGGGTACTATGATCTCCTCTATATGAACGAAGAAACAGGCAGACAGAAGTTAAGCGTCCTGCCCAGGGGGACATAGCCAGTAAGAGTCTAAGGGAGGATTTGAACCCTGATCTTCCTGACTCAAGATATGACGCTCTAATCACTAGGTCACCTAGCTGCCTCTGATGTAATCTGTTCACTGATACTTGAACAAGAATCATCTGTAAAACACATGCAACGAGGGGTTAGCCAGCTTTTTATTGCAAAACTCTAGTGAGGGAGGACTCACTACCTTCTAATTAAGCCCAAGGTACTTAATGTTTTACTACTTCTTACTGGTTTTGTTTCTGGAAAAGATGAATCACCTATAATCTGCAAGTCCTATTGTCTCTGATGACAGTACCCCTCAAAGGAAGTAGTGGAACAGATTATAAGAAATTTGTAGTAGGACTAACCAGGCCATAGTGCTGTCATTAAAACATGCACTATGTTGGTTCTTCTTGCTGCCTTTATTAGTGTGTAAAATCCAGACCAATTACTTTGGAGCTTTTTATTGAAGGAATATTTCTCGTGGATAAAACCACACAGGTAGGTCTTTGAAATGGAAAAGTACAGAGACTAGAAACAGAAGACCCAATTTCTAGTCTGGAAGAGAAGGAAGAAAAGAAGAGAGGGAGGGGAGAGAGAGAAAGAGAAAAAGAGAGAGAGAGAAAGAGAGAGAGAGAGAGAGGGAGAGAGAAAGAGAGAGAGAAAAAGAGAGAGAGAGAGAGGGAAAGAGAAAGAGAGAGGGAAAGGGAGAGAGAGAGAGAGAGAGAGAGAGAGAGAGAGAGAGAGAGAGAGAGATTATAATTAAATGCATAGAACCTGAAGTCACAAGTGTATAGAAAGAATAGAAGTCCCAAGACGACAGAGCATAAGAATACACCCACAGTTAGGGGGCATGATAGAGATGATGAACTAACAAAAGAGACTGGGTTCCAGTTAGACAGGTAGAAAGAAAACAAAGAGAGAGCTGTATACTGCAAAATGAATATTCTATTGCCATCTCAAAGTCATCATATCTAAAGTCTCTGCTATGACATTATGGGTCCATCACTTTCCCAGATGTCAGTATTCTCAACTGTAAAGTGAGAGGGTTGGGCTAGCTAATCTCTAAGGTTCCTTGCAGGGCTAATATTTTATGATTTTGTGATTAATTCTCACAAACTCAAGGAAGAAAGGCTTACCAGAAAGTGGAATATTATCCCTAAAATATTATCTTATTTTCCCATCCAGAGATGCCACGGGAATCCCTCTCTGCCAATCAGTGGAACACAGATCCTATGCCTTCAATAATTTCATAGAAGACAAATGTTTAAACCTCTGCCCACAAATTTTTTTTTTCCCGTGTTCACTTCAAGTACCCAGAGAGGAAGTCACAGAGAACTTTGCTACTAGTTTGTTCAAGCTTTATTTTCTCTGAAAATTTCCCTTCAGTACTGATGATGGGCAACAAACACTATTTTGTCCCCATCATACCTCAGCTACAAGGCCTTATGGTTGGGGGCAGGGTGCAAATAGGGGAAGAGAACAATTGATTAAGCACCTACTATGTGCGAGACTCTGTGCTAAACAGCAAAGGACAGAACCTAGGTATTTTTGACCTTTGTCGAGTATTGGCAGAAGCTAAGAACAAGGTGAACCCCATGCTCCCAGATTCTTGTCCAGTGCTTCTCTCAGAAAGTGGTGTATTTTATCTTTATGTGTCAGGATTTATATAAAGAAGGGATAGTTCAACTCTAAATGTAATGAGTTGGAAGAACAACTCTCTGGTGGCTTTCTCTAGTGAGCACAGCATCAATAACATTGATTGCTAAAAATAACTAATAACACAGGGCCAGGGGTGGCTGGGGACTGTTCCAGCCCATTCTACAAATGGTATGAAAAAAAGCCTTTTGCCCCTAAACAGACCTGCGGCCAACAGGTGAGCTCCTATAGGAATTCAGAGAGAAAGAAAAATGAAGGAGCCCAAAGGATCCTAAATCAGAGAACAAGTTGCTTCAAGAAAATAGAAGCATGTCTGAGTTTAAGGGTTGGGGGGAAATGGGTGCTAGAAAGTGGAGAAGGCAGAATTTTATATTTATTCAGAAGGAGAAATGGACTTGAAATAAGAAGCTCTTATATCATAGAATCCCTATAGGGTGGAAGCCTGGAGGAGAGGGAAGGGTTAATTCAGGTGACAATGAAAGAAGGGGAAATCATGTACTAAATAAAGAAGAAAGGGAGGAATCTGATATTTCATGTGTGTGGTGAGGTCAGAATCGGAATCTGCCGCTGATACCAATGATCTCTCAAAGGGCCTTTGGGGTTTGTAAAAATAAGTAGCATAATTATACGTTGATCTCTGTAGTCCAAACTGTACAGAAAACAGAAAAGTGACCACTTACCTCCCATGTCCTATTTCCCACCTTCCATCCCCTATCACTATTCCCAAACTGACAGATGAACAAACAGATGATTCACTTCCTTGTTGGGTACATCATCTATGGATGATTTATGAGAATAGCACAGGGTAAGAAGACACGGAAGAGTTGGGAGCTTCTAAGACTTGGTGGAGAGAGCACATTCACAGAGCACATTCTTTCCCAGTATCAAAAAGTTTAACTATTTTTTTCTTCTTGTAGCTATAAGATAGTATATTATTTAAAAAAAAAAACCCACAACTCTCTTATCATAGAAACCATAGTTGTTTGGTCTTTGGCTTTATTTGCCTTATTAGAGCCTGTAATTGGTAATGAAAAATCCAAACTGTTCTGATTGTTACTCATTCAACTCAACATCCACTTGGTGCCTACCTTGTGAAAAGCACAAGGCTAGTTGCTGGGAAGAGATAAAATGTATATAAAATGATCTTTGTCCTCATTGAACTGATAATCTGGTTTGGGTAGGGGAGGGAGAAAGCAAGTTCTAAAGCTCTTGGCCTTCATCTCAAGCCTTATCTTCCCTCTCTAGGTAGCTCAATAGAGAGAAAAATAATATTTGACAAGCAAGGGGGGAGGGTAATAGAAAGAACCAGAGTGAAATGCCAGACTGTAGTTTAGGAGGTATTATATATGAGTCTAACTTAATAAAGAAATAAAATATTTTAAAATGAATGCCAAATATGTCAACTCTGACCATGAAGTTATTAAAGTATACAGTCATTTAAATGCATTTAGTTAAATTATTTTTCCTGCTTTGTGTATGCATGTGTTTGGGATTGGGAATCTCACTTTGCATTCTGAGCACAATTTTGTCCATGGGAATGGAAAGCTGAATGTAAAAGTTTTTCTGGTTGGTTTATCTCCCTCCTCACCCCATGCAGCTTGTTGACTTTCCTTTGCAAGAATTTTGAGGTGGGAATATTCCTCTTTTAACATAGAGACTAGAGAAACCTATACAAGAGCCATTCTTTTCTTTTAAAATTTTGGTTTTTTCATATTATGACTTGACAAATATTAACAAACAAAAACATCTCACTACAGAATGAAGAATTGTATGAAATTATGAATACCTACTACATACAATCAAGGGTTGTTTGTTATAATATTTCAAATTTAACATGGTGGTTCCAACATTGCCTTTATCTCCTTTTGAACTTCTTTCTGTTTCCTTCTGTTTATTTTTTAATGATTCGTTGACATTCCTTTTTCTTTTCTTCTTTTTTTCTTAAATGCTATCACAATCCCCCTTTTTGCTCTCTAATTCTCCCCCCCCATAAGCAGCCCCTTGTAACACATAAGTACACACAAAACAAATCTATACACTAGCTCTTCCAAAAGTGTACATTTTTCATTCTGCGCCTATGCTCCATCACCTGTCTCTCTTAAGAAGTGAGAAGCAGAAATCATCAGTCTTTTGAAGTCATCATCAGTTACTATATGGATCATAAAACATAAATCTTTTGAAGATGCATTCCTTCAAAACCTCATAGTCATCATATACATTGTTTTAGTCCTGCTCACTTCATTCTGAATAATGGCATACAAGTCCTTCTCTCTCAATCTATACCTTTAGTTATTTCTAATGGTACAATAACGGACAGCTAGGAAGACTCATATTCCTGAGTTCAAATCTGGCCTCAGATACTCACTAGCTGTGTGACCTTGGCTAAGTCACTTAACCCTGCTTGCCCTAGTTCTTCATCTGTAAAATAAGTTGAAGAAGGAAATAGCAAACTGCTCTAGTATCTTTGCCAAGAAAACCCCAAATGGGGTCACAAAGATCTGGACACAATTGAAAACCAATGAACAACAATAATAACAACAACACACTTGGGTTAACTATATCTGAGCTAAGCTCTGGGTTAACTATCTCAACTCATATGTGGGAAAGCCAGGTCCCCAGAGTGCATATACTATGTTTCTCCTCAAAGTTCAAGGGATATCTTTGAGTAGTTGGAGGGGGAAAGTTATGCTATTATGGCTTAACAGCCTCTACCGGGATATACACCCCTCCCCAAATGATTATCAATTGATAACAGTTAGCCAGAATAATAATCTTTTACAAATGGGTATTTAGTAAGGTTGTAGAGTAACATGAGTACATATAATCATGCCCTCGCAGTAGAGGTGTAAAGTCCAAATGAAAGCGGATTTAAACTTCAAGTACATGTAGCCAAAGGGCTAATTCACAGCTCTTGGAAATCCCTTTCTTCCCTTCATAGGGCTCTCATGAAGTTTTCCTTTGGTTTGGTTTCTACTAGATTCATTGCAGAGTACGAAAGAAGTGTGAATTGATTCCAAGGTAGACACTGTCAAAAGTTAATCTTCCAGACATTTCCAAGTTAAAAAGGTCTTCCTTGAGCCAAGGCAGTGTATATGTGGTGAGGAGTGGAGTCAAGAGATAAGATAGGGGCTCTTCTCTCTTCCTCAATAATTAACTTTTAGGACTTACTTGACTGGACTGCCCTGTTCTCTAGAATGCCAGGAACTGCAAATGCCCAGTTTTTAAACTAGCTTGTTATATTCACACAAGCCCCACAGGGCATGAGTTGAGTGTTCTCAATCAATCCCAATATATTTTCTGTACAGCAACATCATTACACTTAGGTGGATGACAGCAATAGTTCTGGAGTCCAGAAGATCTGAGTTCAAATCTGGCCTCAGACACTTACTGGGTATGTGACCCCAGGCAATTCAACTTAACCTCTCTGCCTCAGTTTCCTCTTCTGTAAAATAAGAATAATAGCACCTACCTTCCAGGGTTTTGTTAGGATCAAATTATATAATATTTGTAGACACTTATTAAATACTTCTTCTCTTTATATTATCCTTCATCCAATGGCTTTTACTCCTTTCTTACTTGATTCATTAGGTTGTTCCTACTTAGTTTAATACTTTTAATTGCCTGGTTCAATAGAGATGACTAGGTCTTGTTCACATCTACTCCAGTAACTCTCAATGATTCAATCAAGAAGTCTAAGGGACCTCCATAATTATTAAGGTAGTGGTACAGAAAACCCCTCTTATTATTCATTATTATTATACATTGTCAGAATCCAAAGATGTTTATATCATTTTATACCTACATTCCATTAGCTCTCTGCTAAGAGGTGGGAAGTATGAATCATCATCAATCTTTTGGAGGCATGATTGCTCATTTTATAAATTAGAGTTCATAAATAATTCAAAGTAGTTTTCCTTTAAAATACTATATTCATTGCATACCTCGTTTTACCAGTTCTTCACTGTGCATACATACATACAAGTCCTCCCAGATTTCACTGAATCTGTCCTTACAGCTTGTGCAACAATATCATAATTTGTTCAGACACTTCCCAGTAGGTAGACAGCCCCTTCATTTCCAGTCGTTTGCTACAACAAAAATGCTGGTATAAATATTTTTATACGTAAGGGTCCTTTCCTTCTTTGATATCTTTGGGGTATAACTATAGTAATGGTATCACTAGGTCAGAGGGTATAATTTGAAATTACTTTCCAGAAATTTAGACCACTTTAGACCAATAGTGCAATATAGTATGTCTATCTTCCCATAACTCCTCCAAAAATTGTGATTTTCCTGTTTTGTTATCTTGGTCAATTTGATGATTGAATATAGAACCTCAGCCAACTACTTGTTCTCTCTTTTGTGTTTTGTTCCTCCTTTCTCATTCACTCCGTTGGTTATAACTCTTCTTTACACTTGACTAATCTTCAAGGCGAAGGTATTTGTAGAACTTATACTGGATTGCATGCTGTCATAGGAGGGTAGGAGGGAGGAGAGAGAGGGTGAGGAAATTTGGAACTCAAGGGACTGTGGAATTGAATGTTGTAAACTAAAAGTAAATAAATAAATTTTTATTTTTTAAAAAGAGCTGCTATATAAAAAAAGAAAGTAGAACTTCAGATTTGCTTTAATTTGCATTTCTCTAGTCATTCAAGATTAGAAGATATTTTTCATATGGTTACATTTCTTGTTTGTTTGGGGTTTTTTTGGAGAGGGGAGGGCAGGGCAATTGGGGTTAAGTGACTTGCCCAAGGTCACACAGCTAGTAAGTGTTAAGTATCTGAGGCCAGATTTGAACTCAGGTCTTCCTGACTCCAGGGCCAGTGCTCTATTTACTGCGCCACCTAGCCGCCCCTGATAGTTTGCTTTTTTTAAAAATCTGTCTACATATTCTTTTTTATCATTCATATATTGAAGAATAGCCCTTTTCTATATTTGTATGAATTCCCTATATATCTTCTATATAAGACTTTTATTAGAGAAATTTGTCACAAAATTTTCCTTGTTAACTTTCCCTTCCAATCCCAAGTAAATTGATTTTGTTTGTGCAAAAGTTTTTCAATTTTATGTAATCCAAATGGTTAATTACATATTCTATAATACTCACTATCCCTCATTTGGTCAAAAATTCCCCCTATCTATAGTCGTGAAAAGTATCTCTTTCCCTGTTCCTCTAGTTTGTCTATGATATGTCTGTGTCGTATATCCATTTGGAGTATATTGTGGTGAGATAGTGTTAGAAACCTAATTTCTTCCAGACAGATCTGATGTCTTCCCAGGTTTGTTTTGTTTTTGTCTTTTGTCAAACTGTACATTCTTCTGAAAGCCAAAGAGAAGACCTTCAATTGAGGAATGGTTGAACAAATATATATGAATGTAATAGGAAATTATTGTGCAATAAGAAATGATAAAAATTATAGTTTCAGATAAACCTGGGAAGACTGGTAGGAACTGCTGCAAAGTGAAGTAAGAAGAATTAGAATCATGGATATAATATCAACAATATTATAAAATCTTTGAAAGACTTAAGAACTTCTCTGGAGATTTTTGATCTACTTTTTTAGATTATTTCCTGTGAAGTAACCATTTGGTAACGTGTTTGGTATGTATGAGCAATTAATCTCTCTTTAAGTTAGGCTTGTCTGTTTCTGTAAAGAATTCCTGACAATTATATTTATACAGCTTCTGTGGTACTTGATTGGTAGACTCCTAAACATTTTATACATTTTGTAGCTATTTTAAGTGGAATTTCTTTTTTCTAACTTTTCCTGCTGAATTTTGCTAGAAATGTACCAAAAAATGTAATGATTCTTTCAAACTCCAATTTCATTTTTTATCTCTTATATCATTTTTTCCCCTGTCATTCTCATAGTCTTGTGAATAAGTCTTTTTTTTTTTAAATTGTATTTAAGGGGCGGCTATGTGGTGCAGTGAATATAGCACTGGCCCTGCAGTCAGGAGGACCTGAGTTCAAATCTGGCTTTAGACACTTGACACACAAAAAATACTAGCCATGTGACCTTGGGCAAGTCACTTAACCCCAACTGCCCTGCCTTCCCCCTCCAAAGAGCAAAAAAAGAAAAATTGTATTTAAGGTTTTGTTTGTGGTTATTGAAGGGTTACTTCCTTCTTCTGGGTTCACTTCTTGGGCTTCTCTTAAACCATCCTACCTCTTCATTGTGTTCAAAGATTTCATATAGTTACTGTTTGGCTTTTTTTTTAAATTAAGTTCTGGTCTTAGAGTTTTGATTTTGTTCAAGTCTTCTCCTCCATGCTTGGATGACCTGAGTAGAACTTATTTTGTCCCATCCCCTCTCTAGTCTCAATGTCTTTGAAACTGCTAATATCTAGTATTAATACCTAGTCTTAATCTCAACTCTGCCTCAGTCTCTGGCTTTTGTCTTAATGTTTGTGGTCCACTGCAGGTTCTGGCCTTGGTTAGTCTCTGACTTTTCTTTTGACAATCCTCAATCAGGAGTTAATTCTGCTTCCTGCTTTGATTCTGATAAGCCCCAGTAGAATTTGGAAATCATCCTGGTCTCAAGATTCCTGCACAGACCTCCTGGCAGTGGTGCCCAGGCATTAAGTTGGCCCAGTCTCCTAATGATGGGCTCAGTGCTCTGAGGAGTACACAACAAGGTCCTGTTTCCTAGCGAAATGACCTATAGGTTCTGTCCCCGCCTTCAGTTTTGACAAGGAAGAAGCAGGATTGGGCATCAGGTCCCATATTAGTGGAATATACACTGATTTATAATCCCACCCTGCCACCAGGGTATTACTGACTGGCTTCCGGTCTAACTGTAGCTAACAATGACTTTACTGGCAAGCTCTTTTGCCTGTCTCAGTTGGGTTTTGTTTCACACGAGCTTATGCTGGTTTCCCTATTGCAATCCTATTGCTAGCCTCCACTGGACTTTTTGTGCAATTCTAGACTGGAGATAAAAATTGTTTTATTTGGGTTTTTTTGTTTCTGTTTTCTTTATCATTGGCCTTTCTGGAATGCTTTTAAGCATTTGCTGGATTTTATGTGTATTATATTTCACATAGTTGTCTCAATCAGTATTCTGATACATTACCAAGAGCACCACCTTTACCTATAACCTTTCTTGTCCTAACAGCAAGGCAAACATGTTTGAAATGGTTCTTTCATTGCTAAGTCATCCAAAGGCACTGAGTTTCCTCTGAAGTTCTTCTTATTCTCTGCCCCTATCTCTGCTTTGTCTGTTTCTCTCCTTCTTTGTCTATGTCATGTGTTCTGTCTCTATTTCTCTCTCTTTCTCTTGGCAGATAATGTCATTAGAAAACTCTTGTATTTCACGTATCAAGTTCTACATCCATTTCCAGACATTCCCAGATATCTACATTAACCTTGTGCATGAGAGGAAAGCCTAGAGGACATAAGAGAGGAAAGTCTGGAGACATAAAGACAAGACATCACACAACTAACTCCTGTACTAGTGAGGCAGAGACGTGAATTTCCTAGTGTCCTGTGTCATAGTCCCCAGCCACAGAGAATGAACATGAACCAATCTATATCCATTATTACTGTCCACAACTCAACCAGTCCATTGCATCTCAGCTAGCCAAGAACCAAATCATCACAATGAGATTACCAGCTCACAGAACCACAAAGTTAATAATGTGAGAGAACTTTGAAATTGCCTACTGCAACCTCCTCATTTATAGATCACAGAATTAAGGCCCAGAAAAGTAAAGTGACCTACATAAGGCCATCCAGGTAGCTCTTGGTCTAGAATGATGTTCCTGAATTGACCAGGTTTGAAGATGGTTCTAAACCTCATTTAAAAATTGTTACCAAATTTTACAGATGTTCTGTGGCCAGTGGTCTATGAGAATAGGAGTGAGGTAGAAAAAGTTCCTCTGGGCATACAAAGGAAAAAAAAGCAGAGGATGGCATCAACTCTCACTAGTCAGAAGAAGGGCCACAGGAAACCTTAACTTCAACAGAGAAAAATCTGTGGAGAATGAGTTATGTCCAACAATAATGCTAAGAAGAATGTGGGCTAATACACAAGGAGCTGGGGGTGAGGATTGGGGGGGTAGAATCCATGATGAGGCTCCACATTTTATCTATTCAGTGATAGCTTAAATTATAATGGAGCAATTTTCAATGCAGAACCTTTGGAGATGGTTCCTTGTACCTGAGCTAAAGTCTAACCTTCTATAAGGCTTTCCCATTCTTTTTTGATCTTAACATCTTTCCTTGGAGATTATCTCCAATTTATCCTGCAGGTATCTCGTTTCTACATAATCATTAGCATGTCTGCAGGAGCTCATGGGGAGTAGGGAATGTTGTTTTGCCTTTCTTTGCGTCCTTGGCACTTAGCACAAAGTATGTGCTTGTTGACTGGTAATTCAAAGAAGCCATACAGAAATTCCGCTCTAATAAGATCTCTTGTAACAGTGTTTGGTCAATAAACTAATCAATTAATTAAGAAACACTTACTGAGTTCCTGTTATGGCTATGCTAGGTGCTAGGGATACAATGAAGAACAAGACATATCAACTGAGTCGGGTCAAGAGGCATTTATTAACTACTCATTGTGTCCTAGACACTGGGCTAAGCTCTGTCAATGCAAAACGAAGGCAAAAATGGTCATTGTCCTTGGGGAGCTTACATTCCAATGGGAGAAAAAAACAGGAAAATAATTTAGTACATGCAAGATTCATACAGAGTAGATGGAGGGGGAGGTGGGTGAGAGATGGGGAAAGGCTACCTAAAGAAAGTGGGATTTAAGATAAGTCTAGAAGGAAGGCACAGAAACCACGAGGCTTGCTTGGGGAGGGATGTATAATGCAGCAGCAACACACCTCTAGGGCCTTGCACAGGACATCAGCCTAGAGGTTTGCTGTTGATGAAGCCCACTCTCTGACACACTCACACATGCCCCTCCACTGCCTAGCACCCACTCTCCAGAAAGCTAGTGGAGGCTGCAGAAGCCAATGCTATTATATATCCTGGTGGTGCAGAATAAGAACAGCAGCAGGACAAGAGCTTGAACCAGCTCCTCTTGTTTTCTTTCATCTGCTTAGTCCTATTTTGACTGTGAATGTGAAGTTGCATGGAAGGGGAAAAGCAGTGTTTCACTTCATGTTAGAAAATTAGAAAGAAAACAAACTTTGTTCTAGAATCTTTTATTTCTTTTGAGATTTGGGCTGAAAGATAATTTCTCCCAGATGTCTTCACTTTCTCTTTTGAGATACTTAATAGATGGGTGACTAGGTGGCTCAGTGAATAGAGCACTGGCCCTGGAGTGAGGAGGACCTGAGTTAAATCCAGCCTCAGACACTTAGCACTTACTAGCCATGTGACCTTGGGCAAGTCACTTGACACAAATTGCCCTACCTTCCCCCTCAAAAAAAAAAAAAGCAAAACAAAAAAAAGATAGTAGATCACCCTACTAAATTATCTAAGTTTAGAGGGTATCACTTCTTTCCTCTAACCATTTAAGAATTCCAACTGGCTAAGGTCCCTATTTCCATTTTTATTTTATATTATATGGTCACAGTTTTCAAAATATTTTCATCCAAGATTCCCAACAACCCTGTATATAAGCATAATTAAGCCCCATGTTACAGATGAGGAAACTGAAGCTGAAAGAGGCTGTGACTTGTCCAAGATCATCTAGTAAGCAAATGACAGTCCTGAGTAGAATGCAGGCCTTCTCACTCCATGTCTAATAGTTTTTCTACTCTATCTTGCTGCTTTTTGCTTAGGAAGTCAGGGATTCTCTCTTTCCCCTAAGACAGACAGGCTACAGAGGCATACTTCAGCTGTGGTTTGGGTTATATGCAAGTCAGACATAGCAAATGAGAACTGTAGAGAGAAGATTAGAATTCCTCTAATAGAAAGATGAAGGGAGAATGGACTGGGCAAGAGTAGTCACTTGGCTTGGGGCCAAAAAGAACCTGACAAACAATAAAACATCTTACAATATAAATTGTTACTTGCTCTAGCAAGTAGTTGTGAGGCTACATTTTTTACTTACTTGCATTGGTTGCATTATAAATCTGACAAAATGTGATAGGAGCCAGGATTGAGCTTGTAAAGAGCCAACTAACTGCACAAAGTTTCAATTCTTTTTCACCCTCTTCCTTCTTCTCTGTTTCATAGGTTTGCAGATTTATAACTGGAAGGGACTTCAGTGGTCCCTGTTCTGGTTCAGCCCCTAATCTCATAGATAAGGAAGCTGAGGCCCAGAGAAGATAAGTGATTTGCCCAAGATCACCCAGGTAGCGCAGTAGCAGATCCAATGCTCAGGTTTTCTGCCTTTCCAAAAACTGGCATTCCTTCCAATGAACTATACTGCTTGTCCAAAAAAAGACAATGCAGGGGTGGGGGGGGTGGTGGTGGAAGGAGGGCAGAGTCAAGATGGTGGTGTAGAATCGGGAAAACTCCATGGCTTCCCCCATAACCACCTCAAATACCTATAAAATATGACTCTAAACAAATTTTAGAGCTACAGAACCCACAAAGTGACAGAGAGAAACAAATCTCCTGATGAAGGCAGCCTGGCAGGCTGACAGGGCGCTGGGAGAACAGCTCAGGCCCATGTGAGCCCCTGGTTTTAACCCCAGGGCAGCCCTGACTAGTTGCAGCTGGAGCATTCAGGACGGTGGAACACCAGCAGCTGTGGCCGTTTACAGAATTATCAACCCATAAATACCTAAGACAAAGTAAAAGGTCAGTGGAACTCTGCTAGATCGGTGGGTTGCGAGGAACGGAGGTGCAGTCTGGCCTCTGCTCCCAGAGCGAGAAGCAGCAAAAGTGGCGGCCCTGCAGCCTCTTCCACATGGCTGCTTCAGAGCTCCCAGCATGCAGATTGCTGGGGGGCCAAGAGACCATTCAGAGGCAAAGTGCTCTTGCCTTAACCTGCCTGGATCTGAATTGCAGTCATGGGTGGAGGTCCTGAGGTATGTGACCAGTGAGTCAAAGCTGGTGAGAGCTGTAGAGACAGCACACTCCTAATAGCTCTGGCAGCTGTAAAAACCCCAGCAATTCAGAACAAAGCTCTCCCCTCTGGAAGCAGAGTTCTACTGTGGCAAGGAGCTCAAAAGTCAAATAATTGACAGGCAACATGAGCGAGCAAAGGAAGCAAAGTAAGCACAGCCATCCAACTTTAGATTCCTTTTTGGGGGGAAAAGGATCAAAGCATGGAATGGAAGGAAGACAACACAGTCAGAACTCCTGCTCCATAAGCTTCCAAGATAAATATGAACCGGTTAGAGGCCATGGAGAAGTTCAAGAAGGATTTTGAAAATCAAGTAAGAGAAGTAGAGGAAAAATTGGAAAGAGAAATGAGAATGATGCAAGAAAATTATGAAAAGAGAGTCAACAACCTGACTGAAGAAAATAACACCTTAAAAAATAGACTAACTCAAATGGCAAAAAAGGCCCAAAAAGCCAATGATGAGAAGAATGCCTTCAAAAGCCAAATTTGCCAGATGGAAAAAGAATCTCAAAAGCTCACTGAAGAGAATAATTCCTTTAGAATTAGATTGGAGCAAATAGAAGCTAATGACTTTATGAGAAATCAAGATACTATTAAACAGATCCAAACAAATGAAAAAATAGAAGGCAATGTGAAATATCTCATTGGAAAAACCACTGACATGGAAAA
>CM053584.1:177216206-177240821 GCA_028627135.1 Pseudochirops cupreus | reverse complement strand
AGATATAGATGTATACACATGTACATATGTATGTATACATACATATACGTCTATATAGGCGGGTATATATGCATATGGATACATATGTGAGTGTGTATATATATGTGTACAGGTATACATAGACAGAGGGCACAAGATCAATTGTATAGGAAGGGATGACATTTAAAAGGTGAAATTGAGAGGTGAGAGAGGAATACAATGAGACAGAATGGGGTGAATTATCTCATATAGAAGAGGCAAGGGATAACTGTTACAACGGAGGGGAAGAACAGGAAGGCAAAAGGGAATGGGCCAACCTTACTTTCATTGAATTTGGCTTAGGGAGGGAATGACATATGCTTTAAATTGGGTATCTTGCCTATAGGAGAGTAGGGGGGAAGGGGATGAGAGGAGGCATAATGGAGGGGAGGTCAGGTTCGGGGGGAGAAAGGTAGTTAGAAGCACACACTTTTGTAAAGGGAGGGGGACAAAGTAGAGAATAGAACAAGTGGGGTGCATAGGATGGAGGGAAATATAGTCAGTCTTTCACAACATCTCCACTATGGAAATGTTTTGCATAACTACACACATACAACCTATATTGAATTGCTTATCTTCCCAAAAAGGTTGGGTGATGAGGGAGGAAGGGAAAGAATCTGGAATTTAAAGTTTTAAAATCAAAATGTTTAAAAAATTATTATTATTATTTACATGGAACTGGGAAATAAGATATACAGGCACTGGGGTATGGAGATTCATCTTGCCCTACCGGAAAGTCAGGGGGGTTATGGGGGAGGAAAGAGGAGAGAACAGATTGGGGAGGGGGTATACAGTGGGATCACTGTTTTGGGGTAGTGGCTAGGGGAAAGATGGGGAGAAAATTTGTAACTCCAAATCTTGTGGACATGAATGATGTAAAATAAAAATAAATATAAAAGTTAATTTATAAAAAGACAATGCATGTCAAGTAATCAATCTGTATGTGTGTATCTGAGGGTAGGGATTTGAGATTTGCTACCCTTAAAGCCAGCTCTGACAGGAAAGGGATATTATCATGTGTTCCATTCCTGGCACATCAGGGGGGTATAATGAACACTTTCAAACAGCAGACAAGTCTGAGTTGCCCTCCGTTTTCATTTTGTCCAACAAACCCTCAAATTCTCCCAGATGTGGAAATTGAGCAGATGGAGACACCTTTTCAGAGCACACACCAACACTGTACTTTCTGTCTTTGGAATTTAATTCACCTATTTTGTTTTATTTTATTTTATTTTTTTACCTTATTTCCACTCTATACAGTTTCAAGGATCTGTTTTTCCATGAGAGCAATAGTTGTCTCCCTGAAATGGACAACAGCATAAACCCTTTTTATTTTCCCAGAAAAATGGGTTCCCCATTACATATGTATAATATTCTTTCCCTTGATTACCACATGGTTAAGCTTTAATTTTTAGCCCTAGTCATCTTATACACACGTGCGCGCGCGCGCGCGCACACACACACACACACACACAGAGTCAATGCTTAGATACATCATATCAGGAACATGGCCCTGGTGCAGCATGCACTGGTTTGTTGATGTAACTTTAGAGGTAATGAATTTCTCTAGCCTTGGTGGTCCTATGCCTATTGGAATGTATAGTATACACATTAATTCCACAGCATATGTGCTCACTTAATCCACCATGCTAGAAATGTTTTTTTGGAGGCAAACCTGCCTGCACACAGCAGATTTTCCAGACCTTGGCAACTGGAGCATGTTAAAGATAGTCTGCAGTTGCCAGGTTTGATTTCTTAAATTAAGAGTCATTTTGAAATGGCGTGTAGGGGAGGGGGAGAAAGAAGAAATGTCTTGGCTGGCAAAGGTGAGGAAGGGACTATGAGCCTAGTTCTCTCTGTATATTTATGCTGGGAGCTAATTCTTTCCAACAAGTAATTGTCTAGCCTCTGAAAACTAGGATTTATTTTGCAAAAGTTGGCAAACATTATCTGACGGAGCCATTCAAAAAAGGATGAAGTAAGCAGGGAAAGGGAGTAGAGAGAAAGAATAAGAAGTTTTGACCTAAAGTCTAGTGATCTTCCTTTTCTGTTGTTTAGTCATTTCCCAGTCATGTCTGACTCTTCCTGACCCCATCTGGGGTTTTCTTGGCAAAGACACTAGAGTGGCGTGCCATTTTTGGTGTGCTGTTTCCTTCTCATTCTCACAGACTGGGGTAAACCAAGTTAAGTGACTTGCCTAGGGTCACACAGCTAGTAAGTGTGTAAGGCTGGATTTGAACTCAGGGAGACTCATCTTCCTGACTCCAGGCCCAGCACTCTATCCACTGCACCACCTAGCTTCCTCATTCCATTCTATTTCTTCCTTATTCCCCAACCCCATCCTCTAGATTTGCAATCACAGAACCTTGGTTCAAATCTTGGCTCTGTTACTTTCAGTGTGACCTTGGGCAAGTAATTTTACCTCTGCAGATCACAGTTACCTCATTTTTAAAACAACAGGGGTGACTAGATTGCCTCTAAAATCTCTTTCTGCCCAAAATCTATGATTCTGTAACTGTAGGTTATTATTTTAACTGCTGGAAAGGACCTTAGAGATCAAGCACAACTCTTTTACTTTTCAGATAAGGAGAGACTGAGCCTTGGCTTTCAACCCAGAAGGTGATAGAAGAGGCAAACAATTGCTCCAGAACAAAGATAAGGGATTAATCTAGTCACTCTAAGTCCCCTGGCCCTAGGGTGATGGAGTGCCTGAGACTGTGGCTCTGTCAGAACGTCCTATGTGACAGGGAGACAGATAGTGTTTGACGAGACTGTAGGGGAGTAAAAGCTTGTGTTTCTGTGGGATGGGTAGGTGGAGGAGTGTATGTATATGTGTGTATATGGGGGGGGGGATGGGAGATTGCAGTTATTTGTAAATAATAGTTACTTAATGAGATTTTAAATAACGGATGACTCAATGTTATTCCAGGCAGCAATGATGGCAATCTCTTTATTCTTTCCCTTTTCAATTACAACTTGAAGGAGGAGGGGAGAGGGAAAAGGAGGCTAAGAAGCAGAAATTCACTGAGGTGAATTAGAGAGATTTTTGTCGTGTTTAATATCAATTCATTTCACAGACTGCTGACACAGCAAGATTTCACAACTCAGAATTTATGGAGCTTCCTAGTGTGCAGAATCAAAAACAAAATACAAAAGAACTTTAAACAAATGACCTGCCATCAGCAGAGAGAGATAGATAGATAGACAGGTAGATAGATAGATAGATGATAGATGAATGGATGATAGGTAAATAAGCAAAGCCCTCCTTACCCCAAACAAAAAAAAGCCCACTCACAATATCATTATTACTATTTCAATGGATAGAAAGTAGGACTTTGGAAGACCTGGGTTCACCTTCTGATTTTGAGAATTACTAACTCTGTCACCACAGGCCAGTCATCTAACCTTCTTAAGCCTCATTTTCCTCAGCTATAAAACACAATAATCACTTCTAGTGCCTGCCTCCGGCCTGTTGTGATAATTACCAAACAGATAATGTATATAAAGCACTTTTACGCTTCAAGGTGTTTTATAAATGTCAATTACTGTTATGTATTACTCATAAGAACTATAGAATTGGAAAGAACCTCAATGATCATCTCGTCGAACCCATACTGGAAACAGAATCCCCATCACAGCATAAACAGCAAATGGCTATTCACCTTTTCCTTGAAAACTTACAGTGACGGAGGAACCACTACTTTCTGACATAGCCTACTCTACTTTTGAACAACTCTAAAGGTTAAAACATTTCCCCTTAAAACAAGACTAACTTTGCCTCTTCAATTTCTATTCATTGCTCATGGTTTTCTCCCCAGAACAAATCTAGTCCCTCTTCCACATTACAATCCTTGAAACTTTTTTAAACACTTAGAATCTCCCCCTATATTCTTCTCTTCTCTAGGCTAAATACTATTCTTTTAACTGGCCCTCAAACAGCATGGTCCTAAGGATCTTCTCAATTCTAGTTGACCTCTTCTGGAGATTTTCTAGCTTATCAATGCCCTTTCTAAATTGTATCAACCAATTTATTAGACTGTAAGCTAAATAGGTGAAGAGACCCCATCTTATTATCTATATTTTTGGGGTTAGGTACAATGTTGTTTACATTGTAATATAGGTGCTTAATAAATGTTTCTTTAATCAAATAGAAGTTTTAGGTGAATATACATATATATTCTATGTATAACTGCAAAAATTTATAGTTATATAGTTTTTTGCAGTTAACATATATAACTCTACATATGCTATGTCTATCTACTCATCCATCCCTATTTCTCTATGCATCCATCCATCCATCCATCCATCCATCCATCCATCTCTCCTTCTTTCTCATATTTCTGTCTCTCTGTCTCTGTCTCTCTATTTCTCTCCAGTCTTGCTTCATCCATCAAGATCTTTAATTTCCTCAGTGTAGGGGATGATCAATGATATAGATTGCTCTTTGAGGGTTGTCTAAGAGACTTGACCAAAGCAGTAGTCACTATTGATGCCCAGTGCCACACCCAGATCTTCCTGACTCCAAATTCTGCCCACAGTGCACTCTACACTACATGCCGGTATCTAAAATACATAACCTCTCATTGCCCCAAACAACTCTCTAGGACTGGGAGTTACACATGAGATATGCAGCTTTTTTAGTACTAGAAGGTGATACTTAAACACCTAGATGAAATCATAGATCTGGACACACAAATATAAAGAGACACAAAAAGACATATGTGTAAAGTATATATTGCTATTGATCCATGTTTTTATGTGTATATTGATAATAGATACATAGAATATCCTCCACCTCCTATCTGGAAGAGGCAACACTAAGTCTCCCCCAGATCTTCCCTGTCTTCACTCTGACCCCTTCCTTCACCATACTGGAACCTAAAGGTTTAATCAGCCATATACTGTTTATGAGTTAGATCACTGCTAGTTTAGTGGCAATCCAATGGCCCTCAGGGGCCTGGCAACTTTCAAACAAATTTTTAAAATTTTGATTTCAAAATCAAATCTGTCAACTTGATTAACTTTTAAAATGTAGTTTATATCAGACAAAATTTTGTTCATACAAATATAATATCCCAGAGCCCCCAGTTGGAAAAATTCCTAATGCAGTCAAAAGATTGGTTTTCTGGGCTACTTTAAATTTTCTGTAGTTCAAACTAACCCATAACTTTTTTTCTAGGCAAAACCAGAAATGCTTAGGGAAAAAGAAGTGAGAAGACATTATAGTGCCTCTTACTAGACCAGGACAAGGAGAAGAAAATAGGCAAAAAAAAGGAGACTTTTGAAACTTCCTTTAGTCCTTGAAGAAGTGATTATAACTTCAGTCTGAGAATCCTATTCCAAAATGCCCACAGTCATCTCTACCTCTTCTCTGACATATCTCAGCTCTCTTTTCTCTCTTAGTTTCTCCTTTCATCTCTCATCACTGTGCTGCCAATTCCTTCTAAGTTCCAGGAAGGGCTGAGGATGATGACATCCCCACTGCCATGTAGACTCACATAGTCCCAACTCTTTCCTCTTAATATGCTTTCTTGAAGACTTCCTACATCTCTTCAAAACTCCAAGGCATGATTCAAGTTCATCTTCTAGGACAAAGATCTTAATAATTCACAATCACTCACAGTGCTTAAGAAATGCTTGTCCCTCTGAACTACAATGTGAGTCAGTTCTAAAATCTCTATAACTTTAAAGTGAGGAAACTGAAGCCCAAATAGTTTAAGGGATTTGACTAAGGCAAGAAAGTGAGCAAGTAGCAAAAATCAAGACTTAAAACTGTATCTTCTGACTCCAAATTAAGTATTCTCTACAGATCAGTGACACTTGTTAGGGAGTACCTTGCCCTCTATCTAGATTGAGAAGGTAGGAGAACATCAGAAGTGTGCTTTCCCCACTCAGTTTTCTAGGCATAAAGTCTTAGCTTATCTTCCCATAAAATCCCCATTCCTTTTTGTACCCCCAGCCCATTTTCCTGGTTATCTCCATTCTTGCAAATTTTTATTGCTTAATTTTCCTTTTTTCATTAAAAAACCGCAAAACTTAAAAAAAATTGCTTAAGACATTTTGATTCTGCACTTTTGTAGCTTTTTCTTTTCATTTCTACTCACTAAGCATCTGAATATCCATCAGATGATTCCCAGACTCTCCCAAAGGAGGGTAGCATTTATAACGATCAGTATTGCATTAAAGCTGTAAGATATCATGACAATTGGGGTACAGTATAATTCAGTTCCACCCTGGATCCTGACATTTGAGTTACCAGATTTCTCAGTTTCACATATAAACTGCTCTTACATGGCAGGGTAATATAGTGGAATCAGGAGATCTGCATTCAAATCCTATCCAAGACACTTTCTGACCATGGCCAAGTATATAAACGTCTAAGAGCAGCACTTTCTTCACTTATAATCTGAGGTTCATCTGGAACCTCAGAAGCTACTGAGAATAAAGCACTTTGTAAGCCTTGATTCATATTGATAGAATGCTTTAGTATTACTTATTAGAAACATAATAAAAACAGAAAAAAATGAAAAGTGTCAGAGATTCTTGCATGCTCTAGGGTTTCTAATTCCTAAATTCCAGGAATTTAGTAGAAGAACAAGGTAGACCACGAAGGCCAATGGAGTGATTCAAAAATAGAGGGAGCTTTTGAATGCACTAATGCCCTTTTGAAGACCTTTTGTTGAAGAAGAGTCACCTTTACCTGCTACACCCAAAGGACAAATCGGTAATAATGATTGGTTTATGATACACAAAGTATATGTTTGAAAACAGGCCTTCAACCAGCCAATAATGTGTTATAGGGACCTGGTAAGGCCACTTCTCAGTGCTGAGCGCTCAAACTCAAAAAGCTAAAAAATAGATTACAGACAGTTTTGCTGAGTCACCAGGCTGTTAAAGGTTAACAAATAGCTTTCAGAAAACATTGATCATAGACCATCTTGTCTGAAGCAAACACTGTAGAGTCCAAGACTCTCACTGACAGCACACAGCACAATCTCAAATTCTAAAAAATTTTTTGCTAACTTGGCAGCATAACACCAAGTAATAGAAAGCAGATGATGAAAATTATAGATTTGATATTTATATGTTTTATAATTTCATCCCAAAGGTTGGCATGACCAAGAGATTCATTTCCAGGGGAAACAGCCTGCTGATAAGGAACCTCTCCCTGCTTTGCTAGGCTGGTCCATACACAGCAGGAAGAGTTTGTCATTAGACCCACACTTATAGCTTGTCCAAAATGCTAGAATCAGCTAGAGCTTCACTTCCATAGCCTTCAAGAATCATGTCATCAAAGACAACATGTATGTATGATCAGAAAGGAAGGTGGACAAAGCATGTTACAAGAGCAAGGGATAACTTTGTACCAGCAGTGGATCCACAAAATGTTAAAAGTACTAAAATAAAAGGCTTCTGGTACTTTGGGTAGATTCACTATGAAGGACTGACAGATGATTATAGGCCCAAATCCCAAGAATTAGAAGACATAAATGGATTAAAATTTGTACTGGTGTAGTATTTCAAAATTCTTATAGAATTATCAATAATATTGACAAAGCTTATTTATCACATGACAAATTCAGAAGAGTCTGTTCTCAGTAAGAAAGTTTCCGAAACAACTAAAGACCATTTATTTGTTTAATCCACTGTGTAGGTCAGAAAGCCACTTGAATTCCATTAAAAATAACAAATAAAGAGCCTACCACGTAGCTCAGGCACTGAGCTAGGTACACTGAAGTATATATATGAGGAGTTGGAAGAGGTAAGACAAGACAAGAGGAAAGGTCAATGAAGCGGCATGAGAGATCTGAGAAGCCTGATCACTTCTAACTCCAGGGGATTGTATTTTAGGAAAGATTTCATAGGGAAGATGAAACTAAAGGTGGGCCTTGTGGGTGAAAATGGATTTGAATAGAAAGAGATGTGGGAAACAATTCATTCTAGGAATATGAAATAGTGTGTGTGTGTGTGTGTGTGTGTGTGTGTGTGTGTGTGTGTGTGTGTGTGTGTGTGTGTGTGTGTGTGTAAGTCCATGAAGAGAGCAGAGTACAGAAGAAAAATTTTTTTTAGAGAGGTGAGTGTGTAAGCTTACCTGAAGTGTAAACCAAAAGAGGTGGCATGGTATAGAATCAGGCCAGAGGGGTAAGTTGGAGGCAGATTATAGAAGATATTGAAAGCTAGGTCAAAGAAATTGTACTTTGTCCAACAAGTAACAAGGAGACACTGAAGACTTTTTTACTGGAAAGTGATGCGATTAGACTTGAGCATTAGTAAGATGACTGGTAGGATGAATTGAGGAGGAGAGAGACTGGAAGAAGGAGAACAAATAGACTTGACTACTGAAATAACATAACGTATTATCTTAATACCCAACTCTCATCCAGTGAGTAAAGTCCCTATCTAGTAAAATAGCTGAGCACAGCAATGCCACAAGGTGCTGAAACCTTGCTCAAAACTGTTCTGATGTGCTGCACTAGACATGTGATAAAGTGAAATGGTTCTAATATATTAAAATACTTTAAACAAAATAAAGGGAAGGAGAGAAGAAGTTCTTAATGTGGGCAGGAGAAATGTTTCATGGATGCAATGCATCACTGTCTGAAGCCAAGTAATACTGACCTTGCCAGCAGGGGAAAGAGGAGCAAATAGACTGCACTGGCATGAAGTGATGAGTGATTGGGGTGACTACTTCAGCAATAATGCCATGCTGACTACAGAGCCTACAAGGTAGGAGGAAAAATGTCCTATCTTTATATCCCCAATCTGTAGCATAGTTCCTGGCACACAGGAAGCACTTAATAAATGCTTGCTGTGATTTACCAATTAGAGTTAATTGGCGAATCAGCAGATCAAGTGAACTTGAGTAAAGGGGCCATACTTTAACAGGTGAGGAAAAATTTCAGACAAATATCATTCATTTAGGTGTTATGATTTTTAACCTTCTTAGAGAATAAGACAATTTCTTTCCTGTCTGCCTGCCTGCCTCCAAAACAAGTCTGAAGTTTTGTTTTGTTTTGTTTTCTTTAGCTGGGAGGTTAGTCTTAGAAAGTCCCAGATGGAAACATAGTACCTCCTACCTGTGGTCCACAACCGGGAGCCTTTGAGGTTGGAAGTTTGTTTGTTTTTTGGTTTTGATTTCCTAGAAAAATGAATAGTAGAGAATAGACCTCATTTTAGTGTCCCTCTTCAGATAATTATGTTATGTGCAACCTCAATTCATGAATATAGACGTCAATAATTGGATAAATATTAATTGCTGATGGGTAGGATGAGTAATTATATTAAAAATGACAACACTGCCTAAATTAAAGTGCTTATTCAGTGCCATAACAATCAAACTACCAAGGGATTACTTTATAGAACTAACAAAAAAACCAAGTTTCTCCAGAGAAGCCAAAGGTCAAAAATCTCAAGAGAAAGAGAGGGAAAGAATAGAGTCTAGTCGTACAAGATCCCAAATTTTACTATAAAATGGTAAACATCAAACTTACCTGGTACTAGTGAACAAATAGAGGATGGCCACTGAAAGACATTAAATATACAGGCTATGGAAGCCAACGAGCAAAGATCAAAAATCACTCTTCAAGTAAAACTAGTGGGAAATTGGAAAACAGTACGGCAGAAACTAGGTACAGATCAAAATGCATACCATATACCAAGAGAAGCTCCAAACCCACATAACTTGGACAACGAAGGGCGATATCATAAGCAAATTAGAGAAGCAAGGAAAAAATTAGCTTTCAGACTTATCAATAGGGAAAGAGATCGTGATTAAACAAAAGAATGTAAATTATCACAAAAGATAAAATGGACAATTTTAATTATGCAAAACTAAATTTTTTTAGAGAAACAAAACCAATGCACCTAAAATTGATGGAAAAATAGGCAAACGGGGAAAAAATCTTTGCATCAAATTTCTCTGATAAAGTTCTCATTTCTAAAATATGTAATTAATTGACATATGGTCAAAGAATAGGAACTGGCAAAGACTATGAGTATGCAGTTTTTCAAAGGAAGCAACCCAAACTATTCATAACTATATGAAAAAATGCCCCAAATCACTAAGCATTAGAAAAATGCAAGTTAAAGCAACTTTGAGGTTCTATCTCACACCTGTCAGATTGCAAAGTTGACAAAAAAAGGAAAATGAAAAATGTAGGAGGAGCTGTAATAAAACAGGTACATTAATGCACTGCTGGTAGACCTGTGAATTGGTCTAGCCAGCCTGCAAAGCAATCTGGAAGCATATACAAAGAGTTACTAAACTAAAGGCTATGCTGATTCAGAGATACTACTACTAGGTGAAGGCCTCAAAGAGATCAGGAACATTTCTGGGAGTAGTCCTTTTTGTAGTGGCAAAGAATTATAAATGAAAGGGGATACCCACCAACTGGGGAAGGTTGAACACATGTAAATGAATGTGATGCAAGAAATGATAGAGGGAATGGAATCAGAGAAACCTGTGATGATTTCTATGGACTAAATCAGAGTGAAGTGAGCAAAACTAGAAGAATGACTTATACAGTAATAGCAACATTGTAAAGACAAATTTGAAAGAATTAAAAATTCTGATTGATGAAATGATCAACTGTGACTTCTTAGGAACCATAATAAAACATGCTACCTACCTCCTGGCAGATGTAGTGGGTTCTGGGTACAGACAAAGACATTTACTTTTAGAGATGACTAACGTGAGAATTTGTTTTGTTTGGATGTACGCACGCGTGTGCCTGCACACACACACACACAGTGGTTTTGTTTTTCTTATTTTTTTTTAATGGGGTTGGCAGTGGGGGGGGGGGTAGTGAAAATAAAGTTTTAATAATTAAAAAATAAATTTAATTTTAAAAGAACATAAGAGCATTCATGGGTTACTATATCATATTTTAAATCTCTGCCAATATGTATTCATGAATCTTTTGTGTTTTAAGCATTTCTTTTATGTGTAGGAAATAAAAAGCTGACCTCTACTTGATCTCCATCACATAATCAGTATCCTTAAGGTCTCTTCTTGGGAAGATGCTATACATGAGCTATATTCATATTTTAAGTCATTTCCCCAAGGATTCCAGGAATGGGGACATAAAGAACAAAAGACAAAAGGAAGAATTTGATCTCTTTCTTTAGAGGGCCTAGCTCTCACAGGATTAAACTCTGTGTGTTCTCAGGACTTGGGTCCCTAACTTCCTGCCACCTGAGTCTGTACGTTTATTCTTATGAATATATTTATTTATTTTTGAGCACAATTTCCTTTTTCCCGGATCAATTTCTAATAGTGCCTACTGAGTTGCCAACCAACTGGATTGCCAAATTGCCTTCTTCCTGCCCTTCCTCACTGGTCATAAGAACACATCTAAGCATAAATAATTTGGAATGCTGACTTAGATACACTCTCAGGCATGCGCAGTGGAAATACAAACTGGAAGAATTTCTCTGGACTTGAGGAAAAATTCAATCTAGTTCCCACCATTTCATGGCACCATTCACCTTAAATTGGTCTGGGTCTCTGATTGTTCATATCCCTTATCGCATCAAGTATGCCTATTCCTCTTCCCATGCTACAGCCAAACTCGGGCAGCTGTACGAATTTGATAAGAAGATACAGAGTGTCATTTTACCTGTGTGTATACGCGTATATACAGAGAGAGAAGAGGGGGAGAGAGGGAAGTGAGATAAACGTGTAGACAAACATAAATGGTTAGATAAGTATTTCCCAAATTCAGGAAACATCTATACATTTCTGATAATAGGTTTGCCTATTTGCGATGAGAAGGGGACACATTTATGGACATAAACTAGCTCGTGTTGTATTTGTAAATGGTTTAATTTGTAATATGTAATGGTTACACATTATATCTTTGTAAATTATTTAATGCCTGTGGTGAGAGGGGATTATTTAAAAAGGAGAGTTTGTTTTTGCGAACTTTGGGAAAGAGCGTTCAACTTATACTAATTTTTTTTCCCTTTTGGCGTCTCTCCTTTTTCTTCTTTTTTGGCAAGTCAGTAGGGACAAGAAGTATCTTTGGCAAGTTGGTTTTTGAAAGTTGTCTTCTCTCAAAAATAAGACTCAAGCCGGGTTTGGGTATCCTCTTGTTTTTAAATATTTTTAAAATGAAGTGGAAATACATGCAATGTAGAATAGAAATTTATCAGGAAGGTTTTTTCCCCATCCAGGTTTGCCTACTATCACATGATGGTGGAGAGTACATATCAAACTCTTCATCTCTAGGAAAAATGACTGAAAGCCTTCTATTGAGGCAGTCTAGTATTGAATTAGGAATCATAGACCTAGGTTCCAGTCCTGGCTCTGTCTAACTAGCCGTAACACCCCCTTTCTAGAACTCATTTTCCTTCTCTGTAAAATGAGGGGTTTGGGTGAGTTAATCTATAACGTCTACTAAAATTCTAATATTTTGATTTTCTTGAGTCTGATAATTGTTCAGATTATAAGAAAGGAATTTAAGGCAGACATTTCCAAAACAGAAATATTCTTAGGGATTTTATCATGACATTACATGGGTCATACCAGACAAACACACAGGCTCTTCATTAATGGAAATTCTAAGCCAGACTGGCTTCTTCCTGGTTTTTCTCACACAAGTGTTCAGAGTACTCATTCTTTTTTTGAAGGATTTTTACTTGGCTGCAACATTAAAGAATAAGCAACATTGGGGCAGCAAGGTGGCACAGTAAATAGAGCACCAGCTCTGGAGTCAGGAGGACCTGAGTTCAAATTTGACCTCAGACACTTAACACTAGCCATGTGACCTTGGGCAAGTCACTTAACTGAAACTGCCCTGCCTTCCCCCTCCAAAAAGCAAAAAAAAAAAAAAAAGAAAGAAAGAAAGAAAAGAATAAGCAACACGAGTTAAAAACCTGCCTCTAGCCTTCACAAACAATCATTTCTCTTTATTTTTAGAGAAAAATGTTAATTGCTTTTCCCTTACCCCATGATTTCAGAAAGCATACCAACTGATAAATAATTGTAATTAATAATTAATTAAATCAACTAGAGTTACCTTTTAGCTAACAATGGGGAGAAAAATTATCAAAGAAAAGAGGGTATCTTTTCTGGCTTTTAGAAAGAAGAATCATTCTGAAAAATAGATGTGCCTAATTTATGCAATGTATGTTTTTATTACAAAAACTCTGCATTTTTATAGGAGGATCCACCATATATACCACCATATATACCTCTTTGAAATAATGAGCTCTCTTAATATGTTAACGATATGATATATTTACAATAATTTATTCCCCACTTTAGAGAATATGATTACTCCCTAATTTCTATTTTGATATATCATTTTTTTAAAAAAATGGGGCAAACTTAGGTTAGAAATGGGGCCAATGTAGCACTGTGCTAAAAATGTACTGTGGGGAAGGAATTAGAACTGGATTTATGCTCCATCCTAGTGGATAGAGGATGAGCTAGGAAAAAAAAAACCAACAGAGCATCTCAACTTTCTGTCTTTAACATATTGTGTGTGAGGTTGCTGCCACACTGACTGTTTCTTGGGTTTATGATCCATAATCCCTAATGTCTTCAGTCTTTGTCCTTAGAGCAGAATAATACTCACATATTCCAGTGACCACAGTAGGATCATATTCCTTAGCTTTCAGTTTGGTCTACTTACCTCAAATAATTTAACTTTGTGTTCTCCAAATTTAGCAGACATCCTGCTCCAGGCACCACCCTTTTGCCAGACTGTCTATCTCTAAAATACTTCCTAGTCCTCTCTAAGCCTGTAGTCAAACATATTCTAACATCAGTTCCCTATGGTGGTTCAGTACAAGGAAATACTGTGCTTTAGGAATCCTCCAGTCTGTAACTATTTTTGCCTTTAGACCCATGCCTTAATTCAATTTAATTAATTCAACTTATTTCAACCAATTCAATTCAATTTCTGGTCACTGATGAAGTTTGGGGCTGTAGGACAGCACTTTAAGTGGAAAAATAATAGATAATACAGTGATAAAAATCTTGGCCTGTGAATCAAGAGACTTGGGTACAAATTCCAATTCTGCTCCCCTTATGACTAAGTCACTTCATACTTCTGGGATTCTACTGTTGCAGCTATAAAACTGTAAGTATAGGTGGGGAGAAGTAGGTTGAGGCCAGGGGCAGAGACAGATTCAGTAAACCTTAAGGTTCTTTCTGGATCTACTGTGATGTCCTATAATTCTATGAACAAGGCTACTGGGGTGGATATCTGTGAAGCAGTAATAATCTCATTGGTACTTAAGAGTTTAGAGTCTGAGGAGGCCCATATTAACTGAAGAATCATCACTAAAAACAAACGCCTTATGCCAGTTAACACAGCCTCCTCCTCCTATTTCTATTTCTCCTCCTCTTCTCTCTTTCACACCTACACCCACACCAGTTACAACTTGTGCTCAATCATTTTTTTGCCTGACTCTACCAGACCCCATTTGGGGTTTTCTTGGCAAAGACACTGGAGTGGTTTGCCATTTCCTTCTCCAGCTCATTTTACAGATGAGGAAACTGAAGCAAACAAAGTTAAGTGACTTGTCCAGGATCACACAGCTAGTAAGTATCTGAGGCCAGATTTGAACAGAGGAAGATGAGGCAAACTCTCAGCTACAATTTAATACCAAACAAATCCACTAGTACTGATTTAAAAACCTTGACTCTGGGTTCATTCATTAAGACTATTTTTAATAAGGAGTCTTAGTTATTCACTGTAAGTGACTTACAAGTGTGAAAATTCCCATCCTTAGTATTTGGTCCCCTCTTAGGAGAACCAGCTCTATGACTGACATCCTTGAGAATGATACTTCTTTCTTTCAAAAGCAGTTCAGAAGTAGTCATATACCAGACATAAGTTGGCTCAGCAAGCTAAACCCCACTTTCTTTTACTGGGCAGATGACCTTCCTGCATCCTGTGCCCCCATCCAGAACTGAATCTCCAGGTGGGACCCAACAACAGATGCCTTTGGAAAGTGGTGTTCTGCTGGTGAAGTTATCTCAGGCTTGGATAAATTGCAGCATTGACACGTACTAGAAAAGTGGTACAGACAGAACTACCAATCGAATATCTTGGGGGTAATGCCCTAGTCGACAAGAGAACAACTGGGCACAAACATTTTTAAGTGCTTCCTATCTGTCAGACACTGTGCTTAGTCTATCTGTCATAGGAAAGAAGGACTAGACACTTTTGCCTTCTCTCTGGGCAGATAAGCCTGAGGGAGAGTATCACAGTATCACCAATGCAGAAGTATACAAAACAATCAGAAAAACAAAGGAAACTCAATGAGTCCCTACTAACTTCATCTGTTTTTCCCGCCATGATGAGACTTGTGACTATAAACAGTTTCACCCTGTATCCTGCATCTCTAGTTCTTTCTGTGTGGCATAGGTCACAATCCCCTTCGGTCTGCCCTGAGTGAAACACAATTAGAATGGGACTGATGGCCACCCATCCAATATACCTCTGAGTATAGCACAGTGTGGATTAACTTGGAGAAACTGCCCACATCAGTGCTTTCTGCAACTTTTTAAGGACTTCTTCTCCTCCGACACCACCTATAACGTGCCAGGAAGAGAGCAGAGAAAGGCACAGATCTGTGCTAGGCCTGAATTTCACCAAATGAAACTTTCAAAAATGAGCTTTCCATACCCACAGATTACATTGTTTCTCACTCACTCTTGCCTTCTAAAGACACACAGCCTTGAGCATCTTATCATCTGCGACGATACAAAGACATCTGAACGAAAAGTGAAAAGAACTGCTAAGCCTCCATGTTTTGTTCATTATTCAATGCCAAGTAACTGGACATCTTGAAACTTTTATCTAGGCAAGGTGGGGGGTCAAACTAATTGTGCCAAATGCCAAGAGAGTGAGTGGGTTAATAAATATGGAGGCAAACTTCCACAGAAAGGTCTGTGGTGCGTCTGCGTACACGGTGCGATGCAGCAGAAAACGTGCTGGATGGACACTCAGACCCAGATTCCAGTTCCAGCTCCGACACTCTTTGATTTTAATAAAATCTTCCTTGAGTCTGTTTTGCTTGACAACAGAGATTTATTACAGGGACTTTGTTTTTCTTTTTTCTATTCTAGTGATGGGGGGATGGTACAGAAGCAGGTGAGAAAATAAATTTTTGTAAACTGAAAAAAAAATCAAATAAAGTAATAAAATCCTCTTTCAGCCTCAGTTTCTCTCCTCTAACACGGGCACCACCCTAGTGTGGGCCCTTATTACTTCATGCCTGGACTATTTCAACAAACTATTGGTCTTTTTGCCTCAAGGCTCTCCCCACTCCAGTCCTTCCTCCACTCAGCTGTCAAATTGATTTTCCTAAAGCACAAGACCATGTCTTCACCCTGCCCCCTATTCAATAAACTCCAGTGGCTACTTCTCACCTGCAGAATCAAATAAAAACCTTTCTGTTTGTCATTCAAAGTCATTCACAACCAGGGCCCCTCCTACCTTTCTAATCTTCTTACACTTAGTTCCTCCTTCTCCTTTCCCCCCAATCTCTCCCCTTCCCCAAACCACACCCAGCAAAATTCAGTGACACCCATCTCCTGACTATTCCTTACACAAGCACACATCACACTCTATCTTCAGTTTCTGGACATTTTTCACTGACTTCCCCCTGTTTGGAACACCCTCCCATCTCATCTCTCCCTCCCAGCTTCCTTGTCCTCCTTCAAATAAAACTTCCACTTTCTACAAGAAGTCTTTTTGATCCTCCTCTAGGCTGGTGCTTCCTCTTCTGTTATCTCTAGTTTATGCTGTAAATAATCTGTACACAACTGTTTGCATGTTGTCTCCCTGATTAGACAGTGAGCTCTGTGAATGCAGACTCTTTTGCCTTTTTTCTCCCTTACGTATTCAGTGCTTAGCACAGTGCTTGGCACCCAGTAGGCACTTAATAAATGCTTACTGATTCACTGACTGTTTCTTATTTGCAAAACAGGGATAATAATACTTGAACTAATCGTATCACAGGATTGTTGTAATGTAACAGGTATGTGGATTATTTTCACCCTGAAGTTTTGGTTCTGCCTCTTGGAGCTAAGTTTGGCTCACTGGACTCACATGTTTTGTAAAAAGTAGCATCATTGGCCCGGTTTCCATTTCCAGTACTTGGTATGCAGCAAGAATCTGACCAATGGGGAATGGGAAACACAGACAATCCCAATGATCCAGGGAGAACACTTGGGTCCTAACACAAGCATCTAAGTCCCTGATGGATGGATTGTACTTGGAATAGGCTTTGAATATCAGACTTTTTCAGTGTTATTTTGATGCTCCTGAAATTACGTCTATTAAATGAACTAGCTAGATCTAAATGTGCTGTGAGTTGGCAGTAAGTTAACTGCTCTGAGGGAGCACTCTTTCATGTCATCTCTGGGCTAACACCCTTGTCTATTTCCAAGTTCCAAGCTGCTTCTAGAACCCCATTCTTTTCTCTCCTGATGAGAAAAAAAGTTTTAAATGAAAGACAGGTAGAATTTAAAGAGTGAAGGTTTAAATCATGTAAAGATGCCTCCTGCTCAAAGTAGTAAGTTCAGAATGCAGGTTCAAAATAATCAGATGTCATTTGAAATGTCACGCTTCTTCTGATGAGTGATAGTCTCTCACCAGTATTGATAAGGTATCTACAGGGTAGCAGATCCTCACAGACAAACCAACCTACAGTTATGGGACTTATGGAGAAAAGAAAAAGTTGGGGACCAGACGAAGGTGATACTCATCCTTATTAGTGTCATGTACCCCTCCCTGGCCACCACAATTAAAGATATTGGGAGACTCTGGCCCTAAGGTCTTCTTGAGGGAGTTTTCTTTTGAATTTATTAACCCACTTTTTTTCTTGGCATTTCACACAATAAGGAAGCCTCATCCAAGGCTAATAATAGGCAAAGGCCATCTCTGGGGAATAGAATGAGCTCATACCTACAGTACAGGTGCCAAGTATAATAAAGGTTTCTTAGTCCAACCTAAATATAGGCTACTGCCCACCTCAGGGAGTTTAGCAAAGGCCTCTGGTGAGTAAAATACTGTCTGCTGTGTAGGCACCCAATCTGGATTCTTTGACAAAGCTTTTTGCTAACTGATCCCGAGATGAGGTCCTGGTAATAAAGGAGCTGGTTATTATGAAGTGTTATTCCACTCTGGGTCAAATGGGAGTGGGGGAGGCTAAGAAGAAGCAGAGAGATTTGCAAAATGACATGTAATATAAATGACTGTTGTAAACAGAGAGTTTAATAAAAAGGCTATGGAGGAATTTATGGGCAACCCAAGGATAATTAAAATTATTTATCTACTTACCTCCCTTGCTGGCTGATCAGTCTATTAATTATCTATTATACTCCCACTGATTTGCATTTCAGTGAGGCAATTGGGTAAGGACAGTTGAAAAACAGTGAGGCATCGGAGCAAAGGGAAGAAAAAAAGGACTTTAGGGTGGGGAAGGTGGGAGCTACGGACATTTTAAACTCTGTAGACACTGAACAAAGCAATCGACACTTTAAAATCAGTGGCAGGGATTTTACTAATCTTTTACTCATTTAAAATAGTTGCAATGAACCACCTCATACCATCCCCTAGGAAGACTGAATTGTGTTCAACTTTGAGAGTTTAGCCAGAAGCAACAGGTGCATTCCACCTGGCCTCTCAGTCCAATACAGAGAAACATCTCAGTATGGTAGCAAAAAGAATTATTTAAAGGGGAACATACCTGTTTTCAGAAGTGACTGCTCCTGGGGATTTATAAAGCAGTTTTCCTGCTGAAGGGGACAGGCAGGCCAGCTAAAATGAAATGTTGGAGAACTTCCTCCCTGTTGTTCAGACTTAACGCTGTGTTTAAAACAGAAAACAAGAGAACAAAACCATCTTCAATCTCTGAATATGTAGAGTACATAGGATGTGTGCTCTCACTCTCTTGATTTAAAAATACCACAGGACTGGACAGCATGAGAATGAAATCTTTTGAATGTTGTCAGAGAGGACATCTTAGATCAGACAATCTCAGCTCTCTCTCCTGCTTGGAAGACTCATAATAATTTTTATAATAACAGCTAACATTTCCACAGCACTTACTATGTGCCAGGGACTGTTTGAAGGGCTTTGTAATTATGATCTCATTTGCTCTTCACAGCAATCCTGGGAGGTAGGTCTATTATTATCTGTTTTTACATGCGGGGAAACTGAGGCAAATGAAGTAACTTGCTCAGCACCACACACCTATTAAATATCTGAAGTCAGATTTCAACTCAGTTCTCCCTGACTCCACAATCATGATGTTATGTTATAACCAGTGTGAGGACCAGAAGGGCAAAGAGTCCATATTGCTTCTTTAAATACTGAGCAAGAAGAACTAAAAAGGTATATTTAGCTTTTTTTAAAAAAAGTGCCTGGCACATAGTAGGTGTTTAATGAATGCTTGTAGACTTGACAGTATAGCACGTACATATTGCTACGACTAGCTAGAGCTCCTCACTCAAATTACAACAGCTCCTTATGAATGGCCAAAGTTCCTTACCAAAGTATAACATTTCCCTGGCAGAATTTGCCCATCAAGCAACAAACGTTTATAGGCACTGGAGAGACAAAGAAAAAATGTTAGTCTCTACCTTCAAGTAGCTTACGTTCTTCTAATGGAACGACAGCATGTCTGTGTTACACAAAATGAGTACAAGGTGGTTTTGGATGGGAGTGTACTAGCAGCTGAAGGGGGAAGAGCCAGGAAGCAGTTCTTGTAAAAAAGTGGCGCTTGAACTGAACCTTTTTTTCAAATACTTGTTATTGCTGTCTTTCTTTTCCATTGCGTACATTTCCCCCTATATTCTATTCCTTCTGAAAAACAATTTAACAAAATTTAAGCAAGAGAAAAACAGCCAAACTAATTAACACCTTGAAAGAATTTGACATTATATCCAGTGTTCCGCACCTAAGCATGTGTGCCCCTCTGCGCCCACTGACACACCTCTTGGCAAAGGAGTGAGGAGAGGGTGCCTACTAACACTTCCTCTTCGGTACCAAGTTTATTCTTTAAATTCTGCAATTTTATGCTCAATTATTTTAGATGTCACTCTTATTATTATGCGGCGGTTATTCTTGCCATTAATATTACTGCGCTCACTGTGTATATTGTTTTCTTGGTTCTGCTTACTCTATTTTGCATCAATTCATGTAATTCTCTATATGCTTCACATATTCAAATTAGTCATTTATTACAAAACATTTATGTTCCAAAATGTGCTTAGCCATTGTCTAATTGATGGATTTCATTTTTCCCAGTTCTTTGTTACCAGAAAAAAATTGAGGCTCTAAATATTTTTGATCCCTTCTTTTTTTATCATAATGATCTTGTGATATAGACCTAGCAAGAGAATCTCTGAGTCCAAGGATATGAACATTTTAGTCACTTTACTTGCATAGTTTCAATTTGTTTTCCAGAACCATTAACTCAGAGAATAGAGATGAATTTTAAAGGAAGCCGTAGATTCCAAGGGATGAAAGTGAGGAAAGAATGCATTTCAGCAAAGGGGAACAATTATCAATAAGTCATGGAGATAGGAGATAGAGTTATTTTGTGCATGTGTGGAAAGGTGAGTAGGGCAATATGGCTGGATTGCAAATACTTGAGAAGAGGTGTAATAGGTAAGATGTCCTTAAAGATAAGAAGCAGTTAGCTTAAAGAGCTTTAAATGCCAAATAAAGACGCATTAGAGTTTGCTCTGTGTGTGTGTGTGTGTGTGTGTGTGTGTGTGTGTGTGTGTGTGTGTGTGATATAATAACGTTGGTGGCTCTGTAAAGGATGGATTGAAGAGGGGAGAGATTTGAGGTAGAAAGACCAATTATGAGGCTATAGCCATAGTCTAAGCATGAAGTGCTAAGACCCTGAACTAAAGTAGTGGCTATGTGAATGTCAAGAAGAACATGTATAAAAGAGGTTTTGTAGAGATAGAAGTATCAAGATTTTGCACCTAATTGGTTACATTCCATTAGATTGTAAGCTTCTTGAGGGCAGGGGTTATATATCATCCCCTCTCTTTTAAAAAAATAAATAGCTTGGCATAGGGTCTGGCCCAGAGTATGTGCTTAATAAATGTGCACTGAATGAATCAATGAATGAATGTGCAGGGAGTGAGAAAAAGGAATAAAGGATGATACTAACCTGGGTGACTAAGAGGATGGTGGTACCAGCACCGATACCCTCATTCTATCCTGGGCTGCATTTAGAGAGACCAAGCTCCAGCAACAGGAAAGTGATCATCCCACAGGATGTTGCCCTCTTCAGACCTCCTTAGGAGTACCAGATTCATTTCTGGATACTATGGTTTAAGAAAGACAATGATAGTCCAGTAACCTTTCAGGGGAGGATAATTAGAATGGTGAAGGGCCTTGATTTCATGTCATATGAGGGTTGATTAAAAGAACAGAACATGTTTAGCCTTTAGAAGAAGAGACGACTTGATGATGGTGGTGATGGTAGAAAAAAATAAGATCAGTGTAATCTAGTATTTAGAGGGCTCTCATGTGGAGGAGGATGAGACTTGTTTCATTTAGGCTCAGAGGACAGAAGCAGGAGGAAAAGGTGGAAGTCACAAAAAGGTCCACGTTAGGGTTGATAAGAAAAACTTCCCAACAAATGAGAGCTGTCCAAAAGAGTAACGACCTGCTTTGAGAGGACTTCCCACCTTGAAAGTCTTCAAGCTGATGCTGAATGATCATTTGTGGGCATTGTTCTCACATACATATGGAACTAGATTGCTACTGAGGCCCTCAGCTGAAATGCTCTCTGATTCTGTGGTTTTAGTTAACTAATTATATATATATATATGTAAATATACATGCACACACACATATATATACACATATATGTATATATACATATGTGTATGTATATATACATATGTGTATGTATATATATATATATATATATGTACACACACACACACACAGATATGTGTGTGTACATCAATCAGCTAATGTGATCCCAGCCTTCAAGAGGTTTATGATATGGTAGAGGATACTGAGATTTGCTGAGATGAGAGCTTTCCCACAAAGCTTTCCTTGTTATCCAAGCGGATGGTGATCTCTCCTTCTTCTGCCCTCTTATAACACTTAATATCTGCACCACATATATGACTTTTCTCATTTTTGTCCTTCACTGTGGACATATCTTCCCTAAGCTCTCAAAAGACAGAAAATATACATAATATATCACTGAACTTCTTGGGCCTTGCATATATAGTAAGCATACAATATATTTCATTGAATAGATGAATGAAATGCTTCTTTTTAAAATTTTTATTTATTTAATTTTTAATTTGTGGAATAAAACAAGCATTTACCAAAAAAAAGGATGATTACACACAAAACTTCAAATCAATTACGTACCACTTGTTATTCCATTTAAATATATAATAAAACAATCATGTAAATTTTCCTTTTTTCCCTCCCCTTGGTAATGGTAATTAATTTAGCAGGTACTTGGACCTTAATGACTAAGGGCTAAGTACTTCTGTGAAAGAGGCAGAGAGTGTGAACTCTGTCTCCTGTTGCCCAATGTGGCAGAAGGGGTTTGGCTGAGACAGGAGGCCAATGTGTTTATATAAGAAGAGTTCTAGAGACAGAATCAGGAATCTTTCTCCTGGTGGCTCCTGGTGGAGGAAGCAGAATTGTTCCAGCATCTGGGAGCTGGGCCGCTGGACTGAGAACTGAGTTGGAGTTTTCTGTGAGACCAGAATCTGGTGAAAGCTGCCTGGAAGGCTGAGAGGACTGCCTGGAAGGCCTCCCAGAAGGCCAAGATTTCTCCTGGGTCCTAGGGCCAGCTGAGTTGCTGGAGGACTGAAGAAGCATGACCAGGATAAGACTCTGTTTGTGGCTTGGTTGATCCTTGAGCTCCCGGCAACAGAAGTGGTGAAGGTTTTGAGATGTGCCAGACCCTGTGAACTTCAGTGTATACCAGGAACTGCCCAGAGGACTGGGTGAGAACTTGAGAGCTGTCTGTCTCTGAATCCAGGTGACTGTTTGGTGGATTCAAGTAGGAGCTGGGGCCACAGAAGAGGATCCAGGGAATCTCAGAGACCACCCCAAGTCAAGATGCAGAAAAGGCCTCTCCTCAGATATAGAATGCCTGATGAAACGGAAGTTTGCTGGACACCAAGGGGTGGAGGGTTTGAGTGGTTTTTCTAATGATTGTATTTAGTGACTGACTGCTAGATAAGTGACTAAGTTAGTCTATGGTTGCCACATGAGTGGAAGATTGATTACTGTATTGTGAATTGATTGAATGATTAAGTATTGATTATTGTATTGTGAATTGATTGAATCATTAAGTAAGGAGGGCTTCCCCCTTAGGGAAACCAGATGATTATTCTTTTGTTCTCTGTTCTAAATACTGTGGCCACTGCAGTGAAAACTATGTGGCCATTCTAACATTAAGCTGTTGTGAACATTAATTGTGATTCTCTGTGATAAGATATAATGTTGTGAATGTTACATTGTGATTTGTTGTGAATGTTTGCCATGATATGTAATGGAATAAACAGAGTGTTCACTATACTGTGTAATCCAAACCTTAAAAGCTGTACACAGTAGCATTCTTTTGGGAATGTGCTGGTGCATGGCATTATACCCTCTTTGAGATGGCTACCATTAGACACAAATTATTTATCTCTCTATCTATCTATCTATCTACCTATCTACTGATCTACCAATCTATCAATCTAGATATAGATAGATATATATGTAAAATCATTCTACATATATATTTCTATTTATCAATGCTTCTTGAATTAAATCAATTGATTCCTAAGACGTGATAATTTCCAATGATCTCTTTTATTTTAAAAAAAATCAAGAGGAGACAAGATGGAAGAGTAGAAACAGGACTTCCCCATGGCTCCAGCTTCCACCTCCTCCAATACATGTAAAAAAGGACTCTAAGGGGGCGGAGCCAAGATGGCGGCATAAGAGCAGCAAGAAATCGCAGCTCCAACACAGTCACATCAAATACTCAAAAAATATGATTCTAAACAAATTCTAGGGCTCTAAAACACACACAGATATATTTCCTGCTGAAGGCAGCTCGGCTCAAAGTGACCATTTCAACTCTGAGAGCAGAAACCAGCCCAGCCTGAAACAGTGGTTTTTGCCCCGGGGGCGGCTGGACAAGCCGAGCCCCGCGGTGGCTGGAGCTTCAGGACAGCGGATCTGCAACAGCTGTGGCAGTATCCAGAATTATGTAGCCATAAGAAAAAAGGACTCAGGTTAGTGGAATTTGGCTAAACCTTGGGAAGAAAAGCAGGTCTGGCCACGCCACCTCCAGGGCAAAAAAGCAGAAAGCGGAGGTTCTGCACCCACCTCCACATTGCCGCTTCAGAGCTCCTGGCCTGCAGACAGCAGGGGGGCCAAGCGATTGTTCAGAGGCCAAGTGCTCTTGCATTGAGCAGTGTGGATCCAGATCGTGGTCTAGGTTGGTGGTCCTGAGGTTTTTTTTTTCAGTGAGCTGGAGCTGGGGAGGGACCCAGCAGCCTCCTAAAAGCCCTGGCAGCTGGGAAAACCCCAGCGATTTGGGACAGAGCTGTTCCCTCTGGAAGCAGAGTTCCACAGA
>CM053584.1:177187944-177215706 GCA_028627135.1 Pseudochirops cupreus | reverse complement strand
AATGACTTTATCAGAAATCAAGATACTATCAAACAGATCCAAACAAATGAAAAAATGGAAGGCAATGTGAAATATCTCCTTGAAAAAACCACTGACCTGGAAAACAGATCCAGGAGAGACAATCTAAAAATTATTGTACTACCTGAAAAAAGGACTCTAAACAAATTTTAGAGCTACAGAACCCACTAAGTGACAGAGAGAAACTAATCTCCCACTGAAGGCAGTCCAGCAGGACAGCAGGAAGGAGCTACCACACCAAGCTGAGCCCAGCCCCAAGTGAGCCATGTGGTTTTGGCCCCAGGGCAGCCCCAACCAGCAGCAGCCAGAGAAGACTTCAGGAGAGTAAATCGCCAGCAGCTGTGACAGTTTCCAGACTTCTCAACCCATAAATGCCAAACACAAAGTAAAAGGTCAGTGTAGAACTCTGTTGGAACAGGGACAGACAGAAGAGCACGGTCTGGCCCCTGCCCCCAGGATGAGAAGAAGCAGTGGTTGCACCACATGGCTGCCTCAGGGGCTCCCTGCCTGCAGATCCTAGGGAGGGGCAAATGACCATTCAGAGGGTAAATTTTTCTTGCTTTAACCTGATTGGATCTGGGTCGCATTCTTGGGTGGTGGTGCTAGGGTGTGTGGCTAGTGTGCCAGAGCTTGTGGGGGCTGCAGAGATGGTTCCTAATAAGTGCTCTGGCAGCTGTGAAAACCCCAGTGACTTGGGACAAAGCTCTCTCCATTCTGAAAGCAGAGGTCTACTGTGGCAAAGAGTTCAAAAGTTAAGTAACTGACTGGCAACATGAGGAAGCATAGGAAACATAATCCTACCATCAATTCCTTTTTTGGGGACAAAAAGGATCAAAGCATGGAATAGGAGGAAGACAACAAAGTCAGAACTCCTGCAGCAAAAGCTCCCAAGAAAAATATGAACTGGTTACAGGCCATGGAGGAACTCAAGAAGGATTTGGAAAACCAAGTAAGAGAAGAGGAGGAAAAATTGGGAAGAGAAATGAGAATGATGCAATAAAATCAAGAAAAGTGAGTCAATAGCCTCACTGAAGAAAATAACACCTTAAAAAATAGACTAACTCAAACGGCAAAAGAGGCTCAAAAAGCCAATGAGGAGAAGAATGCCTTCAAAAGCAGAATTGGCCAGATGGAAAAGGAATTTCAAAATCTCACTGGAGAGAATAATTCCTTCAAAATTAGATTGGAGCAAATGGAAGCTAATGACTTTATGAGAAATCAAGATACTCTAAAACATATCCAAATAAATGAAAGAATAGAAGGCAATGTGAACTATCTCACTGGAAAAAACCACTGACCTGGAAAATAGATCCAGGAGAGATAATTTTAAAATTATTGGACTACCTGAAAGCCACGATCAAAAAAAGAGCCTAGACACCATCTTTCAAGAAATTATAAAGAAAAATTGCCCTGATATTCCAGAACCAGAGGGCAAATTAGAAATGGAAAGAATTCACAAATTGCCTCTTTAAAAAGAACTCAAAAAGAATATTATAGCCAAATTCCAGAGTTCCCAGGTCAAGGAGAAAATACTGCAAGCAGTCAGGAAGAAACAATTTGAGTACTGTGGCAACACAATCAAGATAACACAAGACCTAGCAGCTTCTGCACTAAGGGATCGAAAGGCTGGAGGTCAAAGGAGGTAGGACTAAAACCAAGAATCACCTACCCAGCAAAACTGAGTATAATGTTTCAGGGGAAAATATGGTCATTCAATGAAATAGAGGATTTTCAAGGATTTTCTTGATGAAAAAACCAGAGATGAACAGAAAATTTGACTTTCAAGTACAAGAAGCAAGAGAAGCATGAGAAGGTAAACAGAGAAAATAAATCATAAAGAACTTATTAAAGTTTACCTATTTACATTCCTACATGGAAAAATGATCATTGTTACTCATAAGACTTTTCTCAGTATGAGGACAGTTGAAAGGAATATATATGTATGTATGTATAGAAGGGTGCAGGTGTGTAAAAATACATATGTGAGGGTGTGTATCTATATGTACATATATATATAGAGGGTACAGGATGAGTTGAATATGAAGGGATGAAATCTAAAAAAACAAAATTAAGAGGTGAGATAGGAATATATTGGGAGAAAGGGAGAGATAGATTAGGGTAAATTATCTCATATAAAAGAGGCAAGAGAAAACTGTTACAATAAAGGGGAAGAGCAGGAAGGTGAAAGGGAATGGGACAACCTTACTCTCATTGAATTTGGCTTAAGGAGGGAATAACATACACACCAAATTGGGTATCTTACCCTACAGGAAAATAGGGGGGAAGAGCATGAGAAGGGAAATGATAGAAGGGAGGGCAGATTGGGGGAGAGGGTAGTTAGAAGCAAACACTTTTGAAAAGTGACAGGGTCAAAGGAGACAATAGAATAAGTGAGGGGTGGGATAGGATGGAGGGAAATATAGTCTTTCACAATATACTTACCATGGAAATGTTTTGCATAACTACACAGGTACAATCAATATTGAGCTGCTTATTTTCCCAGTGGGGATGGGTGAGGAGGGAAGAAGAGAATCTGCAATCTGGAATTCAAAGTTTTAAAAACAAATGTGTATTTCAAAAATAAGATATACAAGCACTGTGTTATAGAAATCCATCTTGCCCTGCTAGAAAGTTAGAGGGGTGATGGGGGAAAATATAAGAAAGAACAGATTGGGAGAAGAGGTATTCAATAGGCTTGCTATTTTGGGGTGGGGTAGAGGGAAAGATGAGGAGAAAAAACTGTAACTCAAAATCTTATGGAAATGAAAGCTGAAAATTAAAAATAAACAAATAAATAAATATAAATTTTTAAAAATCAACTGATGAATTAAAAACTTACTTATAATAAATGTTTTAATAAACTTTTTAAAATAAGCATTTTTAGTCAAGGGTTTTTTTAAAAAGCTAGGAGGCCATCTGGAATTATCAGTCTCAAAAAAGATATAGAAATTGAGAGGCTGTGTGGCATAGTGTAGTGGTTTGAAAATTATGTGTCAGGGTGGCTAGTCATAGGGGCCCCACAGAATGTGTTAAACTGTCTAGGGAAACAGTATTGATTGACAGCTATTGAGGGAAGGTATTTCTTCCCTTGGATACCATTCAAACTATTAGCTTTAGGTAGTTCATAGTTTCAATATTAAACTGTACTTCATTCATTGTGATGACATTCTTGAATGTCTGAAATGTGTTTTTGTTTATTATGCTTTAGACTATGTCAATAACTTCTTGAATTTTCTCTTTTATGACACCAGATTTTTGCAAAATTGGGTTTTTAGCAGTTGCTGTGATAAAAAAAAAAGGCAACTTCCTAACCAAAAAAAATCAACACAGATCAGGAAATAAGGGTTGCAGTGACCCAATCAATTCCAAGGTCTAAGAAGCTGTGCTGTGCCCAAAAGGCACATGAATTCCATTAGTAATTGTGGTTATTTAACAATGGAATAAAATTTTCTCTTCTTTCACTTTATGGGTCACTTTTTCAAATGACTGCTAAGTTATTAATTTAATACTTATTAAGTTGTTTGGATATAGCCACTTAATAAAAGGAACTCTTTGGCATTTCTTTTGTGCAAGGGGTGCCATCAAATTTTTTGCTGAGGAACTAAGAACACCATGAACTGAGAAAGTTTGGGAACCTCTGGCATAGGGCATAAATAGGTAGATAGAGGGTTCAAGTCTAGGAATTGACACATAGTGGTTGTGTCATTATGACTCTAGCCAAGTCCCTCATGTGTTAGTAGTCTAGGAAATTTTCTAAGATTATAAGTTGCAGAAAAGATGTTGACCTACATTAGGAGAGGGAGTTTCTTCATCTGAGAATTACATTTACAAATGAAATTACAGGTCCAGTGTCCTTTCCAAGATCATGTAGATCATGTAAATCATGCAGAAATGTAAAGGTAAGCAGCCATACAATGAACTAAACTTACTCAGTAACTATTTTCACTTATGTTAATTTATTTTAATGTATGGTTGCTCCTTAACTGTTCATCAGTATTCTTTATCCATTCATTCTCATTCAATTTTTTCCTTATTGGTCCCCATTCTAACAAATCTGATATGGTCCTAGTTTAGACTCTTAGTTTTCTCCTTCTCTTTCCTTCTCTTTCTGTGAAGAATTACACAATAGTAAATATCCTTTTCTTCACCTTTGGGTTTTGAGGAAGGAAGGAAGAGAAAGAAAGAAAGGATTCTGTCAGATTGCAGGAGACAACACCCAGAAGGAGAAATAGACATAGAACCATAAGAATTTCTATTATTCCTTAATTCATCTGTTAACCCAGTGCGGAATAGGGACTGGACCTCTGAATAAATCTGCATCCCTGGGACCTCATGGGTAAGGAAATTCCCTCTACTAGTACAGGTTAGTTAGTAACTTCTCTGCAACTTGTTGACTTGCTAGGATGTGTGAGAGGCAGAAACTGAACCTAGGTCTTACTGGCCTAAAGACCAGCCCTTTAGTTCCAATTCTATACTACTTCTCACTTACTAGAAATATTGCTAAAGAGTTTCCAGTAGCTCTACTACCCAATATTCACAGAGTGTTTTAATAAAATCAGTATAGTGTTGCAAAATGAGCTCTTTCCTGGCAGTCAGGAGTCAGTGGTTCTAGTTCTGACTCTAGCAAGTTCTGTGGCCTTGAGTGAGTAAGTACTTTTTCCTTTCTGGGCTTCAATTTTCTTATCTACATAAAACTGGATTCAATTATCTCTAAGGTCCCTTCAGGTTCCTGCAATTCCATGAATCTATGAATTTATCAACAGAAGCATAGACGTGCTGTCTGTTAGTACACATACTGGTTTCTGCAGCAAGCTCAGAGAGGAGACAACTGCACCTTGCACAGTATAAATATCCTGTCATCTGCTAGAGATCCTCATAGCAGCAGGGCACCTTCCATAAGGTAAGTCCATGCCTGGTGACCAATAGCTTCCCAGCAACAAAGCATACCAATTTACAACTGCCAGTGAAGGCAGATTCCCCAAGTAACCAAGATGAAGAGGGGAGGCTGAGAGAGTCAGAATAGGACTGCCAGCAAGGGTCCTTAGGGATATTTCATCTGTAGACATTCTTCTTTCACTCACCATGAGGTAAATCAGCATAGTTACCCCCATTTCACAAATGAGAAACCTGAAACTCAGAGCTACTAATTGACCTGCCCAAGGCTACATAACAAAATAAGGATCAGAGATACATTACAATCCTCTGTTCCCAGATGTGAGCTTCCAATCTGCCCCCCCTCTCTTTGTCAAATCTAGACATACTTGACTTTATTAGCTAGGAGAAAGAATCTTGTCTTCTTTCCTTGCCTCCCCTCTTCCTGTCTTCCTGTAGTTCCCTCCTTCCCCCCCCCCCCCCCAGCTACAAGCAACTTATCCCTTTCCTTCGCCTTCCAGACTATTGCTTCCCAATTCTGATGATGTATCAATAACTGGAAAGCCAAATGCCACAGTGAGCAGTGCTACTGTACTGTGACCAATCGTTTTCTAAATTGATTCTTAGGGCTATATGTGCATAGTGAGGTAGGGCTGGGTCTCGGGAGCTGTTGCAGCCCAAAGGAAATAGGCATACTAGGAATAGCTTCAACAGTTAAAAAGAAAAATGGGGGATGCAAGATGGAAGAGACAGGAAGAGAAGATAAAAAGTTTGGTAAAAGGAGAAAAGAGGAGACAAAAGAACAAAAAAAGACACCATTGGAAAAATCATATCACGCTTGTGTTATTCTTTCTGCAAACAGGGTTTGGGAATAGGGAGAGACTGGGGTGCAAGTTGTATATGAGAGTATTTTAACAGAGAAAAGGAGATAGTCAATGTTGCATAGTAGAAAGAACGTTGAATTTATAGTTGGAGGGCCTGAGTTCTTGATATAGGACACTGGACAATTTCTCAGGGCCTCAGTTTCCTTTTCTGTAAAATAGGCTTGGATTAGTTCTCTAAGGTCCCTTCTACCTCTAAATCCTATAATCCTTAGATTTATAAGACTTAAGAATCAGATTGCAACCTGAACAACACAGGTGATTACTTAAGAGCCAGAGAATTTGAGGGAAGTCTTATGACTGGAAATACTGCAGAACTAGGATGCCACCCTTGTTCCTTGAAATATATCATGACCCACCTTGAACAGCAGGTTTAGAAAAGAAGGAGAATCTAGAGAGTGATGGCTGGAAGATGACTCTGAGCTGGTTCTACTTTTTTTTTGCTTTTTGGAAGGGGGAAGGCTGGGCAATTGGGGTTAAGTGACTTGCCCAAGGTCACATGGCAAGTGTTAAGTGTCTGAGGCCAGATTTGAACTCAGGTCCTTCTGACTACAGGGCTGGTGCTCTATTCACTGAGCCACCTAGGTGCCTCTGGTTGGTTCTACTTTCTAACTGAATAGTCTCAATAGAGAAAAGCCCTAAGTTTACCCAAGAAGTTTACCCCAATGTCTGTCTCCCAGGGATGGGCTATAGCTGAAGAAAGGTAAGATAAGGTCTTTCAGACTATTTCAATCTTAACCATTCCATAGCAAGAGAGGCTTTTGTTGGTGAGTTTTCCAGATCAGCAATCAGCTCAGTCTTAGGAAATCTTCTCAGCACATAAAGAGACTACAGAGGTCTCTTAAGCTGATATACTTAACATTTTATTCACTTAATAAATGGTGTCACTGTTGCCAGCAAGTTCTCGGAGTCCAGGGAACACTTGCGACAATTAGTGAAACATTCTGCAGCTTTTCTTGTTTTCCCCAGGGAAGGAGTTGGAGAGAGAGGAGCCTCGTTAAGGTCCCCAAGATGTAACCCATGGTCCAGGGAAGCCCTAAGACTCTGAGTTCACAAAATCTGAGCTAAAGCCTGAGGATCTGATGAAAGAAGGTCAGTTTCTCTGTGGTTCTCACCTAGGCATGTAGGTGGCACAGCGAGAGATAGCTGCACCATCTTTCCTTTCGTCTATATTTGTATTCCCAGTCTTAGCACATATTAAAGGTCTAACATATGCTAGATTGGCTAACTGACAAGGAAGACATGAGTTCAAATTTTGCCTCACCCACTTGCCTTTCTTTGGGTCCTTAGCATAGTGTCTGATACTTATGATAAATACTTTTTGCCTTGACTTTCCAGCTGTGTGACCCCGAGCAAGTGTCACTAACTCTAAACCTCAGTTTCCTCATCTATAAGATGAGGGTGATAATCATACCTAACCTCACAGTGTTGTTGGGAGGAAGAAATAATAAGTGAAAAGTACTTTGTAAACCTTAAAGCACTCTACAAATGCCAGTCATTATTATTGTTTTTGTTGATCGTGTTATTATTACTGTCTACTACAGCTCCACCCTAGAGTTTTACTTCAGAAAAATCTCCAAAATAAAACATAGGTATAGTTTATGTTTAGGTTTACTCAAATGTGGATAATAGGGTCTTCAACTCCCACACTCAAAGTACAATATGAGCACTGAGTTATGGGACAGACTTTATTGTACTCCCACAGAAAATACATAAAGAAAATGGGATTCATATGCCTACCTCCACAGAAAGTACTCTTCAAAGTCTCTACCATATGATCTTGTCAAGTTGAATGGGGGACACAATAAGTTGAGCAGTATCTCCTTTGAACGGTTACCTTTAACATAAATTTATATAGTTCCTTAATATTCATGAGAGGCAGAATGGCATAGTGAATAGAGGTCTTCCATCAAAAAGGTCTGGATTCAGGTCTTGCCTCTGATACATATTAGTTGGGTGACCATGCTCAAGGAACAACTCTCTCTATGACTAAGTCCCAAATGAGTTGCTGATTTACATTGGTGAAGAAAGTTTCTGTCCTAGCAGTATCCTATACCAATGAAATAATTAGGCTGGACAAAATGGTTATGTGTGTGCACACACACATATAAAATATAAATTATACATACACATAGTATACATGCACACACATATATGTATCCATATTTTAGAGATGCTGAAACTAAGACCAAGAATGGTGAAGAGATAACTCATACAAGGTCACATGGCTAAGTCTCAGAATTGGTTTTCAAACCCAAGTCTTCAGACTCCATATCTTGTACTTTCCACCCCCACCTTGCTATGGTTCAAGGGCTCATTAATTTCTTCAACAGATCACTATTTACTCCCCCTGAAAAAGTGTCCTTTCCTCCCACTCCTCCAGAGCCCATTGGAAATATATTTCATTATCCCCTGGGGCACCAAGGTAGACTTCTCCTAACACTGCCTACCAACTTCTGAACACAGAATACTTCCTTTTTTAAATCTCCTTATTGCTGCTAAGATGCAATATTGTGTATTGGAAATAATAATTACCATAAGATCTAACATTTATATAATGGTTATATTACTTAATCTGATACCAAGGGAGCTCAAATAGATGGTATCTGAGGTTGCTTCAGCCTTTATATCTATGATTTTTCTATGAGATAGACACGTTTACCATCCCTCCCCACCCCCACATTTTACCCAATAAAAACTAAGGCTCAGGAGGTTTAGTGACTTGTTCAGGGTGACAGCAAAGGGTGGCAGGGTAAGATTTGAACTCAGGTTTTCCTAACTTTTAGTGCAGTCCTCTTCATTCTGACATGCTCTATTCCTAAGTATCTGAGTTTCTTCCCTTCTTCCCTATACTAGTACAGTATTCTCTCTATATAAGATACTTAACGGGGGTTTATTGAATAAGTGAGTGAATAGATGAAAGTATACAAAGCCAGGCTTATTGAGGTTTGGGAAGAATCCCAGATCACACAATTTTAGGCAAAAAAAGAAGGAAAAACAAAAGCCTAAATATCTCAAATACATGGGAACCTCAGAGCTGTTTAGAAGAGCAAGTCCCTAGCGATGGGGGTCTGTGAGAATGGCAGTTCTATTGCTTCATGGATATGTTCTCAGAATATGCCAGAGACCTGTGGGATTCCAAGGCCAGGGAAACTCACTGAAAGATTTTTGCCAAAAGAACTCTAGGTTATCGGGCTATGTTTTCACATTTACCCAGACCCTGGGCAGTCAGAGTCCCCCTTTTAAAGCAAGCTGCAGCCAGGGCAGATGGGAGCTCCACTTTTACTTTGATCCCATATAGTTTACACTTTCAGCATTACGAGCTACTGAAAGCTGCATGATCAAATTCCAGGTCATTACTCAAGAAAAGGGACCCCTCTGTGGTCGACAGCGACAGTTTCAAACCAATTAAAATAAGCCTAGCGTTTTTTGTAGGCTGCCCGCTTGCCTGCCTGCCACTCGGCAGGTCTCTGTGGGCCCATGCCTGCAATGAGCAAGATGCACGAAATGTTAATGGAGATGCTTAAATGCCACACCAAGGGGATTCTGGTAAATAAGGCCACTCAGAAGAAGCTGGGGGGAAAAGTCTCCCAAGCTAACCCTGGAGAAAACTTCAATAAAAATGAGGTTGGATTGAAAACAATTCACTCTGTGAGGGCTGAGTCTGTTGGCTGTGCTGGGAGGGGTTTTTGGAGGAGGAAAGCTATTTTATTTCCTATTAGTTCCCCTTTGTGAGTGTATATGCCCCCTGCTGCCTACACTGAGAGACTGCCAGGGCTTGACAGCACCCAGCTGAGCAGGCTGGGAGTCCCAAGGTGTAATTTGGTTAATAAAAAATGGAGAGGGAGGTGGCTGAGTGGGGTAGGGGAAAAGGAGAGGTTTGGCAAGTGTGGAAGGTATGAATTACAAGTCAGAGTCAGAGAAGCTGGGACAGGGATGTAGGAAAAGCCTAGAGGCTAAAAAAAAAAAAAGTAGAAGTGGCCATAGCTTGCCCAGTAACTCCACACAGCCCTGTCCTAGGAACGTTAGACGATATGCAAATAAATAAATGGTATGCAATGAAATACCATTTAAATTACAAGGCCAGAGGGCAGGGAAGGCCAAACTAAAAATACATAATAATGGATCCCCTATTTTATTTTACTAGGATTGCTGTCATTCTTAAAGTTATATAATTTTCATTGCTGTTAATTTGTGCTCAGGATACTGATGATCAAAACTTAGAGTATCTGACACAAGCTAGATATAAACCTAATCTCTGGATTTATAAATACATATTTTGCATAAATATAAATTTGCTAAGATATAATTACAAATGTATTTGGGGGGAGAATTTTTAGCCATGGAAATTGGGAAAGATAAAGGAAATTATGAGGGAGGGACTAGTTGTATTCTCATCAAAACAGAAACTCTGGAGGGGGAACCAAGGCATAGTCAAGTCTTTAGATGTGGCTCTTCTTAGTTCTTATATCCAAGTCCCAGGGTTCTCACCCATCAGTCTTGGCATGTTAACCAATATCCCCTTATTGTCCGTCCTCATTTTATAGGTAAAATGATTGAAACTGTCCTGTGGTAGAACACATTCAACATACATTTGAGTGCCTGAGTACAAGCACTCCCAGAAGAGACACAAATTTGAGCAAAATAAGCTTTCCTTCCCTGGATGTTGTATAGAAATATGTACCTCTGTTAGGTCTATGCAATATTGTATTCTGTATTACAGTTATCACTGAGAAAGTTTGTTTTTTTATGTATTATAAGCCACTTTTTGTTATCTTTGTGTCTGTTCCAGTGCCCAATGCCATTCTTGACATATGGTAAGTGATATTAAAATATATGATGAATGAATAAATAAATGAGTTCAAAACAAATAGCTATAGTAAACTTGCTGTCAATTCTGAAATTCAGTTAAAGGAAAAGTGTTCAAGAAATAGATGGAGCCACATGTAACATCAGTATGTGGAGGCAAACACTCAGTAATTAAGTCTGACTTCGGCCTTCATGAATACCTCCCATGTCTGTTTTGTAGATTGCTGGTGAGTCAAAAAGTTGGGGATTTAGGCCCATTCAGACATACTTGATCCCAAAGAAAGAGGGATGGAATTGGATTCAGAAGATAAAGGTTCAGACCCAAACTCTGTCACTTGATACATGAATGACTTTGGAAAGTTACTTAACCTTAGGCTGAGGTTTCCTCATCTGCAGAATGAGGGGGTTGAATTAAATGGCCTCTGAGGCCCCTTGCAGTTTTAAGTCTCTGATCCTAGTCCAACATCTAGCACAGAGCCCTGTGTATGGCACCTGATCAATAAATGTTTGTTGATGATGCTTGTAGCAAAGGATTGCAGAGTAGAATCTGTTCTCTTCTCTAAATATAGGAGAGACTACAAACTATCACTTTCTCTGGCTCAAAAGATAGTTTCAGTTTTGATGGGCTCTGTTATGAATGACAACCTTGAGTTCAGCCCTCTTTAGACAGCTGTCTACCTAGTCATCAACTCATGTAATTCTAGAGCTAGAAAGAACCTTAGTGATGCATGGATTCTAGGTAATACTTAACCGAAATTACTGAGTTTTACCCATGTCATGGAGGTTAGAATGGAAAGCTTGAGAAAGCCAAATTAACTCAATATAATTTACCTGGTCAATACCAAAGCATAAAGAAGGACTAGATTAGTTTGGTAAGACTTATCTTTTACAAAATTATGCAGTTCATTACATGGGATCTCAACCTCTAGATATGTGCTGACTTGTTTCCTGATGACTCTTCTAGAAAAGCAGCTATATAGACTCATCATTTCCATATTTATTTCTTTTACCTTTCTCTGGATTGGAAAAATCTTTAGATATATGATTAGCCAGCTCAATCCATCATCATGAGTAAATTATTGACAGAGGGAATAACCATATATATAGTAGGAATGAATACAATAAAAGGAAAGAGACCTAGACCCTGCCTTTAAGAATCTTCTGATTTTAAAACTATTAATAGCACCACTTGCAAATTATTGTGGCCAGTTCCTTAAATATGAGCTGCAAGTTTTCACAAGTGAAGGTCTTAATTAAATAAACTTCACTCAAATAGGTACCTGCTAAACTAGAAAAGTTGATGGATTAGAAAAAAATGAGGAAGAGGAGGAAGGTACCCATCATAAAAATTCAATGTAAAGGATGACCTTGAATCATATAATAAAAACCTCCAAATAAAACCACTAAATGCAAATGAGGCAAATGCTTATATTATAACAACAACAAAATGTCCCACAATTTATTTTTGTAATTATTACCTCACCCAATTTTTGCTATTTTCCCAAGAATACAGTAAGGAAATTGCATAAGCAATAATGCAATGATACTTTTATTGTTTGCATGATGAGGTTTTAATAGAAAATTCTGTGCTAAGAGTTGCATTTTAAAATATATGGTGGGGAAAGGAAAGGTGGGGAATGAGAGATGGGGATGCAGAGCAAGGTGTTGGATCTATGTTATTATGGAGACAGCAGATCTCTAAGATTTATTAAATTATCTACTACGAATTGTTTATTAGGAAAATTACTACCTAACTAGCTTTCCTTCATCAAGTTTCTAACATAGGCAGCTGGGTAGAGCAGTGGATAGAGCACAAGTCAGAAAGATCTGAGTTTAAATGCAGGATGAGGCACTTACTTGCTATGTAACCATGGGTTTAATCTCTTAATCATTTAATCTCTATCTGCTTCAAGTTCCTCGTTTATAAAATGGGAAAAATAACAGCATTGACCTCCCGAGACTGTCATGGGGCTCAGTGACATGGTATTTTTAAAGTGCTTTCCAAATCTTAAAACATCACAAAAATACGAGCTATTATTACCTTAAAGACAAAAAGGAAAACTAGTCACTCTGAATCACCAAGAAAGTAATTGAACCCAGAAATGGGACTTGATGAAGTTCAGAAGAGAGGAGTTAAACAAAGTCAACGGGTAAGGAACAGATTCAGCTAAGGGGGAAAGTGAACAGGTCAAGTAGAAGTGGGGAGAAGAAGCCATCGAACCGTCATTTGTTTATCATATGTCTATATATACACATGCTAGTAAGATAAGCCTACTGTGCAAAATCACCATTAGGCAAAAGTGATAGTAAACCAAAAGGCTTCTATCTGTTACCCCATGTGTTGTGCTGAAATAGAGGTTTCAGGAGGCCATCAGTAACATGGAGACTGGCATCACGGAGATGAGATTTAGTTTAGTTCAGGTGTGTGGCAACTAGTGGTGTATGAAACCTCTTACTCAACCCTAGAAACTGAAGAGATGCCCTCCTCCTACCTTCAGATCCCTTTTGTGTTGTCATAATGAATGTAAGTGCCTTGAGGACAGAGACTGTCTTTGCTTTGCTTGGGTTTGTATTCTTAGCGCTTAGTGCAGTACCTGGCACGTGGTAAGTGCTTAGTAAATGAGTACTTCATCTGTCTTCCTTGTGTTGTCCTTTGCCCTCTTTCTTGAAGATGACCATGACGTCAGGGGAGATGATGGCATTTCTTGCAGTTGACTTTGATTTGAGGGAGGGAGGGCTGTGCAAGGTCACCAGCCTCCCTTTCTCCTCCAGAGCCATTTGGGTCCAGTGGCCAGATAGTCATCAGAATGACTGGAGATGACCCAGGATGCAATGGGAGACCCTGCCTCTTGTAGGCTAAGGTCTTTTGAGGTTCTCACTTTGAGTAAGATAATGCCCATTCATGGAATAGGCCTCTTTAAGTAGTTACTCAAGGGATGGCCCCTTTAATTAAAATAAATCAAACTGGGAAGGGAAGACCTTCAGGATTCCTGGCCAAAAGAGAAACAGTCACTATTTAGTATTTATCTTCCTATCTATCTATCTATCTATCTATCTATCTATCTATCTATCTATCTATCTATCTACCATCTCTTTACTTCTAAGAAAGAAGATTCCATAACTTAATTTGAGAACCCCTTTTAACATGGAACAAATAACACTGTGAGGAAGTCCTTTTTATCTGCCTCTAATTCATCAAGATGAAGTATAAGCTCGTTTTCTCATTTCTGCTCTCAGTGATGAACAGTTGCTGTTCAAGATCCCTCATCAGATCACCAGTGAAACATTTAGCGATAAAAAGCAAGGCCCCAAATACAATAAAATAATTATAGCAATGTGTTGGGGGGGAGGGGCGGTTGTTGTTTTTTGATGGCAGCAAAGAAGCAGAAACAAAGTAGGTATTCTTTGGGAAATGGCTAAACAAGTTATGGTACATGAAGGTAATGAAATATTACTGTGTTGTAAGAAATATGAATATGATAAATACAGAAAAGATGGAGAGAAATAAAATGATGCCAAATAGATGATTAATAACAGACATACATAATATGTAATTTTATTGTTGTTGTTCAATCATTTCAGTGATATCTGACTCTGTGACCTCATTTAGAGTTTTCTTGGCAGAGATACTGGAGTAGTTTGCCATTGCCTTCTCCAGATCATTTTACAGATGAGGAAGCTGAGTCAAACAGGCTTAAGTGATTTGCCCAGGGTTACACAGCAAGTGTCTGAGGCTAGATTTGAATTCAGGTCTTTCTGACTACCGGCCTGGAGCTCTATCCCCTATGCCACCTAACTGCCATTAATGAAATATTACTGTGTTATAAGAAATGTGAATATGATGAATACAGAAAAGCATGGGAAAAAATAAAATTATGCCAAATAGATGATTAATAATACACATATATGCATATATTTATATGATAATTCTAGCTCTAGTAACCAGTCTACATGTAAACCTAAAATTTCTACTCTACCTACATATAATCCTCAGGAAGACACATGCCATACCAGGAGTTTCTGTCCCAGAAACACAATCTCACAACAAAATATGACTATATGGTACTGAAAATGGAAGGCTATTGACACATCATGAAGGAATGTACACCTTCCAAAATGATCACTCTCCACTCCAATTCTATGATGCACATTTTCTGTCTACTTAATATTTTGATTGGATCTGAAAATGGGCTTAAAGACATATGAAGATGCTATCTAAATCCAAAGAAAGAACTGATAGAAATATGTATAAAATGTGTGTGTGTGTGTGTGTGTGTGTGTGTGTGTGTGTGTGTGTGTGTGTGTGATGGTAGCCATCTGGGGTGGGGGGAGATTTTACATGATAAATTTATTATATATTTAAAAGGAATAGCAAGTTGCACATAATATAGATCTACAGTTTTCTGTGTAATCACATTTTTATTATTCTACTATGTTATGGAAATGCTTTTTATTTAGTAAATTAAAGATAAAATAAGTAAATTTTTTAAAAAAGAAAAGGGGCTTAAAAGTTCATTTAGATTAATGTTGCTTTCAATAGATACTGAAGCTGACACAGTGGAAATGAAGACAGTATTTGGATAAGATGACATGTATTTGAAACTTAGCCCTGTCATTCACCACCCATATAACCTGGGGTGGGTTACTTCACTTCTTTGGGCCTCCATTTTTCATTTGTAAGATCAGGTAGGTGATTCAAGATGACCTGCTCATCATGCAGGATTCTATAAACATTCCTCTTTTCTGCATTTCATGAAATACCTGGCCTTCCTTTTTTTTTTTTAAACTAACAAACTCACCAATGTGAACACAAAAGAATTGAGTATATAAAGCTTCCTGGCTGGAAAAGTACCTGTATGTGTGTTTCTTCTCCAATCCAACACTAAACATATGTAGAAACACAATCACTTTAATAGATGTCTGTATACTGAGCCAATCCCAATACATTATCTAAAACACAGGTTACCATGGCTTCAAATAGCTCACAAAGGACCATGTTAAAAAGTTCTCATTAGAGCTTCTATAATATCCCAGAGTTATACTATCGTCATTATGCTAAAGCAGTGGGAATCATGTCTCCCTGGGAGAACATGTGATGCCAAGGAGGTCATGGAATGACTCCAAGGGCTTTGTGATCATCCAATCATGAAAGGGAGGAAGGGTCAAATCTCATCCTTCCTTTGACAACTAATTGTGGAGTTTATCTCCAACACAACTGCAGCTTTAAAATTCAGTCATTAAAGCCCAATACTCCTTCACTCCACTCCCTCTACTGCCACTATATAAGCTCTCAGACTTCCTCCTTCAATATCTGGAGATGACTCCTCAAGGTCAGCCTAAAACCTGACCCAGGCTCCCACAATAATAACTGAAACAAATACCCCTTTCTTTCTTCCAGCATGCCTACCACTTGTAGCTTTGAAAGGTGCACTCTCAATTCCTTTTACTTCTGGATAGGAGAAAATGAATCACAAAGGATGAGAGGTATAGATGGAGTACAATCTGCATTGCTGAATTCATTATTTTACCTGCTCCCCAAACCCTCGAATACACTATTTTCTAATCAAGGGTACTACTTTGCATACAATGCCACGAATTGCAACCTCAAGGATTATTGTCTTCAAGTCCTTACTTTCACTGCCTCCATATATTTTAGCAGTCGTCAAAACTTAGACTTCTTGGCATTTCTTTCTCTATGTCTACATTACTCACATCTCTGCCCTTTTCTCAGCTCACATGAGCATCAATCCTTCATCATCTCTCACTTGGACTACTGAAATGTCTCATTAACTGTTCTTGCCTCAATTCTCTCCCCAACTCTGGTCCAATCTCTACATGCCTAGCAGAGTTATCTTCCCAAAGCACAGATTTGACCATGTCACACCACCCCTCTTCCCTCTTACTCAACAAATTCTTGTACCTCCCTATTACCCTTAGGATAAAATACAAACACTTCTAACTTTTAAAGTAATTTACAATCTGGCCTTTTCTCTCTTTATATGTAACTCTTCCTAAACTCTGTGGTATACCAAACTAACCTTCCTGCTATTCCTTACTTTCATATAAAATATAACGAAAATATCCGAACATGAATAGGAAATTGAGATATGATATCATCCATTAAGCAAAACACATAAAAAGAAAAGTGGATTTACATATATTAAAACTTTTTGCTGAACTGTAATCAGAGAAAATTCACTTTTGCTTGTTTGTATACTATGTATGCTAAATATCTCTGCACAATTACTCCTCCTAAAAAATTACGTTCCCTGATTGTTATGATCTATTATTTTATAGTTATATTGTGTATTTTTCAATAAAAATTGAAAAAAATGAAAAAATTGAAAAAATTAATTTGTTTGGCTAACTCCATTGATCTAATTCACTGTATGATTAATTAATAGCAAACAATAATTATTTGCAATGTGTCCTATCCACCAGAACAAACAAGATATTTTCAGGAAATAGTGAAAAGCATTCAATCACATTGCTATAAAGAACAACAACGTTTTTTTGTATTAATAACAAATAAAATAAAAATATTCTTGAAAGAAATACATATATTTTGGGTGCACACTAATTTTTTTTAAACTGATGGAGAGGCACATGATCAAAAATGTTTGGAAACTAGTAAAGGACAGTGCTAAAGGAAACTGTGCTAAAGGACAAAAAGACAAGTCCAAAGAACTGTAAAAATGAGGCAGAGAAATAAAAGAAAACAAATGTGTGCTTATATTATGGAGATAAATATTAGGTATAGTGGGAGAACACAAAAAATGTAGCAGATAGAGTTACTATACTCAAAGAGATGATATTCTAGCTCAGAAAACAAAATCTAAATTTATGAAATGACTTGAAAATAATTTTTAAAGTAATGTTTCACAGAATGCCAAAATGTCTTAGCAGCAACTTTCCTGGGGATATGGAATGAAAAGTGATTGGTGTGGGATAGATGGAATAATGTAGACATCTTGGAAAAGGAATTTTGGAGTTGGACGTTTAAAATGGGGACAGCTATGAATGAAATATAAAATGGTGGGGGGAGTAAGATATTACTAACCTTAACAAAAGTAGACACAGTAGAGCACAGTAGCTTTTTAGAATAATCAGTATAGACAGAGGTAAACTGAACTCACTTGGATAGATAGTTTCACCATCCTCCCAATCAAGATTAAAATCTTGGAGTTACCTGTGATTCTTCCCTCCCTCTTTCACACCCTATATTTAATCAATTGCCAAGTCTTATTGATTCTATCTTCATAATATCTTGTCAAGCTTGCCCATTCCCAGTGCCACCACCTTAATTCAGTTTCTTTTCACCTCTTGTTTACACCACAGTAGTCTTCTACTTGTTCTCTCACACTCCATTTTCATCCTTCTCCAACCCAATATCCAAACAGCTACTCCCTTGCTTAGCAGCCTTTGGTTGCACCTTCTTGCCTAAAATAAAATTCCTTAGTTTGGCATTTAAGGTGTTTGACAATGGGGCTCCCATTCTGCTTTCCAGTCTTACTTCACACTATTCTACCATGTACTCTAGCCAAATGGGATAAACCAGCCAAACAGTTCCCCAGTCTTAAACTGCACTCCAATCTCTGTGCTTTTGAAGATGCAGTCCCTCAGGCTCAGAATACACTCTTTTCCACATCTCTGCCTGTTGAAATCCTTCTCTTCCTTCAGGGTTCAGCTCAGGTACCATGAAACTTTCTCTAATCCCTGAATTGAAAATGATCTCTCCCTCTTCAAATTTGCTTACAGCACTGTCTGTATCTCTCCTTTACCCATATCACATTCTATATTGTACCCATAGCCAAAACTAGGGCAGGGTGACTGTTTTGTTCAAGGTCACTAAAATTTAGAAGCAAAAAGTTAACATATGCACTCTTTCAGCAGCACAGAGCAAGTTAATCATTAATTCTCCCTCCCTCTAAACTGAATTTGTTTTCATTTCATGTGTTATTTTCACATTGTAGCAATCTCTCTGGGCTACTCCTGAATCCAATTTATAGACTTGTAGGATTGGGTCTGCTGTGTGTGTGTGTGTGTGCGCGCACACATGCACGCACGCACGTGTGTGTCTAATTTGGGTTATAGGGACAATTCTGTTAGTCTACATGCCTAATATAATTACTTACAAGCCCCCACCAGTGTGTTTCTCATTAACAAGCAGCCAGTACACTCAATTAGATCTTAACAAATATGTATAGCAAGAGCAGTAATTGCAAAATATTCCTCCTGTAAAACTTAGGAGCACTTTTCCAGATATACATATAAAATTCATAGAAAGAAGGTTAAAATAGAGCTCAAATGGGGAGAATCTATCAAGGCACACATGTAGGAGATGCATGTGGCAAGGGCTCTCCCAAACTCCTGGTACTGCAAACTTGGGATTCTTTTCTCTCTTTGTTGAAGCATGTCTCTTTACCATTGGTTCCTCAGCTGGGTAATCAGTATCTGCTCCTCTCCATAGTCTAACTCTCTTCTCTGATGATAGGGCTCCTGTTTCTTGAAGGTGATTTCTCCCTTAAGTGACTATCTCTCTGTATCTATATCTATCTGGAATATGTGTCTTCACCACATGACTTACAGGGTTTCCTACTGGTCTAGTAGTTCCCCTTCAAAGCTACATACCTAATATTTGTGTATATGTATTTTCATAAAGTTCCTCTTCATCCCTCCCCCTGTAGGGAGTTCTCTACAGGCAATTTATAGTTTTACAATGTTTACAATGACTCCAACTTTCAAAATCTGAAATTCACCATGTTTTAACAATACAAAACAATGAAAATTATGGTCTATTTGTCTACTCAGTCAATTTAGAAGTTCTCTTTGTGATGTAATTAGAGAGCTGTTTGTACCTTATAAAGGGAAGTTGACAATATATAATATATAATTAATATAATTATAATATTATTATATAATATAATATAATACATGATATTAATATGATGCATATTACATATAATAATATATAATATAATATGACAATATATAATATCATGTGATTGCATTCAGGGCTTTCTATGACTATATCAACTGAAGTGGAGGGGGAACATCCATACCTTATAACATCATTAATTACAAAGTTTACTTGAGGACACTTTTTTTTGTTTTTTTGCTTTCTGAAGGGTGGAAGGTAGGGCAATTGGGGTTAAGTGACTTGCCTGAGATCACACAGCTAGTTTTTGTGTATATGTGTGTGTGTGTGTGTGTGTGTGTGTGTGTGTGTGTGTGTGTGTTAAGTGTCTGAAGCCAGATCTGAACTCAGGTCCTCCTGACTCCAGGGCTGGCTCTATTCACTGTGACACCTAGCTGCCCCTTGAGGACACTTTTAGCAATGCTGGTCAAGAATTCCTTTTGTATTGATTGTCATGAGCATTAAAATTGCTAGCTGTCTGATTGCATCATATTTGTTTGTAAATACATATAATTGATTTATTAGATGAAAAACTGCTAAAGGCAGAATTTGTGCTGCGGTTGATCTTTTTATCTCCAGTACTTAGCACACAACTATATTGATGTTTATTATATCGCACTGAATTGAACTGAAATGAATGGTATGAAAGAATTTCAGTTCATTAATGTTTTAACAGAGAGAACTTATACAACCCAACATCCAGGGAAAGTTCTCATGAAGCAGCATCCAGAAGTTAGAGTAAAGGAATTATGGAAAAGTAAGCACATTCAAAGACAAACTCATTTTTCTACTAATCCTTTCGTTCCCAATTGTAGTACTGCCCCTATGCATATGCCAGTAGGTTTATTCCCACTGAATTTGTCCAAGTAGATCACCTTGTTGTCACAGCCAAATGACATGAGGTAAGAAAGATTATGTATTTGGCTAAGAGATCTAAAAAGTACTCTAAGGCTTTTGGTTAAGCATCTTAGTGATTCAACAGGGGTCTGGGGAAGATGAATTAAGAGCAGCATAGCTTATAAGAATAAGGAGATAATTTGCCTTTACATTGGCATGATCAAACCATATACAGATTACTGGGAACTGTTTTAGGTCCCACATTTTAGGAAGGACATTGATCAACTGAAAAACATGCAGAATAAAGCAAGTATGATGGTAAAGGGCATTGAGTTAATGCCCTATGAGGCTGACTGAAGGAACTGAGAATATTTAGCCAGGAGGAAAGAAGATTCAGCAAGGGATACAATCATTGTTTTCAAGTACTCAAAAGGGTGTCATTCAGAGCTTATTATATTTGGTCACAAAAGAAAGACCAGGCACATATAATGGAAGTTGATAAGGTGGCAAATTTGAGATTGACATCAGGAAATTCAACCCAACAATTACTTTAATCCAAAAATAAAATGGGCTGCCATGGTAGAGTGGGTTAAAACCTCAATGGAGGTTTTATAGCAGAGTCTGGATGACCACTTGTCAGGTATGATAGTGGAGATTTTTTAAGGATATAGGTTGTAATACATAGTACATGAGTTCCCTTCCAACTCTAAAATTCTAAATGAATGTAATGTAAATGCTAGAACATTTTTCATGAGAGCAACAGTACCAAACCAAAATCCAAAGTCACTTTCAACACAGGTAAATTTTCATGCCATTACTTCTCCTATTTCTTTGTGCCAGAGAGGAAGTGGTATTATTAACTGTTACCCTAGAAAAGCTGGTATTTTATTGGAAGATAAAGGCTCTCTTACGCTAACAGTTCAGGAATATGAGCTTCTAGTACACAAAGGGATCTAATGGCTCTAGAATGTTAAGGATAACTATTGATTGATATTACTGTTCATGAGTCGCTTTTCCATGCTTCATATTCCTTTCCCTTCATTTTCATCACCTCTTATTCTTGATGTAGCTTAGACTTTGGAAGTAGTATTTCTATGCAGTCCTCCTCGCTCACAGTCTACAATATCACCTACTGAGAGTTGGCAAGAGTCTGGTCTAACCATGGTTTTCAAGGTGCTCAAAAATAGTACAAATAGTACAAAACTAAGATTTTATTAAATGCATATGAAGAAACTTTGAGAGTGTGAGCAAAGTCACATTGTTTGGAAAGACCCATTGCTATATTGCTAGGAAGGCAAGAAAAAAACTCTGGATCTTCCATTTCAAGTCTGTTTGCAATCTTGTAGAGCCCATTAAAAAGAGGTGGCAACTTGCTGGAGCTGAACCATCCTCTAGTGCTAATGAGGGGTGAAGTCAGAGACTGGCAGGGAGACAGCAAGAAGGCAAATTTCACACAACACCTCTTTTCACTGATTGAGTACAATTAACTAACACAGATTCTGGTCATATCACAGCCCGAACCACCCAACTTTTCTCCTCTATGGTCTCCCTCATGCGACAATCTCTAAAGACAAGATAAGATCAAGTCCCCAGCCTGTAAGTGGAAGTGTGGTTAGAGCTATTTCATATCTTTTTTTTCCTTATCCTCCCTGAAAATTTCTGTAGGCATAAGGAAATGAAAAATGAGAAAAGTGGAGAGTAAGTAGGGAAGAAGACAACAAAACACAAGAAGTAGCTTAGAATGAACTAGACTGTGTGCTTTGAGTGACTCTCAAAAGTACAGTCATGTGGAAATTCTCCATATTCCAAGTAACCCCTCATGAGCTGAGAATAGGCTTAATGCTGACTGACATCTGGAAAATTAGTTGAAGTGCACAATTTTGGTATCCAACATACTATACTCCAATGTGATCAATAAGGGGAAAAAGTTAATTCCTCAGAGGTAAATTCCATTTTTGTAGGTGAGTTGACATTATGTTCTCCTCATTTTCTTGCTCTAGCACTTGGTTGGTTCAGTTTGGGATTCTCCTGGCCACCTCCTTCAGGACAGCTTCCATGGTAGGTAGGTAGGCTGCTGACATAGGAAAACATTTTTGTAGACAAATTCCAAGTGCTTGACCTGTGACTCCCATATCTACTGCCATGACAGATTCCCCCAGATAGAGCTTAGATGAGATGGTTGCTGAATGGGAAGGAAGGTGAGTCCTCACAGGAGGCTCCCCTCCTCTCTGTCTCTGCTAATGTGCATTGCTGCAAGACAGCACCTGGCAGTTCACAGCCCTACAGTTGTATGAAGCAGATGCTCATCTATTACTTTATCATCTCCATGCTACTTTTGGGAACAGAGGGATAGGAAGGGAAGGGCTGGATGAAAATGAAATGCTATCTAACATCAGTCCACAAGTTATCTCATCCTAAACCAGCAGTTCTCAACCTGTGGGTTGCAACCCCTTTGGGGGTCAAATGACCCTTTCATAGGGGTCACAAGGGTCTCCTAAGACCATTGGAAAACACATATTTCTGATGGTCTTAGGAACCGAGACACCACTCCTCTATCCGTCTCCAGGCAGGTCCACCCACATGCAGATATGCCCACATACAACTATTAAAGGGTTGTGGCATTAGGAAGGTTGAGAGCCACTGTCCTAAACATTTCTTCCCCCAGTCAAAAGATTCATGACTAGGGTTCTCACTGAGCATTATGGTTCATGGGAGACAATGAAGGGGGAGGGGGATAGTAGAAAGCAACATCTACAAGTTGCAGTCACCATCTTTTAATAGCCTTATGGAGGAAGACAGGTTTGCAGGAGTGAACTAAGGGAGTAGAACTTCATAATTCTACAGATAGTCAAATAAGTACAGCCTGCTAACTGAGGTCTATTCCATTTCACCCTGTGGGAGAAGGAATTTCAAGATGCTAGATATTTACTCAATGGGTCCTAGGAGGATTGTGGTGAAGCTACCTAGTCCTAAACATTAACCATGGGTCCTTTTATACTTTTCTCCAAAAGAACAGTTCCTTTAAACTGTAATCTAATAAAAAGAAAGAGGGTGGGGGATCTTAAGTCCACATGTGCCTCATTAACTAAACAAAAAAAGAGAAGGAGGTGAAAACAGAGTTGCAAAGGTCTCTCAAGATCCAAAGGTCCCTCTCTCAAAGATGTTGCCACTGTTGCTTTTTTTCCCTCATTCTCTTATTTCAAAAATAAAAATGTTTATGTAAATATACCTGCAATACCAATTACTTTCTTTCCTTACCTCTCCCTTCCTGTTTGAAACACCAACCTCTTGGATATATATTGTTCATTCCCTCCTAAATCATTCCTGATGGCTGGACTCCTTGCACTCCATTACAGAAAGAGGTTGTGCGGGAGTCCCAGTTCCGTTTAGCTAGCAGAAAAAGAAGCCTCCCAGGAAAAACCCACCCAGGAGCTGTCCAGTGCTGAACTCCAGCATGATGGACGATTATGGACCATCTGCACTTTCAGAGGAGGATAGATTTATGAGCATGAGAGACAGCTAGAAGAGTGTCCATTACTATAACTCACTGCCCTCTTTGGAGATATTCTAATCAGGCATCTTTTCTTGCTGCTGAAAAGTCCAGGTTAAGCATTACCAGGAAGGAAAAATCAATTATGTTTTTGTTTTGTTTTAAAGACATTTTTTTCCAAAGGTCTTTGAGTTGGGGGAGGAAAGAGGAATGGAGAAATGCCATAATCAGAAAAGCAGCCAATCATGAGGTCCAGCAACAATTCTTGGTCTCTAAATGTGGCACTGAGAACCCTGGCATTTGGCTTCAGGAACCTGGTGTTTAAATGGTGTCAATAATTCACTCCTCAGCTGAGATCTGACAAACAGTAAAACATTAGTGATGTCTGGATCTCCCAGAAGAGCTTCTATACCCACAATACACTCTCACATACACATTCTAGTGTACAGATACAAATACACTACTCTGTCATCATCACACCTGCTTTTCTCTTTACCTCGCTCCCCATCACTTACCATAGGTATACTCAGTTTCAAATCTATGGGCAAAGGACTGCTAATCAGTTTGAGTCTCAGTTCCTAGCTTTGGCAGGAAGTAAATAGGACATCTTTGGTTTGGAAAGCCTTTGGTACAGGATTACATTCCTTTTTATGCTGCTACCTTATAACTATTGCCCAGAATCATAGAATGTAAAGGCTGAAAGGGACAAGAAGAGATTCACTATTAGATAGATGTCAAAGATGCTTCCCACTCCCATGTGGTGCAAATCAAACGAAAATGTAATTGGGAATTATTTAACAAAATTAACAAAACACAACAAAACAAAAATAATGTCAATGTGGCTTTCTCAGTCAGTATGTGACTCACAGGTATCTTTATGTATGGTTTTGTAACTATCATTTCTATTTTATTACGATACCTCTGATCCTGAAAGTCTCTCCTTTTTGATAGGTGAGAAAATTGAGGTACAGAGAAGGAAAATTATAAGTAAGATAACATGATATATGAGAAAGATGAGAAATTGGATGTCAAGAAACCTGGATAAGAAGTAAAGTTGTGCTACTTACCAGGTCTGTAACCAAGTTACAGGGAGCAATGCATTTAGGAAAAGAGGATAATTGTCGTGGAAAGTAGTCACAGAAAGTAGATTGAAGGCCACAGTGAGGAATACAAGTATCTGACTTCACTTTTGCCCTTTCTCTATACTAATTATTTTGCTAACTAGTACTTTCCTTTGTATTATCTTCTATTGTCATCCATGGTTCTATCATTATTCATGCCTGGTCACACCCTGACATGGAATTGCCCTCAATACCTACCTTCATATCTACATGTATAAATGTCACTTTATTACTGAACAAAGCTACATGGGATCCTTCAACCATGCTGACTAGACCCTCACAAATTTTGTTATTTTGTGCCCTTACTGAAGAAATTCTTTTATTCCTTTAAAACTCCTCATCCAATTCTCCACAGAGCTTGTTCCAAACCTTCTATTCTCTACTCCAAGTTGAACACTTTCTCCTCCTGAACACTTTCTTCCATTGTCTCAGTAAAGCATAAGTTGAGGTCTTCAGCTGAGAGGAAGGGAATAAGAGATGGCTTGGAATATGAATTGAGAAAATACCATTATATTTCACATTTAAGAGATCACTGTTAACTTTGGAAAGAGAGCAATTTTAGTTGACTGATGAGGTCTGGAGTTAATGTGCAGAGGTTTAAGAAGAGAATTCTTTCAGGATGTGAAATATTTCATAATATTTTTGGTCTGGAAAGTAAGAACTACTAGCTAAGGAATGATTGAGGGTTATAGGGGATGATGGTTCTGGGCACAATTGGCTTGAGAAGATGAAAGGTAGTAAGATCTGGGGTATGTGCAGATGGGTAGGCCATTATGAGAAAAGGAGTACTTCTTGATTGAATACTGGTGTGAGGGAGAATAGATTAAGAGATGAAGAGAGTTCCAGGAGTCAAAATGGCAGCATAGAAGCAGGAGAACTCCATAGCTCCCCCCATAACCACCTCAAATGCCTATAAAATATGACTCTAAACAAATTTTAGAGCTCAGAACCCACAAAATGACAGAGAAACAAAGCTCCTGCTGAAGGCAGTCCAGCAGGCAGAGGGGAAGAGTTCATTGCAGCACGGACAGGGAGGCTTCATAACAGCATGCTGGGAGTCAAGCCCAGCCCAGCCTGAAACCTCAGCTTTAGTCTCAGGGTGGCCAGGACAAGCCATGGCTGGAGCACTTGGGAGAGTGGATCACAAGCAGCTGAGGCAATTTCCAGAATTATCAACCCATAAGAGTCAAGGAAAAAGTGAAAGGTCAGTGGAACTTGGTGAAATTTGGGGGAGAGGATTAGGTCAGGCTGTCTGGCCCCAGAGTGAGAAGTGGCAGAAGTGGTGGCCCTGTAGCCACCTCCCAATGTCTACTTCAGAGCTCCTAGCCTGCAGATTGCAGGGGAGCCAAGTGACCATTCAAAGGCTAAGAGTACTTAGCCTCTTGCCTTAACCTTCCTGGATCTGAATCACAGTCTTGGGGGTGGTCTTGAGATGCATGACCAGTGAGCCAAAGCTGTTGGGGGCTGCAGAGACAGCACCTTCCTAATAGCTCTGGCAGCTGCAAAAACCCCAGCAATTTGGAACAAAGCTCTCCCTTCTGAAAGTAGAGTTCTATGGAACCAAAAAGACAAGTAATCGACTGGCAACATGAGCAGGCAAAAGGAGGCAAAGCAAGAACAGCAATACAACTTTAGATTCATTTTTTGGGGACAAAAAGGATCAAAGCAGGGAATGGGAGGAAGAAAACACAGTCAGAACTCCTGCACCAAAATCTTCCAAGAAAAATGTAAACTTGTTACAATCCATAGAGGAGCTTAAGAAGGATTCTGAAAACCAAATAAGAGAAGTGGAGGAAAAATGGGAAAGAGAAATGAGAATGCTGCAAGAAAATCATGAAAAGAGAATCAACAACCTAACTGAAGAAAATAACACCTGAAAAAATAGATTAACTCAAATGGCAAAAGAGGCCCAAAAAGCCAAAGAGGAGAAGAATGCCTTAAAAAGCCAAACTTGCCAGATGGAAAAAGAATCTCAAAAGCTCACTGAAGAGAAGAATCCCTTCAGAATTAAAGTGGAGCACATGGAAGCAAGCAAATGACTTTACGAGAAATCAAGATACTATTAAACAGATCCAAACAAATGAAAAAATAGAAAGCAATATGAAATATCTTACTGAAAAAAACCACTGACATGGAAAATAGATCCAGGAGAGACAATTTTAAAATGATTGGACTACCTGAAAGCCATGATCAGAAAAAGAAGTCAGGAATCATCCTTCAAGAAATTCTCATCAAAAATTGCCCTGGTATTTTAGAACCAGAGGGCAAAATAGAACTTGAAAGAATTCACTGATCACCTCCTAAAAAAGATCCCCAAAAGAAAACTCCTAGGAATGTTATAGCTAGGTTCCAGAGTTCCCAGATCAAGGAGAAAATATTACAAGTTGCCAAGAAGAAACAATTTGAATATTGTGGAAACACAATCAGGGCAACCCAGGAACTAGCAGCTTCTAGACTGAGAGACTGAAGGGCTTGGAATATGATATTCCAGAGATCAAGGGAGCTAGGATTAAAACCAAGAATCACCTACTCAGCAAAATTGAATATAATGTTCCAGGGCAAAATATGGTCATTCAATGAGGTGGAGGACTTTCTTGCTGAAAAAACCAGAACTGAATAGAAAATTTGACATTCAAATACAAAAAGCGTGAGAAGGTAAACATGGAAAAGAATTCATAAGGAACTTATCAAAGTTGAACTATTGACATGCCAACACAGAAAAACAATAATTGTAACTTATGAAACTTCTCTCAGTATTAGGATAGGTGAAGGGAATATATATATATATATATATATATATATATATATATATATATA
>CM053584.1:177160298-177187844 GCA_028627135.1 Pseudochirops cupreus | reverse complement strand
TCATCTCATACAGAAGAGGCAAGGGATAACTGTTACAATGGAGGAGAAGAACAGGAAGGCAAAAGGGAATGGGTCACCTTATTCTCATTGAATTTGGCTTGGGGAAGGAATGACGTACACTCTAAATTGTGCATCTTACCCTACAGGAGAGTAGTGGGGAAGGGGATGAAAGGGGGGATGATGCAGGGGAAGGCAGCTTGGGGGGGAAGGTTGTTAGAGGCACACACTTCTGTAAAGGCACAGGGACAAAGTAGAGAATAGAACAAGTGGGGGCAGGATAGGAAGGAGGGAAATATAGTCAGTCTTTTACAATATGTCCGTTGTGGCGATGTTCGGCATAACTACACATGTACAGCTTGTATTGAATTGCTTGTGTTTCCAGTGGGAGGTGGGTAACAAGGGAGGAAGGGAAAGAATCTAGAATTTAAAGTTCTAAAATCAAATTTTAAAATATATATATATATATGTATATGTATATGTATATATAATAATAATTATCATTATTTTTTACATGCAACTGGGAAATAAGATATACAGGCACTGGGGTAGGGAGATCCATCTTTCCCTACCATAAAGTCAGAGGAGTGATGGGGGAGGATATAGAAGAGAGCAGATTGGGGAGGGGATATACAGTGGGATTGCTGTTTTGGGATGGTGGGTAGGGGAAAGACAGGGAGAAAATTTGTAACTCAAAATCTCGTGGAAATGAATGATGTAAACTAAAAATAAACAAAAATTAATTATTAAAAAAAGAGATGGGTGTGGCTAGGTGGTGCAGTGAGTAGAGCACCAGCCCTGGAGTCAGGAGGACCTGAGTTCAAATCCAGCCTCAGACACTTAACACAAAGCTAGCCGTGTGACCTTGGGCAAATCACTTAACCTCAAATGCCCTACCTTCCCCCTCCAGAAAGCAAAGAGAAAGAGAGAGAGAGAGAGAGAGAGAGAGAGAGAGAGAGAGAGAGAGATGAAGAGAAAGGACCTCTCTTTCTGGGTTTTGATGACACCATTCTCTTTATTCTCCTACTTGTTGAACTGTTTCTTTTTAATGTCCTTTGCTAGATTATCTTCCTTATCGCATATAATGTGATAGAGTGCTGCAATTTGAGTCAGAAAAATGTGAATCCAAATTGAGCCTAAGATGCTGAAGAACTATGTGGTCCATGGCAAGTCATTTAACCTCTTAGTGCCTCAGTTTCCTTATCCATAAGAATAGGGTTGGACTTGATGATCTCTAAAGTCTTTTTTAGTTGTAAATCTACAGTCCTGTGAACTGTGGATATAAACCAAGACTCTGTTTGGGGCTCTCTTCTTTTCTCTAAATATACTTTCTTACTTGGGGATCTCATCAGATTCACAGGTTTAATTAGAAAAATTACCCCCAGATTTATACATCTAAATCCTAATTTCTCTTAGATACAGACCTATATCACCACATCTTTATTAAATATATCAATCTGAATGTATACTATAAACAACTTGAACACCACGTGTCTAATAAAAAATTAATTGTCTTTCCCCCTAGAACCACGCCTCTTCTGACTTTCTCTTTTTCTGTTGGGGATGTCACTGAAATTCTGGTCATCTAGGTTTTGTCAACACACAACTTTGGTGTCATTACTGAATCCTCCCTCTATCTTACCCTACATATTGAATCAGTTAACAAATCTTATTTCTATCTAAAAATCATCTCTTATATTTATCTCCCTTTCATGTTTACAGTTAATACACTCATCCAGACCCTCATTGCCTCTTACCTATGTATTACTAGGTATTATACTAGCCTTCTAATTATTCTTCCCATGTCAAGTGTCTCCCCATTCCAAGGTTTCCTCCAGAAAATTACCTAAGGGATTTTTTTTCCTAAAACACAAGTCTGATCATATCAATCCCATACTCAATAGTTTTCAATAGCACTCTACTGATTCTCTTGGATCAAATATAAATTTCTCTATTTCATGTTTCAAGGTCTTCATGATATTGTATAAACCTACTTTTCTAGCGTTATTATACGTTACAACTCTTTAAGTACTATGCAATCTAGCCAAAGTAGCCTACTTATGCCTCTTTACACTCAGCATTGTAACTACTATCACCATGTTAGTTAACTAGAGATAGTTACAAATGTAAACTTAGGCAAAGAGTCTAACATCTGTCTATGTGTTAGAAATGTTTCAGTGTTATTTTAAAATTTTTAATGGCTGAGAACCAAGATGGTGGAGTAGAACCACAAACTTGGCATGGTTTCCAGCTCCCAACAATTCCAATACCTGTAAAAAAATGACTCTAAACAAATTAAAAAGCAATAGAACCCACAAAGTGACAGAGAGAAACAAATCTCCCACTGAAGACATCCCAGCAGGCCAACAGGAAAGGACTATTGCAGTACGCTGGGAATCGAGTGCAGTCCCACAGGAGCCACATGTTTCCAGCACCAGGCTGGCCCCAACCAGCAGTGGCCAGAGCACACTTCAGGAGAATGAATAACCAGCAGCTGTGGTGGCTTCCAGACTTCTCAACCCATAAACACAAAAGTAAAAGGTCAGTGTGGAACTCTGTTGGAACAGGGGTAGACAGAAGAGTGCAATCAGACTTCTGCCCCCAGGGCAAGAAGTGGACACTGCCTCAGGAGTGCCTGGCCTGCAGATTGTAGGGGGACCAAATGACCACTCAGAGGGTAATTGCTCTTGCTTTAACCTCTTTGGATCTGGATCACATTCTCATGGTTTTAGCCCCAGAGTGGCCCCAACCAGCAGTGGCTAGAGTGGACTTTGGGACAGTGGATCACTAGCAGCTGTGGTAGTTTCCAGAATTATCAACCCATAAATGCCAAAGACAAAGTAAAAGGTCAGTGAAGAACTCTGTTGGAACTGGGGAGGATGGAGCATGATACAGCACCTGCCCCTGGAGCAAGAAGTAGTAGAGGCATGGCAGCCATGCAGCTGCAGCCTCATGGCTGCTTCAGAGCCCTGGGCCTGCAGATTGTAGGGGGACCAAGTGACCATTCAGAGGTTAATGGCTCTTGCCTTAAACTACCTAGATCTGGATCACTGTCTTGGGTGGAGGTCTGAGAGTGAGTGACCAGTGAACCAGAGCAATTGTGGGGCTGCAGAGGGCACCCAACTAATAGCTCCAGCAGCTATGGAAACCCTAGCAATTTGGGAAAAAGCTCTCCTCTCTGGAAGCAGTGTTCTACTGTGCCAACGCACTCAAAAGGCAAATAATTGAGTGGCAACATGAGCAAGAAAAGGAAAAAAAAGCAAGCACAGCCATCAAACCTAAGATTCCTTTTTTGGGGGACAAAAAGGATCAAAGCATGGAATGTGGGAGGAAGACCATGAAGTCAGAACTCCTGTACCAAAAGCTTCCAAGAAAAATATGAACTGGTTACCAGCCATGGAGGAACTCACAAAGGATTTAGAAAATCAAGTAAGAGAAGTGGAGAAAAATTTGGGAAGACAAATGAGAATGACGCAATAAAGTCATGAAAAGAGAGTCAACAACCTGACTGAAGAAAATAACACCTTAAAAAAAAAGAGGCCCAAAAAGCCAATGAAGAAAAGAATGCCTTAAAAAGCTGAATTTGCCAAATGGAAAAATAATTTCAAAAGCTCACTGAAGAGAATAATTCCTTCAGAATTACATTGGAGCAAATGGAAGCTAATGACTTTATGAGAAATCAAGATACTATTAAACAGATCCAAACAAATGAAAAAATAGAAGGCAATGTGAAATATATCATTGGAAAAACCACTGACCTGGAAAATAAATCCAGGAAAGATCTTTTAAAATTATTGGACTACCTGAAAGCCATGATAAAAAAAAGAATCTAGACACCATCCTTAAGAAATTATCAAGCAAAATTGCCCTGATATTCTAGAATCAGAGGGCAAAATAAAAATGGAAAGAATTCACTGATCACCTCTTGAAAAAGATGCCAAAAAGAAAACTCTTAGGAATATTATAGCCAAATTCCAGAGTTCCCAGATCAAGGAGAAAATACTACAAGCAGTCAGGAAGAAACAATTTGAGTATTGTGGAAATACAATCAGGATAACAAAAGACCTAGTAGCTTCCACATTAAGGGATCAAAGGGCTTGGAATATGATATTCCAGAGGTCAAATGAACTAGGACTAAAACCAAGAATCACCTACCCAGCAAAACTGAGTATAATGCTTCAAGGGAACATATGAATGAAATAGAGGATTTTCAAGCATTCTTGATGAAAAAACCAGAGCTGAATAGAAAATTTCACTTTCAAATAAAGAAGCATGAGAAGGTAAACAGGAAAAAGAAATCATAAGGAACTTATTAAAGTTGAACTATTTACATTGCTACATGCCAAAATGATAATGGTAACTCATAAGATTTTTCTCAGTATGAGGATAGTTCAAGGGAATATATATGTGAGTGTGGGCATATTTATATTCATGTATACACAGAGGGCACAGGATGAGTTGAATATGAAGGGATGATATCTAAAAAAAATAAAATTTAAGAGGTGAGAGAGGAATCAATTGGGAGGAGAAAGGGAGAGAAAGGTTAGCATAAATCATCTCATACAAAGGAGGCAAGAGAAAACTGTTACAATGGAGGGGAAGAACAGGAATGTGAAAGGGAATGGGACAATCTTACTCTCATTGAATTTGGCTTAAGGAGGGAATAACATACACACCAAATTGGGTATCTTACCCTACAGGAAAATAGTGGTGTAGGGGATAAGAGGGGGGAATGATAGAAAGGAGGACAGATTGGGGAAGAGGGTAGTCAGAAGCAAATATTTTTGAAAAGTGATAGGGCCAAAGGAGAAAAAAGAATATGTGGTAGGTGGGATAGGATGGAGGGAAGTATAATTCTTCTTTCACAATATAACAATTATGGAAATGATTTGGGTAACTACACATGTACAACCTATATTGAATTGCTTATCTTCCCAGTAGGGGTGGGTGAGGAGGGAAGAAGAGAAAAAATTTTTAAAAACAAATGTTTTAAAAAATTTTGTTTTCTACATGAAACGGGGAAATAAGATATACAGGCACTGGGGCATAGAAAGCCATCTTGCCCTACTAGGAAGTTGGGGGGTCTTTGGGGAGGATATAAGAAAGAACATTTTGAGAGAAGAAGTTTTCAGTAGGCTTGCTATTTTGGGGTAAGGGGTAGGGGAAAGACAGGGAGAAAAAAATTGTAACTCAAAATTTTGTGGAAATGAATGTTGAAAACTAAAAATAAATTAATTAATTTAAAAGAAAAAAAATTAATGGCTAATAAAATGGTGATTGCTTTCAATAAAAAAAGAAATGTTTCTAACTGGGGGCGCAGAGCAATTATGACTAAACTCTTAACTGTTTGTCTAAAATAAATTCCTTAAAGTTCAATAGGAGAGAACCATGTGAAACTTATGGGTCATTGTATAGTTTCATAGGCTTAAAAGGAGACCATTTTAATGAGGTTTTTACAAATTCACATGATTTCACCAAATGCTGTAGGTGAGAAACAGACTGGGAGGAGAAAGGTAATTTGCTTCACTGGTAGCACTGACCCTTTATTTGTTTCATTACAACTGAACGGTTTCTCTGAGGAAACATTCATATCAGAACTAAGCTTCCTACATTAGTCTTCACTGTCCTTCAAAGCAATGAGAGAATTAACCGATCCATATTATTTGAAGCCCAACCTTTTTCTCCATGGAAACAGATACCTCTGATTTCATTATTACTATTACTTTTATTACTTATCTTTACTAATAATGATACAATGTAGATCTCATTATAGACATTTAGGTATCCCTAAAAAAGTTCCTTTTCTATCCCTGCCCTCAACTTCTGCCAGCCTCTTGTCTGCAAAGTATGCTATTCAAAGGGAGTGAGAGGGGAATGAAATGGAAGTCCAGATCTCCAAACCTCTTCTCCCACAGTAAAAATTACTGCCAATGATATTATATGGGCAACCCATAAACTCAAATCACCTCTGAGAACTTCCTTCATTAAAACTTCCACTATATAATCCAGCAATTACTCCAAATACAGTGCCCTCTCCTACTTCTTCCAGAAAGGTCCCAAGCAAATCTGATAGAAGCAATACCATATTTCCTTCTTAACAATGAAAATAAAGAGTGGAGGAGTAGGGAGTGGCAGTGAATCAAGGGAAGGGGTCAATTTGTTATTCTTTTTAAATGCAGCACCATAGCTTGCCCAGTATCTCAACTGAGTTTAGAGAGAACCTCAGAGTCCAAAATGAATGACAAAAGTGCCTCTTTTCTAATTTCTACTGTGCTCTCTGCCCTCTTCCTTTCTAGGAACACACAACTGCATTTTCAATCTCCAGATCCCCTTCTCTTTAATATTGCTCCTTTAAGATTCATTTATCTGTCCCACTGCAAACATTCTAGGGAGATGGCTTCATTTTGTGTAAATATGTGGTGTGAAAAGGAGAGATTTCTCTTCTCCTTCCTATTATCATTAAAAATGTGGTGTTCCAAATTGAGCATTACATTCCAGATAGCAAATGACCAGAGCAAAGTTTAGTGAGACTATCACCCTTATTATTCTGAATACTATATTTATAAGTCTAGGAAGGGAATTTAAGACCCCTGATTTCTAACCCAAGAGTGACTTCTGATCATGAATATCAACATCTATTTATTCAATCAGCCTAGAAAGCCCTTCTCATTTAGCCTCTAGCTCAACATTTAGTTCCTGAGCATCCTTGAAAGCTCAGTTAAATTACCACCTATTTCATTTCTTTTTCCAAATTAGTTTTTGTTTATTTTTAGTTTACATCATTGATTTCCACAAGATTTTGAGTTACAAATTTTCTCCCTGTTTTTCCCAAAACAGCAATCCCACTGTATACCCTCTCCCCCAATCTGCTCTCTCCTGTATCCTCCCCCAGCACCCCTCTGACTTTCTGGTAGGGCAAGATGGATATATATTAACATTTGATTTTAGAACTTTAAATCCTAGAATCTTTCCCTTCCTCTCTTGTCACCGACCCCACTGGAAAGACAGGCAATTCAATATAGGCCATACATGTGTAGTTAAGCAAGAACATCTCCACAATGGACATACTGTGTGACACTGACAATATTTCCCTCCTTTCTATCCCACCCTCCACTTTTTCTATTCTCTACTTTGTCCCTGTCCCTTTACAGAAATGTGTGTTTCTAACCACCCTCCCCCCCAATCTGCCCTCCCCTCCATCATCCCCCTCTTATCCCTTTCCCCCCTACTCTCCTGCAGGGCAAGATACTCAATTTAGAGTGTATGTCATTCCCTCCGTAAGCCAAATTCAATGAGAGTAAGGTTGACCCATTCCCTTTTTGCCTTCCTGTTCTTCTCCTCCATTGTAACAATTATCCCTTGCCTCTTCTATATGAGATGATTAACCCCATTCTGTCTCTCCCTGTCTCCTCTCATTCTATTCCTCTCTCACCTCTTAATTTCATATTTTAAAATATCATCCCTTCCTATTCAATTTATCCTGTGCCCTCTGTCTATGTACACATATACACACACTCACATATGCATTCATATGCATATATACCCTTCTATATAGACACATTTATATGTATACATACATACATACATACATACATACATACATATATATATTTATATATTTATATTCCCTTCACCTATCCTCATACTGAGAAAAGTTTCATAAGTTACAATTCTAATTTTTCCATGTTGGCATGTAAATAGTTCAACTTTGATAAGTTCCTTATGATTTCTTTTCCATGTTTACCTTTTCATGCTTCTTGTGTTTGAATGTCAAATTTTCTATTCAATTCTGGTTTTTTCCTCAAGAATGCTTGAAAGTCTTCCACCTCAATGAATGACCATATTTTCCCCTGAAACATTATACTCAGTTTTGCTGGGTAGGTGATTCTTGGTTTTAATCCTAGCTCCCTTAATCTCCAGAATATCATATTCCAGGCTCTTCGGTCCGTTAATGTAGAAGCTGCTAGATCCTGGGTTATCCTGATTGTGTTTCCACAGTATGCAAATTGTTTCTTCTTGGAAGCTTGTAATATCTGCTCCTTGATCTGGGAACTCCAGAATCTAGCTATAACATTCCTAGGAGTTTTCTTTTTGGGATCTCTTTCAAGAGGTGATCGGTGAATTCTTTCAAGTTCTATTTTGCCCTCTGGTTCTAAAATATCTGGGCACTTTTCCTTGAGAATTTCTTGAAGTATGATTTCCAGGTTCTTTTTTTGATCATGGCTTTCAGGTAGTCCAATAATTTTTAAAGTGTCTCTCCTGGATCTATTTTTCAGATCAGTAGTTTTTTCAATAAGATATTTCCTCATTGGCCTTTTGGGCCTCATTTGCCATTTGAGTTAGTCTATTTTTTAAGGTGTTATTTTCTTCAGTCAGGTTGTTGACTCCCTTATGATTTTCTTGCATCATTCTCATTTCTCTCCCCAACTTTTCCTGTACTTCTCTTATTTGGTTTTCAAAATCCTTATTAAGGCCTGTAACCAATTTCCATTTTTCTTGGAAGCTTTTTGTGCAGGAGTTCTGACTGTGTTGTCTTCCTCCCATTCCATGCTTTGATCTTTTTTGTCCCCAAAAAAAGGATCTAAAGTTGGATTGCTGAGCTTTCTTTGCTTCCTTTGCCTGCTCATGTTGCCAGTCACTTACTTGACTTTTCTGCTCCACAGAACTCTGCTTTCAGAAGGGAGAGCTCCGTCCCAAATTGCTGGGGGTTCTTCCCAGCTGCCAGGGCTATTAGGAAGCTGCCATCTCTGCAGTCCTCACCAGCTTTGGCTCACTGAAAATGCACCTCAGGACCACCACCCAAGACCACAATCCTGATCCAGGCAGCTCAAGGCAAGAGCACTTAGCCTCTGAATGATTGCTTGGCCCTCCTGCAGTCTGCAGTCTGGGAGCTCTGAAGCAGCTATGTGGAGGCAGCTGCAGGGCTGCTACTTCAGTCTGCTTCTAGCTCTGGAGGCAGTCAGCTGGACCCTCTCCTCCAAATTTAGCCGAGTTCCACTAACCTTTCCCTTTGTCCTTGGCTCTTATGGGTTGGTAATTCTGGAAACCACTACAGCTGCTGGTGATCTGCTCTCCTGAAAGTTCCAGCCACCCCACCTATTTCATTGAGCCTCCCTTAGTTTCCCAAAGCTTTTTCACACTAGTACTTCCTCTTAGTGCACTTTCACATTTTATCTTACACCAGAATTATTTTTGTGCATACTTTATTCCAGAAATTTAGATTGGAGAGAGAACCAGCTAGACTCAGCTTTCCTAGTGTTATGATGGGCACTCAAGATAAATTACTAATGAGAACATAGACAACAGAAAAAAAAAACTTGACTAAATCACATTCTGTCCCACTCATTCTTCAAAATAAAAACCTTGCCATGATTTTTTAAATTAATACTTATGCATAGGTTGGCAATTCTTGGTCATGTTATTTTGTAGTACTCATGATGAGTATAGGTTAAGAGGGCCAAAATAAATGTAGTCACATCTTAATCAACAACTTATAAGACAAGTGATAAAGATGAAAAATTCTACAAAATCCTTGACAAGGTTCTCTAAACCAAGTAGAACATGTAGCTGCATACTTCATTACCTAAATGTGAAGGTGGAATCTAAGTTCTCTGAGGGCAAGCAGTGTTTGTCACGTCATCACTGATTATCCAATTCCTAACATAAAACCTAGAACCAAGACCATAGAAAGTGTTTAATAAATTATTGTTGAATTGAGTTGAAAGTGGTCTTAGAGGATGATGAAGAAAAATCATGTTGGAAAATATGGTGTAAGATTAAAAAAAACATTGAAAGTAAATCTTGAAGATTATTCAGGAGCTTCATGTCTGTGAATCAAGAATGTTTTCTTCAGAAAGTCAACCTGTATGGAAACATATGACAAACACTAAATGATAAGATGAAACTGACTATATCATAATAATAAGAAATGATTACTAAAGAATACAGCAATTATTTCAAAATCAGCTAAATCTGAGCAGTTATATCACTGTTTGGATAAAAGGTTAAAAAACCCTCAAAATTCAAAAAAATGATAAAGATTTGTAGACATTAAGAGCAAGGGATACAGTATATTGTGGTGAACAAAGTACAGGTTATGACATCAAAGAACTCTGTGTTGAAATATTGGTTCCACCATTTACACTTTTGTTACCTTGAATAAGTCATCTATTCAGTCATTTAATAAGCAATTATTACGTGCCATTTAATGTGCTAAGAACTTGGAATATAAAAGTAAAAACACTGTCCTTCATCCTTAAAGAGTTCATATTCCAATGAAGAAGACATGTTAATGACTATTTACGGGAGGGAGGGGCAGTACATGGAAGATAATGTTAGAGGGAAGGCACTAGCAAGAAGGGTTGGGGAGAGGGGATAGGAAAGGCATTTTGTAAAAGGTGAGACTAGAACTGAGTCCTTTTTTAAGATAATATTTTATTTTCCCCAAGTACACATGAAAATAATTTTTAACATTCATTTTTTTAAAAGTTTGAATTTTAAATTCTCTCCTTCCCTCCCTTCCCTTCTCCCTGGAAATGGTAAGCAGTTTTATATAGACTATATATACCCAATCATGCAACATTTCCATATTAGTCATGTTGTGAAAGAGAACACAGATCAAAAAGAAAAAAAAAGGGGAAAAAACTGAAAAAAATTAAGAAAGTGAAAAACAATATAGTTCACTCTGAATTCAGTCTCGATCACTTCTTTCTCTGGAGGTGAATAGCATTTTTCATTAACAGTCTTTGGAATTGTCTTGGATTATTGTATTGCCGAGAATAGCTAGTTATTTACAGTTGATCATTGTAAAATATTGCTGTTACTGTGTACAATGTTCTTTTGGTTCAGCTTATTTCACTTTGCATCAGTTCATGTAAGTCTTTCCAGGCTTTCCTGAAATCAGCCTGCTCATCATTTCATATAGCCAAAAGTATTCCATTACAATCAGATACCACAACTTGTTCAGCCATTCCCCATTTGATGTACACCCCCCTCAATGTCCAGTTCTTTGCCACCACAAAAAGAACTGCTATAAATATTTTTGTACAAACAGGTTCTTTCTCCTTATTTTTAAATCTCTGTGGGACAGAGACCTAATAGTGGTATTTCAAGAAGAAAAGGTATGCACAGTTTTATAGCCCTTTAGACATAGTTCCAAATTGTTGGATCAGTGGAACTGAGTCTTGAAGTAAGCCAAGGAAGCTAAGATACAGATGTAAGAAAAATGAAAACAGTTCAGAAACAAGAAAAAGCCAGTGTATAACACATGGATTCATGAGCTAGATTATCATGCGAAAGAAAGTGGGGCCCTGGAGCTGGATCATATCATACATGGATATTGAACTATAAAATTATTCAAGAGGTAGGAAGAGCCAAGGTTCTGAAGGGTTTTAAATGCCAAACAGGATTTTATATTTGATTTTAGGAAAATCAAATTGGCAGCTGAGTGGAGAATGGATTAGAATTGGGAAAGATATAAGGCTGGGACAATTAGAAGACTATTGTAATAATCCAGGGGAAAGGTGATGAGGGACTGTATTAGGTTGGTAGTGGTATGAGTGGAGAGAAAGAGATATATATGAGACAAGCTGTAAAGGTAGAAACATTTTAAGCCTCAGTTTCCTCATTTGTAAAATGAGGGAATTTCATTTCAAGTTAAGGTTATAAAAGTTAAGTTAATGAAAAGCCATTAAGAAATCTATCACTCTCACATGCAAGGAAATAAAAAGATTAATAGATCAAATAATGATCAGGAGAAAATTTCAACAAATTCAGGATTGCACAAAGAGACAGAAACTTGTAGGTATTAGGAAAGGAGTCCTGCCAGAGAAAGCTCAGATAAACAATCTGGAATGTGGTTGATCTTTGGACAAGGTGCTCCAGAAGTGCCTATTTTGCAATAGTCTGTAGTCAAGTAAAGGAAGCCCAGAATGATTGGACCAAGAAACTATGAGGGTTGGGGTGAAATGGAAACGTTCAGCATTTCTGACTGCAGGCAAGGCACTAGGATCCAGAAGCACTCATACAATGGCATACAAGGGCCACCCTAGTAATTGAAATGGTCTGCTCATGGTCTTCTGCCACTAAACCTTTGGCAGGTGGTTCTTGGATCAACTCTCAACCTTCCATCATGGAAGTTTGTTTTTCTTATAAATATTTTCTTCCCAACTCTACCCTACGTCTTAAACACCATTTTTCTCTTGTCCCTTTCCTGACTCTTTTTCTGTTAAAATGTATTTCTCTGCCAAAACCATTGTATATGTTTGTCTATTCAAATATTCCTTGCCCAGTTCACAGTAAAATTAGAATCATGAGATGCACTCCCCACTCTGTATACTTTTCTGGTGCACCTAAATTACAAGAAATGCTAAATTTCTCTCCCTTCTTAATTTCTTTCCTGAACATATTCTTCTCTTAAAACTAGTAAAACAAAATAAAACCATATACTAAACTATGTACTTATCTTTCTTTTCTCCTTTTGTGATTCTTAAAAATAGAGGGATTTTGAAGGGATACTTATCTCTCCTTTCTCTATTAGAATGTTTGTCCTTTGTCATCTATGGGCATCCAACAAGTCCAATTGATTGAATGAGTTTACCTTTCTAGGTCTCTTTTCTCCTGTGTTTGCACTTCAAAGATTCTACCTAATTAAGGTTTTGCAATTAGGAATTCCTAAAAGTTCTCTATTTCAATAAAGCTCAATTTTTTTTTTACCTGTAGGATTTTACTTAGTTTTCAATATGAATTCCTGATTATAACACTTTTTTTTGTTTGCCTTTTGGATAATCATATTCCAAAATTTTCTTTATTTTGTAGTAATTGCATCATATTGTGTGATCTTGACTGTGGTTCCCTGGTGATTGTATTTTCTTTTCATGGAAGTTCATAGCATTTTTCTTTGACATAAAAGGTCTGGATTTGGAATGTTTTGAGTGATTCCAATTTAGGGTTTCTTTCAGGAGGTGACGTCTTGAATTTTTCTATTTTTAGTTTTCTGTCTGTCAAATTAAAATGAATATGGACAATTTTCCTTTTAATTTCATGAAATATGATATTCAGTATCCTTAATCATGTTTTTGTGTGTCTTATAATTACTAAATTATCTCTTCTTGATCTGTTTTTCAAGCATTTTTTCTAAAGTAGACAATTCACGTGTTTTTGGTGTTTTTTTTTTTTTACTTTGTTCTAATATTTCTCAAAGTCTAGAGTCTCACTGAATTCTGTTTCTCTCTTTTTTTTTTTTGGCTCTTTTGGAGGACAGTTGGGGTTAAGTGACTTGCCCAAGGTCACACATCTAGTTAAGTGTCTGAGGCCAGACTTGAACTCAGGTCCTCCTGACTCCAGGGCCAGTGCTCTATTCACTGTGTCACCTTGCCTCCCCAGTTCTGTTTCTCTTGATCTATTTTTTAGGGAGTCTACTAAACTCATGCTTTCTGCATCATGTATTATTATTTATTAACTTTACACCATTTTAAATTTAGCTCTAATTTGATTTTTAATGTCTTGACTAATTTCTTCTGGATGGAAGAAATGCTTGAATTCTTCGTGGCCAAGCTATTCTTTTTCTGACACTCTCCTTATATTTACTGTAAAATTATTCTCTTCTTGTGGTTTTATTTAAAGGGTTTCACTTAACTAATTTTCTTCATTGTATTAAAAGTCTCCTTCTGATTACTTGTATTACTAGCCTTAGTTCCTGGAATGAGAATTTGCTACAGGGTCAAATTTTGTTCTTTCCTAGAATCCTGGATATGGTAAGTAGGCCATGTTTGTCCCTATGTCCACTAACCTCTGGGCTACAGTGAAGCTACACAGTCACTGCTCTGGATGGACGGAGCTAGTTCCAATGTGCATGGTGGCCTTGGCTATCTCCTTCTTGTTTAATTACTAACCACCAATCTCCTGTTTTAGCCCTGCCATAATCTGACCAGTTATTAGTGATCAGGTCTCTTGTAGCCCCTAGGGCAATTTACCTAAAGAACAGAGTATTTTCTTTTCTTGGACAATCACCCACTGGTGCTGGATCATGTCCTCTGATATGACACCAAGAAAATCACTGTCTTCAGCCCTCTTAGAATCTTAAGTAAGTATACTGATGGCCTTCCCTTGTACTTACTACTATCCTCATCCTCTAACAGACTGGGACTGAGATTCCCTTGGTTTGAGGCCTCCTTTACTTAGAAAATGCCTGAAGTCTACTGGTTATTTTCTTGTGTAGTCATGGGTTAAATGGGAGAACTTACTTTGTCGACCTAAAGCAAAACATGACTTTAAAGCTTTTCAGCTAACAAGATACCTGCCATGCATGTGTTGAGATCATAAAAAAAATTCCTTGATGGATGCCACAATAGAGGTAATTTTGTTCAATTATTATTATTCTGAATGGCATTCAATCAATAAATAAGAATTTATTAAGAACTTGTGTGCCATGCTCTGCTCTAAGCACTAGGTATATGAGAAAAAGGCAAAAATAGTCCCTGCCCTCAAGGAACTAATACTATACTGGCTGAGATTATATGTGTATATATACACACACAAACATGCACATACACGCTTATATACATATACAGACATATACACATACACATTTACATATATATGCCTATACATATACACACACATATTAAGTTGGAACATAGAAGGAAAATACAGAATAGATAAGAAGTAACCTAAAGGGATGGCATTAGCATCTGGCGATGGAGGACCAGAAAAGGTCTCCTTGAGAAGGGGCCTTGAGCTGAATCCTAAAGGAAACCAGATAATCTAAGAATCAGGGACTGAGAGGAAGAAAATTCTTGTAATGGAGAATGCACAATGAAAAGGTACAGAGAGAATAAAGGGAATGGTATGTGCAAATAGTTCAGAGTGGCTGGATTACAGAGTGAATAGAAAGGAATAAAGTATAATTAAGACTGGAAAGGTAGGAAGGGGGTAGGTTGTGAAGAGCTTTGAATCACAAAGTACTATATATTTGATCCTGGATGTAATAGGGAGCCCCTGGAATTTACTGAAATGGGAACTGGGGAGGAGGGACAAGCTCAGACTTTAGAGGCAGCTACTATACTGCTGCAGTGGAGAAAGTATTGGGCCTGAGTTTAGAAAGAAACTTAAGCAAGTTTCTTTAGCAAAAAAACCTGAGTTTAAATCCAGCCTCAGTCATTTACTGGCTATGTAACTACGGGTAAGTCATATAGCCTCTGTTTGCCTCAGTTTCCTCAACTGAAAGTGAGGATACAGCACCTACCTCACAGGGTTATTTGTGGATGACCCCAAGACTTGCTCCGAAGAAATGTGTAACAGCAACCACACTGGCATACCCAGGATGACTGCTAGCATAGTTTCTTAGATCTGCTTTACTAGGAAAGATAGCTGTTTAAGGGATCAACAATCTTTTTAAATTATATTCACTAGTTTAGGGGAAAAATCAGCACCCTGAACTTCAGAGAAAAGACAACCAGGGAAAATACAGAGAAAAAATAAGCAGAGAAATAAAAACCAACAGATAGGACTCTGACTGCCTGAGTCAAAGCAGTATTACTATATATATACACTTTACATATATCCCTGGATTGAGAGAGCCTTTACATCTGAGCAGCTGGGAAGGTCTGAACATTTGGTCACTCAGAATCTAGATGAGGGAATCACAAGATCCTTCTCATAAGTGAGTTCTCAAGGCAAAATACCAATTCAGAGTATGTGTGTGTGTGTGTGTGTGTGTGTGCATGTGTGTGTGTGTGTGTGTGTGTGTGTATGTATGTATACTTCTAAGAGCCAGAAGGCATCACAATCCTCTTGACTCAGTGCCTAATTAGAAATTAGCAAAAGGTGTGAAAGCCTTCCTACAAGCAAGCCTCCCCAAAGCAAGCTTCCCTTAATGGGCTAGTGAGACCCATTGTGAGGCCTATTAATGGGTAAGGAAGATCTTACGTCCCATTAACATTACAAAATGGCATAAAAGACATCTCATTAATGACTAGAAAAGATAGATGTCAAGTATCAAGAGTGAGTAATTATAGATGAACAATTTGTACTACACTAGTATCCATAAAAATAAATGAAGACCTCTACTACAGTGGTTCTCAACCTTCCTAATGCTGGGACCCTTTAATACTCATATGTGGGTGTATCTGCATGTGGGCAGAGCCACCTGGAGAGGGATAGAGGAGCAGTGTCTCGGTTTCTAAGACCATCGGAAATATGTGTTTTCAGATGGTCTTAGGTGACCCCTGTGACCGCTGTGAAAGGGTCATTTGACCCCCAAAGTGGTCGCAACCCACAGGTTGAGAACCGCTGCTCTAGTACATTGAGTAGATCCTTGATGGAAGTAGCTTGGGTAAGAATCATGAGGGACAAGAATACATAGATTGGCTGTGATTTAAACCAGCAAAAAGAATGCCTGCACCAGTAAGATACATTGAAATATCAAAGAAAGAAGTCTCAGGCTTGGAAGGACTTTGGAGATACTGAAAAATTAAGTGAAAGTTTTAGCTGAGTTCCAGCTGGGCTCTTGACTAACCTGATTCTGACTATTACAAATAAAATCATTACACTGTATGTTCTTTTTGTTTTGGTTAGAATAGTTATGGAATTTATAACACTAGAGAGATATGCCAGTAGGTACTGAGCGGTTTAATGACTTGCCAATGTCCAAATAGCCAGTATATGTCAGATAGGAGATGTGGACCTAGGTCTTCCTGCGTCCAAGGTCAGCTCTTTCTTTAGTATTCTACATTTCCTTTACATAGTTAAAGGAGCTGAGTTCTCCAAACAATAACTTTCTCTGCATCAGCATAAGATTTTATATTCTGAAGAAATCTGTAGATTATTTATATAGAAGATAAAAAATGGAAGGAAGGAAGTTGGTTTATATTTTAGCCTTTAACATGATTCTTTAATGTCTTCAGCGTGTGTGGACATGTGCAAGTGATTTAATCTCTTAGTGGCCCCAGAAAAAAACTCTGTCTATAAATTGAAGAAGAGTTCTTGATCTTCATTGATGGAAGAATTCCCTATATAGACGAAATTGAGTGAATTTATAGTATTTGTTCATTGCTCCTAATCCATCTAATTGAAGTTGCTTTCATTCAATCCACACTTTTCAGCTGGAATGCTTGACTCAGGTTCTTATGACCTTCTGGGTCACTGAATATTGAAAGATTCACAACCATATAGGCTTCATACAGTATGAAGTCAATGCAGATATCTCTCTAGTCCTGACTGTTCACTGAAATTGAAATCCCACTTTTTTCAGCAGTCAAATGGACATTTCTACCTGGATGTCCTAGATCTCAATCTCTGAGACAACTGCAATAGTACTGTAACAGAGTATAAGTCACCAGTGATAGTCCTTACTACATGCTTTTATAAATTGACTCAGTTTCACCCAAGTTAATTGAATAATAAAATCAAATTAGGTATTTATTTTTAAAGAAATTGAGATTATATTCTTCATTATCAAGTTTCTTTACAAAAATTAAAACCAAATACCTAAAAATCCTAGGATTCATGACAAGGATTATGAGATTACTGTGACACTGAGGGTGTATTGCTACCATAAAAGATATAATAGGAATCTAAATGAAAATACACCTATCCCTCCTACTTCATACTTGGTCATCACAATTTCAATAACATACCTGAAAATTTATTTAAAACTAGACGCTCACATTATTCATTATGTGATATGTTTCATTTAACTCTGAGTAAGTTTTCACTGCATGTGATATTTTGCTACATACTAAAATTGTTTATGTTACAGCAACAAACGAAGTCTAAGAAAGGATAAAAATTGTTAAGTTACTACTCAGGCCCTTATTATTTCATGCCTAGAGTATCTCAATAGTTTCCTAACACATGGTTTTTCTTCCGTTTTCCCCACTCCATCCAGAACAGTTAATCAGTTAAAGTCTTAAAACAAAACAAAACAAAACATTATACATGTTCCCATGCCTTCAGTAGCTTCTCTCTTTTCTCATGGAAAAACAGGAGCTTCTCAGGTTCATGAGGTTCTCATCTCTGCTGCTTAATGAGTTTATATTAAATAAAAAAGTAGGAGTATCATCACAATTACTGAGAACCCCCACTTAGGAAAATTCCTAATATTTAGCTAGAGGTTTGGCTCTTTGTCTTAAATTCATATTTATCTCTATACCTGGCTTCATCATGATGAGACAATACCTGAACTTATAATGGATGAGACAAACACTTGGTCTCATCATGGATGAGGCAAAATTTCAGGGTGTTTGAGTAAAGAAATGAGCAGAATACATTACAGGGTCTGTTCATAAACAGTCACTAGAAAAGGAAATTGAGAAATAAGACTTTTTTTGGGACTTCCATCTTTTCTTTGGATTTCCAGCAGTCCTTGAAGAGTTGGGACAAGGAGATGTTAGCCCAAGTCTTCTCTTCTGAGATGTCTGTAGAGTTAATGGGCCTCTTCAGACACTCCCTTTCTCTGCCATAGTTTAGTCCTACTTTTTTCCTCTTCCTTTTACCTTGAGATAAGACCAGTGTTTTCCCAACGCCTCTTCTTTTCTCCCACCCACAAGACAGAGAGGCTTTACCTAAAAGAAGATAAAGCTGCTCTTAAGACCTAATTAAACTCAGCTTCTCAGATGCAGCTGCCTGGTTATATAAGGGCATAAAAATTCCCAGCCACATGTAGTTTAGGCCTCTCCAATTTTAATGGATTTCTGATGACTACAAAAATCATTATGCCATTCACCATATTCTGCCCTAATCTGATGATTAGACAGATTTTCAGGTGGAAATAAAGGAAGCCATATTCAGAGAAGATAAGTACCACTGTGTCCTTCTTGTATATCATTTATGTATTAGGGCAAATTAAACCTCTTTTTGTAAACTGCTCAATGGTTTAAAACAGACTAATTTCATCCTGATATCAGATTTGAACTAAAAGTGCTGTTGTTAGAGCTGCCTCTAACATATCTTTTGCCCATGTGCTACTGATTCTTTCTGGGTCAGCACTTAAGATCTCTTCTCCCTCACCTTCTTCTCCCCCCAACCACTGCTATCCTCTGCTTGTTTCCCAACCCCACCCTCTCAGGGGCTTAGTTGGAACTACTGTCTCTTGGATCATCACTCAAATGCCTGTGGGTTCTAAACTGGCTTGCTTTTTTATAAGTGACCTACAGGACAAGATTGACTCTCATCAACCAACATATCTCCCATGCGGCATCACTTCACTTTATATAATAACTTGCAATCCTTCCAAATTGATTAAGTAGATTGTTTTAACTTAATAGAGGTGTTATCATCTGGTTAAGGTATTAGGAGTGAGATATTCTGTTATTTACTTTAAGTAGGGAGAGAGGATTAATTCCTCACTCCAATGAGTCTTCTGTCTTTTTTACTATGAACTTCCCTATATTTGTTAGGGAACAGCACTACTCCTCTCAAAATTTTTTATTTCTTCCTCTTTTTTACCTCTCAGATCCAACCAGTCATCAGCTCTCATATCTATAATTCCATAATTTCCCTTCCATCCCCATTGCTACTTTCTAAAGTCCAAGCCCTTATCACCTTACATCTAGATTATTTTTCTAAAGTCTAATAAGTCTCCTTGCCACCAGTTTCTCCCCTCCATCCATCCATCACAGCTGCCTTCAGATAAATCCTTTTATAAAAACTGACGACTACATTATGTCAGTCCCTTGCTCAAAAGTCTTCAATAGCACCTTATGAAAGATCATAAAGAATGGAAGAGGTACCATAGGATTGGAAAGGAGCAAATGTCTCAGTTTCCCTAAGAGAATATATTACATTTGTAAGTGATAGACTAATGAGATTAACTTCAATTTCTTACAACATTCTTGAATGTGTAATTAATTAAATGGTTAAATAATATCTTTAAATAGATAAGGGGAGTATTGTAGGCAAAATTTATCCAGATTTAAGTAAAATATCTGACAATATCCTTTAGATTGTTTTGTATGTGATATAGATGTGGGCTAGACTATAGTATAGTCATTTGGACTTTCAGCTAGTAGAATGACTAGACCTAAAGAGTAATAACTAATAATTCAAAATTTATTTGAAAGGAAGTTCCTAGTGGAGTGTTCAATGGATTCATGCTGAAAATAAACACCTTGAGATCAAGGACTAAAGCAGTTGTTTCAGAATTCTTATTAATCATTACCTGGTTTAGTTCATTCTCAGCTGAGGCTTACTTAATACAGTTCTTACAGTTGCCTAGGCGGGGCTGAGAGCTTACATGACTTGCTAAATTTCACAATTAGTTTGGGTCAGAAACAGAACTTGAACTTAGTTTTTCCTGACACTAAGGTCAGCTCTCTGTCTACTAAGTAAGGCTGCCTCCTAGAGTAAAACATACATACATACAGCAAAGTAATTTTTAAGAAGGGGCATTACCATTTGCAAAAGTGGGGGTGGATCAAGAAAGACCTTCTTCAGGAAGTGGCATTTATGCTGAGTGATCTATGAAGAGAATAAATGAATTCAAGAAGGAGACATAAGGAAAAGCATGCTGGATATGGGGTACAATCTGGAAGTCAAAGGGGTAGGAGATTGGATGTTCTATACAAGGGACAGTAAGTGACTGATTTGACTGGAAGGCAATGAATGTATAGAGTGGCACGAATTAGGAAATCAGCCTAGAAATATAGGTTCCAGTCTGGATTTAAAAGACAAATAAAGGAATTTAAATGATAAAAGGAATTTGTATTTTATCCTACCGGCAATAGAGATACAGGGAAAATCTTAATCAGCTGATTTTGGGTCTACAAATTCTCTGCCCCTTACCCTTTTAGATTTTTGAGGCCTCACATCCATAGTGCACAACTACTTCATCTTCCCACATCTCTTATATTGTTCTACCTTAAAGCATCATCATCATGTTGACAGAGCCTAAAGATTATTTACCTAGCCTGGACAATGTTTTGTTTTATTTTTTCAAGGTCTCCAAGAACTAGGGAGAACATGAAATGCATTCTGTTTGTAATCTGATTCAATTGCAAACCTAGTACTTCTGAGGTAAAGGTCAGGTGCATTAACCTTACCTCCTTCTTCCAAGCAAGAGAGCTTACCAAACACTTTGTGAATAAAGGAATCACCTTAGCAGATGGTCCCCTGCAGACTTGAGCAAGAGAAAAAGAACATTTTCCATCTTTATCTCCTCCCTTAATCCTACCTCACCATTACCAATCCCACCTTACCAAATGTTCGCGTTAAAAAAGTTTTCCAAATAAGAAATGATTCTAGCCTAATTATGGACAACATTGGGGGAAGAAAACCATATTTATTTAATAATTTTTAAAGTACCTAACCAAAGGCATAATCAAGTTCAGCAGAATTGTTAATAAATGATTTGGGCACAGATTAACGAATTGCCAGAATTGGGGGAGAAAGGAATAATTAAAGAATCTCATACTATCTGGAGATAAAAACTGGTTGGAGGGACCAATCCATTTTTTAAAATTTATGTTAATGAGCTCAAATAGGCTAAGAAATGGAGGGAGAGAAATAGATGGAGATATGAAGGAAAGAGACAACTGTAAGTACACTTCAAAGTAGAGAAATCAATCCTGGTACTTAAAGTGAAATAAAAACAAATTGTTTCAATGGTCCCAATTAAGCCATTGAATCTATCAAGGCTAAAGGAATTTTTGTTGTTCCTCTCTCCGATTTTTTACTTTTTAAAAAAAGTCAATTGGGCTCTTCAGGTTCACAAACCCATGTTAGCCTTCATTTTCAACTATTTCACTTTCTTTTGTTTCAGAGATGAAACATTATTTAATTCTCATCTCTTAAATCAATACGGTGTCAAGTCATCAAAAGGCATTATTTTTACACGAAAGAAGTGAAAATTAAAGGAAAAAATGTATGGTATAAAGGAGAGAGAGAGAGAGAGAGTAGAGAGAGGAGGGAGGGAGGGAGAAAGAGGGAGGAAAGGACAGAAAGAGAGTGAGAAAGAGAGAGAGAGAGAGAGAGAGAGAGAGAGCGCATTACTTAGAAAACTACAAGCTAAAATATCTTCCAGAATCATTCAATCCTAGTGTTGGCTATCCATTTCTATTTAGACATCTCATGTTATAATAAAGAAATCTCTGATGGTTGAGCCAGACGACCTGAGTTCATGCATTTGGTATAGTAAAATAAAAAAGTACTGAACTTGAAATCCATATCCAAAGAAATAGTTTTGTTTCTCAGTTTTGAAATTTATTAGATATATGACTTTAGCCAAATCATTTCACCTGTCTGAGGCTCAGTTTCCTACTGTAAAGTAAGGGAATGGATACCTAGAGTCCCTTCTATATTTATGACGCTATACATCCTAAGTTACAACCCTGACACTAGCGATATAGTCATGAACAAGTCATTTCCCTGAGCTTCTATTTCCTCATCTGTATAATGAGGATAATATCCCTAGCTTTCATAAGCAGTGTGACTCTAAGTAAGTTGCTTCACCATACTTTCTTCATCTGTACCATGAAGGAACTGGACTACATGATCTCTAAGATTCTTTTCAGCCTAATACTCTGAGATTTTATGATTCTGTTCCCCAACTGTAGCTCCCTCCTTTACTCAAGTAACAATTTATTCAATTAAACTCAACTGAACAAACATGGCTTAATTATCTATTATTTGCAAAGCACTGCATTAAATACCCATGTATTAACACCTTGTATAACTGAATGCCTCTATATAGATTACTACATAAGAAATCTTTCTTCATTGGATAGTGCTCAAACTCCTTAGCCTGATAATCAAGCTCCTCAAAAACCTGCACCTTATCTATTTATCCACCAGAATCTCCCACTGTTCCCCTACACAAACCCCCTGCTCCAGCCAAATGATTTTATTTAACATTTTCTGAATAAGTCACAGACACAAGTGCTCCTTCAAGTATTTTTTGATGTTATCATTCCCTCTACCTGGTATGCCCTACACACTTTTGTTCCACTTGTCTAATTCCTACAATTCTTTCATAGTTCACATAAATAATAATAATCACAGATGACATTTCTATAATACTTAAAAATTTGCAAAGCACTTCATATACAGTATCACATTTGATCTTTAAAATAACCTGTAGAAGTAATTATTATTCTCATTTTACAGATGAGGAACATGAGGCTCAGAGAGATGTACTGATGTACTCATGATCATATAGCTAATAAATGTCAGAGATGGGGTTTAAACCCAGCTCTCTTGACTCCAATTCTAGCATTCCCTCCATGCTGTCCACCTGAAGTTCTACTTCCTCTAGGACAGCGGTTCTCAACCTGTGGGTCGCGACCCCTTTGGAGGTCAAACAACCCTTTCACAGGGGTCACAGGGGTCACCTAAGACCACCAGAAAACATATTTCCAATGGTCTTAGCAACCGAGACACCACTCCTCTATCCGTCTCTCTAGGCGGGTCCACCTACCTGCAGATACGCCCACATATGAGTATTAAAGGGTCGGGCATTAGGAAGGTTGAGAACCACCGCTCTAGGACGTTTCCTCAGGCCACTTTCCCACCTTCAGTCCATAGCCATATATTACTTCTATAATCTGACAACATTTTTTTTTGTTATGTTACTCATTTAGCATTTATTCTATGCTGCCCTGCATTGGATAGTTTTCACAGATGGAGAAGGAAAAGACTATTTGGAAATCCTGCTTTGGTTACCACTGGTGAGAAGAGAGCACAGAAGACCGCATACATCTCTACTTCTTATACCTATACTGCTCTAACTGTCCCCCAGACACGACACCTTGAACTTATATAACAGTCTTCCCTGAAGCTCAAAGATCTTCACATCTGTTCACTAATTTATCTTCCTAATACATGTGTAATTTTGACCTCCATTTTAAAGATGGGAAGACTGATATTCAGGGATGTAAAATAATTTGACTTCAACAACACAGAGAATGAATGATGAAGCCTGGCTCAAACCCAGGTTTTCTGACTTCCAAGTCCAGGAGTACTGCTTCTGAGAAAAATTACATAAAGATTTGCTTCCACCATAAAAGGCTGGGCTCTGAAGACACTGGTCTTAAGATGTAAAGTTTGCTCTCTTCTCTCCTCCCCTGCCCTCTCCTCCCCTCCCCTCCCCTGCCCTCTCCTCCCCTCCCCTCCCCTCTCCTCCGCTCTCTTCTCCTTTCTCCTCCCCTTCTCTTCTTTCTCCTCTCCTCTCCCTTCCTCTCCTCTCCTCTCCTCTCCTCTCTTCTCTTCTCCTCTCCTTCATTTCCTTCTATTCTTTTCTCCTTCCCCTCTCTTGGTTCTTTTATAATAGGTGATAGAGCATGGGACTTGGAGTCTGAAAGACTTGAGTTCAAATTCTTCTTGAGACAATTACTGCCTGTGTGATGCTGGATAAATCACTTAACTTCTCAGCCACAATTTTCTCATCTATAAAATAAGGATGATAGGAATTGTAGCTTTTACTTCACAAGCTTGTGGGAATCAAATAAATGTAAAGCATTTTCCAAACTTCAGTCATTATATAAATATCAATTATTTTTGTTATTCATCTCATTCTCATTTTTTCTACAGATTACAAGGTTGGTCTCTATTTGTAAATATTCAACATCCATGAATTATGCACATGTGGATAAAATGACTTCTTTTTGTAACTGAACAAAAATATTAGGTCATAAGCTCATCTTTTGAAGGTTCACTGAAAGCTTCCTCAGTATAACTCTAGCAGCAGACAGGATGATGGAAATAACCTACATGATTTTGGTTTTGAAAGCTTTGGGTTCCATGAAATTTGGAAACTATAGGTATTTCACATGATGGTATCTATTAAAATATTGTATTCAAGTTTTTATGAACAGTCTCATGTCCACATGATTGCAAATAACTGCTTGATCTGTGATTATGCTCTAGTTCCAATACAGTTTATTCACTGAATTGTGAGGTATTTATTTGTAGCATGGGAATTTCTCAGCTATTACTCCATTAAATATAGCTCTCCAGCCCCTAGATAATTTTTTCTAGGTAGTATGAGAATGATGATTGCTGCTGTTACTATCTCATTATTCTCATTTTCACTATAGTTCAGATAGAGATGGTCTTAGATAAGTCACTATCCTGATATTATTCTTTTATATTAAATGTTCTATAAACTTTCAAGGTGGATAAAGTAACAGATTTTTATAGCTGAATAAATTTGTCAGGAAATAAGCTCATCCTATTATTGGTGTTGTTAGCGATATTGTGACGATGATGATGATGATGACGATGATGATGATCCAAACCTCACCCTTAGCTGTCATCAGTCACAAAGGGTTCCTCATTCTCTTTCATCCCCCAAAAGCACAGGAGAGAAACTGGGGGAAAATGTACTTAATGAATAACAATGGAGAAGTCTTTGGAGCATTGGTGTTTTTATTGTTGGCTGGCTACAGTTAGGAGGCAATTAAAAAGATACAATAAAAGTGAAGGGCTCATATTTCAATAATCCTGACTCTTACGCCACAGGGAAGAGCTGACTCCTTCCAGCCTATCCTAAGATCCAGTTCATGTTTAGAACTTTTCAAAAGGAGGACTGTGCTTACTTGACAAAAAAAAAATTAATAATGTCACAAATGGAGGAATGCAAGTCCTAACAAGCTTCCCCTCCATCATCTCTCATGCTATTATCTTTCAGTGAGATTCATGGTCTATTATCTAGCCATCCAGCACTGAACACCTGGTGTTTCTAGTGCAAGAATTCACCTTCTTAAGCATTTTCAAGTTTCAAATTAGTGTGTATTGGTGGAGTTCCCACACTCTAACACAATAACAATACCATGGGCCCAATTTGGCATGTCTTCATGTGTGTATATATGTGTATATTCATACACATATGCTTAGGGTGGGAGAGATTGTACATTTCAAACTGTAAGGGATGTCGAAAGTCCTCTAGTTCAGTGATGGCAAACTCAAATAGAAATGAGGGCCACTAAAACCTACAGAAGGATCACAATGTGCAGCACACTGAGTTAATTTTCAAAGGTAATATCTATGTTTTATTGTATTTTTAGTTATATTAAAACAGTCACACTTTTTATTTATTTTTAAAATGCATACTTTGGAGTATCATGAACTGCATGGGGCCTGTGAGACAAATATTTGACACTTCTGATAGAGCCCAACTCCATTTTACAGATGAAGAAACTCAGACCCAGAGAAATTACATGACTTGTCATACAGCTGTTAAGTGACTGAGTTGGGATTAAAATCCAAGTCCCTTGACCTCAAATCTTGTGCTCCTTCCACTATGCCTCCACCACTGTCTTTCTAAGAGTAAAAAGTAATATCAATAAAGTAAACAAAAGCTTATATAACATGCTATATTCAATGCTTAATACATAATACCTTTAGAACTTAGCACTGTGCCTTGCATAAAGATGTGTTCAATTGAATTGAATTTAAGACACAGAACAAATGATACTAATATTCTTACATGTACCTATATCTAAAATAAGTATATATGCATTATGTATATGTGTATGTGTGCATATACATATACACATATGTATACATAGATAGATAGATATAATGTATGAGTTCCTTAATAAATCTTCATAAGTGTTTCTTATGTTTGCTAGTATGCACCTACACTCAGTTTTATGCATTTCCTAATTTTTTTTTTATGTAATGGAAAGAACTGGGGTTTCTTCTTGATCTTTCTAGTTATCACCTACATGATAGGCAAAGAATAGGATGGTGGTTTCTGTAGCTGTCCGTGGTGCTACATCGAGTGGAGAATATTTATTAGGTAGAGAGAATATTGTGACACTTCTATTACTGTAGTTTGTGAAATTTCTCTCCTTTCAGGGAATTTCAGGGAGATTGTAGTGAGACAGAGTAGAGCTTCCGTGAAACAGCTTTTCCAGAACTGCATTAAGAACCATCATAACTCATCTCTATAAAATGCCCCCTTATTATCAGCCTGAGAGCTTTATTTATTAAAAAGTTCCTCTCCATTTGCATTGGTTTTCAGCAGACTTTGCTCATACTAGGGGTCAAAATATATCATCCATGAGCAGAATTTCTATCTGTTTCTACTATTCATCAGAACACACACACACACACACACACACACACACACACACACACACTAAACTAAACCAAACTAAAATTGCTACCTTTGTCCACAGTTAGTTAGTTCCACCAAGAAGAAGGAGGCACAGGTGGATTTCAGGTCTAAATTTTGGAGATGCCTTTCTGAGTGCTTATTGTTTTTCTGAGTAGTGTTATAGAAAAGGAAAAGACCTAGGGAAAATCATCCTCATTTTTCTTTCTTCTTCCTTTAGAGTATTTTAGTACATAAGATGCTACTTAGGGCAGTGGTAACTGTTGGGAAGGGGAAAAAAGCTGGGCACATTGAATAATTCACCCTAGTCTTCTTTCTCTTTCATTTACTCTGAGGGCTTTTAAGAAAACCCATTTTTTGGTGAAATTGTGAGGAGAGAGAGGATTAGACTGAGAGGAGACAGGGAGAGTCAAAATGGGGTTGAGCATGGAAGAGGCAAGAGAGAATTGTTACAATAGAGGGGGAAAAGAGGAAGGCAAAAGGTAAAGAGTCAACCT
>CM053584.1:177131824-177159798 GCA_028627135.1 Pseudochirops cupreus | reverse complement strand
ATATATCTAGAACTGCTAGGGACCTAGTCCAACCCACTCATATTATAGATGAGGAAAACAAGGATCAACAAGATATAGTGACTTACCTGGAAAGTAAGGGTTAGGTCTAGGATTTAAATCCAGATTCTCTAACTCCAAATCCATTACTCTTTCCACTGACTCCATATTTCTTCTTTCACCTACCTCTTTATAATATATCCCACGGTAACTTCAAAGAAGGCCATTAATTTCTCAGTTTTCCCCCTTCTTTTTCCTATGGCTAGTGTTGACCCTCCCTTGCAGAAGTGAGTCCTAAATCTGAATTTCTAGGATTTCAAATTTTGCAACTCTCATTCATCTATGAAGAGACTTTCTGAATCATGGCTTATCTTTGGCCTTTCCCCCATAGATCTTCAGTGAGCTCTCAGGCCAAGTGGAACTGAGCTTAGATAGGGTGAGAATATATTAGCTTGAGTGGGTGTCAGCTGGTCTGTATACCTCAGAATAGATTTTTACTCTTTGAAATAAGTGGGTGATTTTCCTACTCTTGGGGGGGGTTGTACATTGATTTTTGAATTAGCTATTATTTACATCATGATTAATTGAGAGAATACTGTGCTATAGGATAGAGCATCATAAATCCCAGAAATCTAAGACATGCCCAGGAACCTTACATCCAGGAGTCGAGTCTCCATTTTCTGGGGACTGATACAGGTATTTCAAGTCAAGTAAAGAAGCCTGCCACTGAGTGTATCTGGGCATAAAAAGCCCCTGTTTCACTGCTGAACGATCAAGAAGTTACTAGCTGCTGCTGACATCCATCAGCAATATTTACCCAGAGCCTGGGCCTGTCTCTGCAACGCAGAAATGGGCTTAGATTAGAAGTGACTGCGCAAGATTTTGCAACCTCTCTGAATCCCTTGGTAGTGATTACCTCACATAGCCTTGAAGGTCTTGGTTCAGTTTTTGTCTCCCAGATGTGCTACATACATTAACTCCATCCCAAATAATTTAGCTTGAATTTGTGCGGTCAGCTTCATCCAAGTCTCTAGCTCCTGGTTAAACCTGATGAGGAAACTGACAATTCTCTTTCCAATGGAAACCATGTAGAAGATGGGGAGATGAATCTTCCAAAAGGAACAGGTATAGTTAGAGAGCCAAAGAAAGCTTTCCACTCTCTACCACCCCAGTTGTTTTTCTGTAGCCTGTCAGCTCCAGGATGGAATGCCCCAGTGTATTTTAAAGTGTGAAATCTGTTGACTCAGTGGACCAACCTCTCTCCACTGCCAAACTATAGACTGAAGGCTGGTAGGAGTGCCAGTGATTGAGCAGCCTGTTGAAGGGACTGATATGTTACCAACTTCATTTGTCCTTCGATGACTGAATAAATACACAGTAGGCAGGGAATGTTAGACCAAGGCAGCTGTATTATTTACAGAGAGACTCAGGGAGTCTCCAAGGAGGGCCAACACAACTTGCATATTAAAATGGAAATGGCAATTAACTACCAAAATAAGACATTTTTATAACATTTTTATTGAAGTTTTAATGAACAAATAAACAGAGAAATCTGCATATCCCTTTTGAGCTATATAAAAATGACTAAATCAAGATAAAATAACAAGAAACAGTAACACCTCAATTTCTACTCTTTCCTAAGATACATCAACACACATAAGCTCACATATACAGGCAATCTCAACTACAAGGCCAGGAAGTAATACATTGATACAATATTATTTTAAAGTAAAATAGTATGTCTTTGGGAAGGAACGAAATAGAGAAAGAAGCATCTTGCATGTGAAGACTTCCTTCACAACCTAGCTGTTAGTATTTTTCTTTCTCTTCAGTCATGTTTGTAATATGCTTAATTTTGAACATGTTCTACACACACGCGCGCGCACACACACACATACACACACATACACACACACGTGCACACAGAGAAGACTGGAAGTTCCTTGACAAGCAAGGCTATTTTTAAATTTTGTCTTTGTATTCCTCATATCTAGCACAGTGCCTTGGATGTAGTAGGCACTTTTTAAATGCTTGTTTTTAGTAAGTACAGCACCGTAAAAAAGTCACCTATCTTCAACTAAGGAAGAATAAAAAAGAAAGAGAAAGGAACAGCATGGGCATAATTAGCCCTTTTGGAGTTCCCTGAACAAGATATCACATCATTTTTTTTTTTGTATCATAAACCCCTTTGATAGTCTAGTGAAGCCTATGGATTCCTTATGAGAAATGTTTTTAAATACATAAAATAAAACACATAGGATTACAAAGGAAATAAATTATATTGAAATATAGTTATCAAAATATTAAAAAACAAAAGGTCTGTGAACCCCAGGTTAAGAAGCCCTGCTAGATGGTTACAACAATAGAAGTATGCATATTGTCATATTAAGCTGATGTTATATGATTAACAAAATATGGAAATGTAATACAATTTTCTATATAAACTAATATAATAATATTAACAAAAATAGACAATGAGATCCACCCAGATTGTGCAGGAAATATTGTGCTGTGTTGTACAGATATTTATGAGTGTTGCTGGATTGTCTACAGATTAACAAACAACAACCTCAAATGATGGTGTTGTTCTTTAACACATTAAAGAAGACTTTTGATCTATATGAAGATTGATATCTCTATAAAAAGGAAAGGGCAGGGGAATTAACCTAGTGTTAGGTGAATAAAAGTGTTTATTGGATATATTAGTGGATGGGGATATTGATTGAGATTATGGGTAACTTTATTGGCAGATGGATCACCACCTGAAAACCATTTATTGAGTATAGGAGAAGGGAAGAGATGATTGAGTGATAGACAGTGGATTTAATTGGGTCAAAGGAAAATTGATCTCTTTTCTACCTGGACTGGTGACTAAATGAATAATGTAGGTGTCTAGATTTAGTAAAGAAGGCAATTATGGTTAAAGTGGATCAAACTTCAGTTATCTTCTTCAGTATTTTGGAATATTGCAGTTTATCTTGGGTTTATTTTGATATTCAAGGGGATTTGACCCGAGATGTAGGTTTCCTTTCCATTTTTTCTAGGAAGTTTACTTGTGTTACAGAAAGCTCCCATATTCCCTATGCTCATCTTTCAATGAGACCAATTTAGAGAGATTTTCCCCCAAATAACTCTCACAATACACAGATTGATTTACAATCATACCTCAATTTTTTCACATGTAATTTAGAATTCATTTTGCTACCCCACAACCAATATACTTGAATGTATTTCTTAAAGGAAAAAAAAAAGAAATTTGATCCAGGTCAAATTTTCTCAATTAAAATTAGTAATTATATTTTTAAATTTCTATGGTGGCATTTTGAGTGGCTCTCTGATATAATTTAATTTTTCCTAAACTGCTGACATCAGTAACCCTGTAAATTAACAGATGGCTTCATCTTTTCTTTTTTCTTCTTCTAATGGTTTGATTTTATAATAGAGATTTTGGGTCAAAGCCAGGAATCCCTGAACTCACAGTGGTGGGAGTTTATTTCATTTCATTTGTTTTGTATCTGGTCACATAAGAGCCTAGAAAACAGAATGTGCTTATATCTATTTCACCAGGATCTACGAAGGGATGTTATTCAGAATCAATGTTAGACATGAAACATGTTCTATCTTGCTTATTTGCATTCTGGCCTGTACAAACAGCAAAAAAGCAAAGGGTATCTGAATTCCAGGATTGGATAAGCCAGCTCCTGGTTGGCTTGAGCGTAAACTAGTTCTGTTCTCAGCATTTTATCTGAGTTCCATGCTCACTTGGTTTCTTTTTTCGCTATCCACGTTTTGATGTGCTCGTATACCTTTGTTGTTTGTTCTTTCCTTCATTGCAACATTTTTGAATATTTTATGATTTCCCTTTAAGTACTGTAATGTTTGTTATATCACATGGAAAGTAAGATGGGAACTACCCAGTGAGATGTGTAGGCAAGTTGGTAAGTGCAAAGAAACAAAACAACCCAATGAGATAGAATTTGGTTAAAGCCAGTCCTTACCTGACTTGTTTATACTACAACCATATGTATATATACACATATACAGGGCATCATGGTGGTGCAGCAGATAAGAGTCCTAGGCCTGAAGTCAGGAAAACCTGAGTTCAAATCTGACCCCAGACACTTATTAGCTGTGAAACCTGGGCAAGTCACTTAACCCTATTTGACTCAGTTTCCTCATCTGTAAAATGAGCTGAAATGGCAAACCATTCCAGTATCTTTGACAACCCCAAAAGGGGTCATGAATAATAGGACATGACTGAAAAATGGCTGTACACACATATTCATGTATATGTATATGTGTATATATACATATATATACACCACATGTTTAACACACATAGATGTATGTATGTGTACATGGATTATATGTGTATATACAAAATTGTGCTGGTAAATGTTTAGTAACCAACACTCTAGAAAAGAAATTTGGAAGTGACACACTTTTTAAAATTTTTTTAAAATTTTTTTGAAGTGACACATTTTTAAGTTTAATTTGCATTATTAACATTTTCTCCATCACTTTCTTAAATCTAGATAATCATCAAAGAATACAACAAGCCTCAATTTGTTGTGTTCACTCATTTTTAAGGTGTGAATGCTCCCATTGAAAATTTAACTATGCAGTCTAAGCTGGCCCAGTCAACCCCTATATTTCTATTCTGGTTATAATGGCTTGACTTCTAAACAGGCAAGCCATATCTTACTTGCACAGAAATTATAATAATAAGGATGATGCATGAGTGATTTTGTCAGCATTAGGAAATCTTCAAGTGTGGAAATTACCTCCACAGTTGCAGGTCACAACGCATCTATGATTTAGTAAATAGGGAATTACCTAAAGCACATTTAAATGATTTGCCGAAGGTCACAAACTATTAAGTGTCATAGGCAGGATTTGAATTGAATCTTCCAGATTCCCATCCCAGCATTCTGTCTACTATATTAAAAATAACAATAGCACAACAATTCTGAAATTTTAAGCTTTCCAGAGTGTTTTCCTTTTGGAAGTAAAGCTAAGAAGGTAGTAGCTGTACTATCGCCTTTTTATAAATAAGGAAACTTTTTCAAAGAAATTGTTTGCCCAAGGTCACACAATTGGTGTCAGGGTTGAATTTCAAACTCAGGTCTCCTGACCTGAAGCCTCTTGAGCTCTGGCTTTTTCATCAGGAAGGTCTGGAAGTCCCTTAGATCACTGAATGACCATCTCCTTGCCTGAAAGATTATGCTCAGTTTGATTGGATAGCTGATCCTTGATTGTAGCCCAAGCTCTTTTGCCTTGTGAAATATTATATTCCAGTCCCCCCATTCTTTCAATGTAGGAGCTGCCAGATCCTGTGCAATCCCTCACCGTAGTTCTGTGATATTTGAATTGTTTCTTTCTAGCTGTTTGTAGTATTTTCTCCTTTACCTGATAGTTCTGAAATTTGGCTACAACATTTCACAGACTTTTCAATTTGAGATCTCTTTCAGGAGGTGTCTGGTGGATTCTTTTGATATCTATTTTACCCTCTGGGTCTAGGATCTCAGGGCAGTTTTCCTTGATGAGCTCTTGGAAGATGTTGTCCAGGCTTGTTTTTTTTATCATGATTTTCTGGTAGACCAATAATTCTCAGATTATCTCTCCTGCATCTATTTTCCAGGTCAGTTATTTTTCCATTGAGATATTTTACCTCTTTTTCTAATTTTTCATTCTTGATATTTTGTTTGACTGATTCTGGGTGCCTCATAGAGTCATTAGCTTCAGTTTTGTTGATTCTGATTTTTAGTGAATTATTTTCCTCAGTTAGGTTTTGAAACTCCTTTTCCATATGTTTAGATTTCATTTTTAGTTCACACATTTTTCTTTTTAAGGAGCTGCTTTCTTCATTGAAATGTTTTTCTGTTTTTGCAATTTTCATTTTAAAAGAATTAGTCATTTTATCTTCTACCTCTCTAATTTAATTTTCAAAGTCCTTCTTGAGTCCTTCTAAGAATGCTTTCTGGGCTTGATACCAATTCATAATCCCTGTTGAGGCTTTAGCTGTGGGTATGGGGTCAATGCTATCTCCTTCTGAATTTGGTTCCTCCCCACTCACAATAATAGGATTCTAGAATCTTTGTCTTTGCAATCTGTATTTTACCCATTTTAAGGCAGGGCCTTAGCCACGCCATTCCTCTAGGACTCCCAAGCCTTTACTACTTTAAATTTTGATCTGGGGCAATAATTTCTGTGTTTTCAGGGTCAGAGGGGGGATTGAAACAGTCAGGGTTCACTCTGCCATCCTGGGCCCTGGAAGTTCAGGTATGTGCTTTTTAAATTTCCAGACTGTGGGTTGATAGTCCCCAGAGTAGCTGCTGCCACTGCCAAGGGCCCTGCATTTGTCTCTTACTCAGCTTCAATAGATCCCAGCTCTTTGGTGATAGTCCTGGGAATGGCCGTTGCAGTTGGTGGATCAACTTGCGGCCGTGTCACCTGGGCCTTGCCCGGGCATCCGTGGTTCACAGAGGCATGGACTTGAAGCCTCAAGCTCTTTCTACTCTACCTTATGGTTTCTTTTTCTTTTTTCTTTATTTTTGTTTTTCAATAGTATTTCATTTTTTCCCCAATTACAGTTCAAGACAATTTTTATCATTCATTTTACAAGATTTTGAGTTCCAAATTTTTCTCCTTCCCTTTTTCCCCTCCCCTTCTCCAAAAATAGTATGCAATTTGATATAGATCATATATGTGCCATCATGTGAAACATATTTCCATATTAGTCATAATTGTGAAAGAAGAAACAAATCAAAAGGATAAAAGAATGAAGTGAAAAAAAAGTGTGCTTTGATCTGCATTCAGAGTCCATCAGTTCTTTATCTGGATGTGGATAGCATTTTCCTTCTTCAGTCATTTGTACTTACTTGTCTTGGGATCATTTTGTTGCTGAAAAGAGCTGAGTCATTCATAGTTGCTCATAACAATAGTGCTCATATTGTGTACAACGTTTTCCTGGTTCTACTCATTTCACTTTGCCTCAATTGGTGCAAGTTTTTCCAGGTTTTTTGGAAATTTGCCTGTTCATCATTTCTTTATTGCACAATAGTATTCCATTACATTCATATACTACAGCTTGTTCAGCCATTTCCCTAACTGATGGATTTCCCCTCAATTTTCAATGTTTTACCATCACAAAAAGGGCTGCTGTAAATATTTTTGCACATGTAGATCCTTTTCCTTTTTTTATGATCTCTTTGGGATACAGACTTAGTAGTGGTATTTATTCCTTGATCAAAGGGTTTGATTGCCTTTTGGACATAGTTCCAAATTGCCCTACAGAATGGTTGGATCAGTTCATAACTCCACCAGCATTGCATTAGTGTCTACATTTTCCCTATCCTCTCTAACATTAATCATTTTCCTTTTTTGTTATCTTAGCCAATCTGGTAAGTGTGAGGTAGTACCTCAGAGTTCTTTTAATTTGCATTTCTCTAATCAAAAGTGATTTAGAGCACTTCTTCATATACCTATAGACAGCTTTGATTTCTTCATCTGAAAACTGCCTCTTCATATCCTTTGACCACTTACCAATTAGGAAATGGCTTGGGTTCTTATAAATTTGACTCAGTTATCTATATATTTGAGAAATAATGCCCTTACCAGAGATGCTTGTACTCTGTGTGTGTCTCTCTGCTTCAAGTGTGTTTTTCTTGTAAACAACATATTGAAGGATTCTGGTTTTTGATCCACTCTGCTATCCATTTCTGTTTTATGGGAGAGTTCATCCCATTCACATTCATAGTTATAATTACTAACTGTGTATTTCCCTCCATCCTATTTTTCCTCCTGTTTGTTTTCTCTCACCTTTCACCTCTTCCTATTCTTGACAGTGTTTTGCTTCTGTCTACCTCCTTCCCTGGTCTACCCTCTCTTTTGTCAGTCCCCCACCCCTTACTTAATTTCCTCCTATCCTACTTTCCTGTCAAGTAAGATAGATTTCTATATTCAACTGATTCAGCTATATTCAACTGATATTATTTCCTCTTTGAGCCAATATTGATTAGAATAAGGTTCACATGATGCCAATCACCCATCCTTCTGTCTTTCCCTCCATTGTAATAGTTTTGTCATTCCTCTTCATGTGAAGTAATTTACCCCGTTCTACTTCTCCCTTCCTTCTGCACCCAGTGTACTCCTCTTTCTCATCCCTTAATTATTTTTATGCTATTCTCTCAAATTCACCTGATGCCTTTATCTGACCTTGATGCCAAATTGAAAAGGCTAAGAAGCCAAGATTGTTTGCAGATGATTGTGCACTCAGTGCAGCCTCTGAGGCTGAGATGCAACAAAGTATGGATCTATTCTCTGTTGTTTGTGCTAATTTTGGCCTAATAATTAGCACCAAGAAAACACAGGTGCTCCATCAGCTAACACTTCACCTTCCATGTGTGGAACCATTGGTTACAGCAAATGAAGAAGTTTTGAATGCTGCGGATAAGTTTACTTACTTTGGCAGTATACTTTCAAGGGATGTACACATTGATAATAAGGTTGATTCATGCATTGCCAGAATTAGCTCAGTATTTGGGAGGCTCTAAAGGAAAGTGTGGGAGAGAAGAGGTATTAGACTGCCTACCAGAATGAAGGTGTACAGAGCTATTGTGCTGACCTCATTGTTGTATGCCTGTGAAACCTGGATAGTATACTAGCACCATGCCAAAAAACTGGATCATTTCCATTTGAATTGTCTTAGGAAGATTCTGAAGATCATATGGTAGGATAAGATACCAGACACTGAGGTCCTTTCTTGAATTAAACTGCCAAGCATTCAAACTCAACTGCAGAGTGTATAACTACAATAGACTGGTCACATTGTTCAAATGCCAGACATATGCTTGCCAAAAAGACTATTTTATGGAGAATTCCTACAGGGCAAACACTCACATGGTGGTCAGAAAAAGTGATACAAGGATGCTCTCAAGGTCTTTTTAACTTTGGAAATGATTTGTGACATGAGATATACTAGCACAGGACTGCCAAGAATGACATGCTCACAACAGAGAAGATGCTTTGCTCTATGATAAAAGCAGAATTAAAGTATCTCAAAAGAAAAATGAGACGTGCAAATTTAGAGAATCCACTTCAAATGTATATTATTTGTAGACTGTTTCTGCCTGACCTGTGGTAGAGGATTCTGATCTAGCCTTGGTCTGACCAGCTCCAGTTGGACATATTGTAACTTGACTCTAACATAGTCATGTCATTTTGGTCCTCTTCAAGAACAAAGGACAACAACCAACCTTATATCCTACCTTCTGTCTATGTATTCTAGCTGTACTACTAATGGTGCAGTTTTTAAGAATTACAAGTATCATTTCCCCATGTGGGGATGTAAACAATTCAGCTCCATTGAGTTCCTTATGAATCTCTTATGTTTTCTTTTCCTTTTTAGCCTTTTCTTGGGTCTTGATATTGGAGATAAAATTTTTTGCTCAATTCTGGTCTTATGAAAGCTTGATATTCTTCCATTTCATTGAATGACCATTTCCCCCTTTGAAGTATTATATTTAATTTTGGAGGGTAGGTGATTCTTGGTTGTAGTCATAACTCATTTGCCTTCCAGAGTATCATGTTCCATGACGTCTGATTCTTTAATGTTGCAGTTGCTATGTCCTGTGTAATCCAGATTGTGTCTCCCAGTATTTGAATTGTTTCTTTCTGGCTGCTTGATCTGACAGTTCTGAAATTTGGCTATAATGTTCCTTGGGGTTTTTGTTTTGGGATCTCTTTACTGAGGTGATTGGTGGATTCTTTCAATGCCTAGTTTACCCTCTGGCTAGAAGATATCAGGGCAGTTTTTCTTGATAATTTCTTGAAAAGTACTGTCCAGGTCCTGCTTTTGATCTGGCTTTATGGTAGTCCAATGATTCTGACATTGTCTCTCCTGGATCTGTTTTCCAAGTTGTATTTCCAATGAGGTAATTTACATATTTTTCTATTTTTTCATTCTTTTGAATTGGATTGATTATTGATGTTTTAAAGATTAGCATCTACTTGCTTAATTCTAACTTTTAAGTAGTTGTGTTCCTCAGTTAGTTTTTGTATTTCCTTTTTTATTTGGATAATTGTGCTCTTTAAGGATATGTTTTCTTCAGTGAATTTTTGTACCTCCTTTTCCATTTGGTCAGTTGTATTTTTTAAGCAGTTCCTTTCTTTTTCCAGCCAAGAGACTGGACAAAGGAATTATTCTGAGTCAGATAAGACTATTGATTTTCAGAGTTAAGAACAGAATTTTTAATAAACAAGAAAAAATAATAATGGGGGAAAGATGGTATACAGTTAAGACTTAACCCTGAATCATTTTTAACAAGCTGTTGAAAATCAAAAATAGGAAATGTACAACAGAAATTACATCAACAGTGACTTTGATAATTTCATCTAGAACTTAAACTAATATAAATTAATTGCTACAACAAGGAGACCAAAAGAAGCCAGAAAGTGCTTTAGTCAGCAGTCATTTGAGTTACTTGCCAAATGGAGAGAGATGGCTGCCAAAGGAAATACAGGGTTAGAATATAAACTTAAATGTGTAAGATCTTACGAAGAAGGATGATGAACAATAATGAGCAGTATCATCTTATAAAACAGAAGCACTGGAGGATAAAACCAGTCAAAAGAAAATTTGGTAAGATATCCAACTACTAGCAACATTATTCCAATGATGTTAAAGAATGAAAGTAGAAAGAGCTCTAGAAACAGACCAAAAGCATGGGGAAAATTTTTCTTCTTGATTGATTTCTCTGTCCCCAAAAGAAACCAAGAAAAAGTCAGGAATGACTATTCTCCCTGATATTAAAAAGTCTGTATGAGGGTCATCCATAAACAAACTGAAGGCATCTTTGATAAGGATACTATTAGGAAACAAGCATACTTTTACAAGTGATGTTATATAGTGGGCCATATCTTTACTTTCTCATAGGTTGACTAAAAGATAGATAATATATCTATTGATTACCAAAAAATATTCAACTTAGTAGAATAAAACTCTATTTTGTGGGTCCTTTTATAGCAAGGTGTCTTTCATTTATATACCAAAAACATTCAAGATTCTTTGGAAGATATAAAAATATAAATGTCCCTCTTCAAAAGATGCTCTAATAATAAACATCAGACAAAGCATAAAACAGGGAAGTTATGCCTACCAAAAGTATTTGCCATTGTGATGAAAGAGATCCTGGCAAGAGTATAGATCAAGGAGGGATGCTCAATGGATACCGTGGTCCTACAGATATTCCTGTTTGCCAATGACATTGTGTTGATTACATCAGCCTCTAAGGCAGTGGTTCTCAACCTTCCTAATGCTGGGACTCTTTAATACAGTTCCTCATGTTGTGGTGACCCCCAATCATAAAATTATTTTCGTTGCTACTTCATAACTGTAATTTTGCTACTGTCATGAATTGTAATGTAAATATCTGATATACAGGATGTATTTTCATTGTTACAAATGGAACATAACCTACAGGTTGAGAACCACTGCTCTAAGGCCTTTCACAACCTCATGGAAATTATTTGTAATCACTCAAAGAGGTTTAAACTGACCATCCACACAGCAAAGACTAAATGGATAAAGAACATTTATTGCCTGGATTTCAACATGCATCTTCATGGGTGCCCCGTAGATCTTTTCTAATAATAAGTGTATATCTGAGACAATAAAGACACATGGACAATGGGGCCCATAGTTAAAGAGGAAGATATCAGGATGGATTGCTTTTAGGAAGTTGCAAAATTCTTTTACTTATTCAAAACTTCCCATAACAGCAAAAGTTCCTTTTCAGTACTAATATTTCAGACACACTGTTGTATGGTATTAACTATAAACACGTATCATACAAAGTACAGTGGAAGGACTCCAGATGTTTTTGAGCAGGGTGGAACCAATAAGGAACTCAAGAAGAATAAGAATAAAAGGTGTCGTTGTGACAGCAAGAGAACACTGAATGATGGATGAAAGGTAGATGGCCAGTTCTCCATTTATACCATTTGAATTGCTCCATCTCACCAATAAAGATGACAAACTACACATTACAAGCATCACTGTATTTTAAAAATAGGTGCTTAAGTGTGTATAGTGGGTCCATTTATTTTGACATTATTCGTTCTAAATATGCAAACATGTGTAACATACATAAGATGTACTTACTTTGTTGAATTAAAAAAGAGGTTCAAGGTGTCTTAAATGTTCAACTACACTGAACAGTTTTTAGCATGTCGTTGTTATTGTTTAGTTGTATCCAACTGTACATGACCTGTCCATAGGGTCTTTTTTGGCAAAGATATTTGAGTGGTTTGTCATTTCCTTCTCCAGCGTGTATCCATTTTACTGATGACGAACTGAGGCAAATAGGAGTTAAGTGACTTGCCCAGGGTCACACAGCTAGTAAGTGTCTGAGACCAGATTCAAATTCAGATCTTCCTGACTCTAGATCTGGTGCTCTATTCACTACACTACCTAGCTTCCCCATTTTTAAAATTTAGAGACCCTTTATAAGTATATTTTTCACATCAACTGACAAGTAATTATTGTATGGTTTATAAGAGCATTGAACTCTGAAATGTGTTTGAGGTGTGAGTTGGGCATGAGAGAAATATAAAGATTTGATCCTACCTTCAAGGGGCTCATGGTCTTAATTGGAGGGTGATATATACATAAAGCAATCAGAAAATAGTACAGGAACAATAAAGGGATGTAGTATGCAGCGTAGACAGTGAGTGCTATGAGAGTTCCCCGAATGTGGGATAAGCTAAAGGAGTGAAGTATATGTTACATTTTGAAAGAATAGCTAGCATTCCTTCTCCTTCCTTATAACATTCATTTTGACAGACTCCTGCTTATCTCTGGAATCTACTTCTCCTCACCTTTATTTCTCCAAATCCTTATTTTCCTTCAAGGCTCAGCTCTAGTGCTGTCTCTTCCATGAAATCTAATCAAATCCACCCAATAAGAAGTTTTTTCTCCTGCTCCCAAATTTTCCTAAAATATTTTGTTTCGCTCTTTCCTTTGTACTGGCATAGCCTACATTTTTTATTTCTCTGTATATCTCTTATAATCTCCCTTCACAATCCCTCCACAAAGTAGAATGCAAGCTCCCTCAGGGCAGGGACTCTAATTTCTTAATGATTGTATCTTTGTATCTCCAGAATTTTCTAGCTAATAAATGCTTGTTGAATGAGCAAATGAATGAATGAATGAACGAATGAAGGCAGGATTTTAATGAGGGAAGGAAGAAAATGATGATCATAGAGAACTAGAAGGGATCTTGTATGCCTTCTAAGCCAATTTTCTCATACAATGAGGCTAAGTGGTTTTCACAGATTCACATTACTAATAAGTATAGAGGCAGGATTTGAACCCAGGCCTTTTTAATTTCAGGTCCAGCATTCTATCCGTTGTACCACACTGCATCTCTAAGCAAGATGAACAAATAAAAAGAAATCTTACTACCCTATTCTTAGTAAACACACAGAAATGGTGCTTTTTGCAAATGATTCATTTTAACCTGATACTTAATTTCTCTCTCTGTAAAAATTAGAGGGTTGGGCTTCCTGATATTTAAGGTCCCTTTACATTCTATGATCTGTGATTATATGAACTGCTTATGGAAAGAGAAAGCAGAAAGCAAAACCTGGCAACATTTTGTTTATAAGAAACTCATTTTTAACATAATAATTTAGACAGAGTTGGAGTTGAGTGTTGGATTGGATTCTGTTTTGCCTCAGTTGAATCCAAAAAAGTGGAGGTAGCAAGCATGAAGTCATGAAAGCCATTGTAAAAAATAGACATTATTAAAAAGATAAAGGAAACAATTAAATCATTTGTAAAGACGTGATAGATAATGAAACTGGCAATATGAAATATATATGTGTATATATTTAGGCACAAAATGATATAGCATCTAAGTATTTAAATGAAAAGTTAATTTAACTAAAGGATGAAATAGGTAATCAAAATATAATTTTGGGGGAAATCTTAAAGTGTCCCTTTTCAGCCTAGAAAAGTATAATTGAAAGATAAAGAAGAAAAAAACTAAGAACCTGAATGTAATATTAGAAAAATGAGGGCATCTAGGTGGCACAGTGAATAGAGCACCAGCCCTGTAGTCAGGAGGACCTGAATTCAAATCTGGCCTCAGACACTTAACACTTACTAGCCGTGTGACCTTGGGCATGTCACTTAACCCCAATTGCCCCTCCAAAAAGCAAAAAATAAAAAATAAAAAAAATTAGAAAAACGAGCCACGCTACATCTCTGGTATTTAATGAAAGAAAGTCATAGTATCATAGGTACACAGCTACAAGGGTCCTTAAGGACTAGCTGTTTCAATATCCTCATTTTACAGATGGCCCAGGTAGGTTATGACTGGCCCAAGTGCATACAGGTCATATATATCAGACATAAGAGTTGAACTCAGGCTCTCTGTCTCTAGAATCATTCCTGGTTTCATTTGTATCACACCACCCCCTAACATAATGGAGATAATCACAGCAAACTGGGACATCAGCCAACAATAGTTACCAAATGAATGTTTCAAGTTTCATCTGCCAAAAAGTACCTAGGAATGATTTTATTTTTAAATTCAATGGGAAAGCATTGGTTTTGGATTATATCCTGTTATATTTCAAGTGCTTTCATTAATGTAAACAAAATTGAGTTTGTACATCAGATGTGTTGTTTGACAGGACAGAACAATCCTTTTCTCTCTACAGTAATAAAGAACCTATGTGATATTATAGTAAAAAAAAAAAAACCATTCATGATACCGTTCAGGATATTTCATCCTCAGAGGCCTACTGGCCTCTCTGATTTGTCTTAGCCTAAGCCTAAGCTTGGGCAGCTAGATGGCACAGTGGATAGAGTGCTGGACCTGGAGTCAGGAACTCCCTGAGTTCAGACCTGCCTCAGACACTTACTAGCTGTGTGATCCTGGGCAAGTACTTAACCCCTATTTACCTCAGCTTTCTCATCTGTAAAATGAATTGGAGAAGAAAAAGGCAAACCACTCCAGTATCCTTGTCGAGAAAATATAAAGTGAAAATAGGAAGAATTGACTGGTCATCTTATGAAAGAAACCCCAAACTGAAAATAATAAGGGATCAAGAGGCAAAATCCAGAGTTTCCATGTTTATATAGATATTTATTATATTATTATATAATATATATTATATATTAATATAAATATACATAATATATAATTATACATAATCTATACTTATATAATTATATTATATATTTATATTGATAGATAGTTAATAAATTACCATAAAGAGGGTAGTCCGGTACCACTTAACACCAATCCTTAAATCACATAAGACATAAGAACAACTATTATAATAAAGAAAAAGGTTTGGGATATGATATTTCAAAAGACAAAAAACTAAAGGTTTTGAACCAAATTATTTTTTCTAAAATGCAAGCCTGACCGTGTCACTCTTACTCAGTAAACTACAGTGGCTCCCTTTTACCTCTGAGATCAAATCTATACACCTCTGTTTTCATTTAAAGGTCTTCATAACCTTATTCCTTCCTATGTTTCCATTCTTACACATATACTCTTCTTCCCTACCCACACCACATAATTTATGGTTCAGCCATATTGTCTTGTTTGCTGTTCCTCACCCATACACTTCATCTCCTATCTTGATGATTTTGCCTTGGCTGTCCTTCAAAACTGTAATACTCTTCCCCATCACTTCCATCTCTTAGAATACTTGGTTTCCCTCAAGACCCAGCTCAAATGCTATTTTTGCAGGAAACTTTACTTGGCCCTACATACTATATACCCTCCTTCCCTGCCATTCTCCATCCGCTAGTATCTTCTTCTCTGAGTTTGTTGTGTTTATTCTGCGTATAGTATATCCTATAAGTACCTATTTATATACTTCTTGTCTCCTTTTTTTATGAGGGAAGCATAAATTAGCAGGGACATAATAAAGCTATATAACACACACACTTACTTAGACATTGAATCTTGTAACTTATCACATCATCACATCATCTTTTAATTTTTAATTTTAATTTTGCTTATTTTGTTGCAATCACTTTTTAAACATGATTTGACAATGAGTTGACAAGATTTTAACTTATAGTCTTTTAATTCTTCACCTTGAAACCATACATTTATCACATTGGATATCAAGCATACCCTTGATGAACAGTTCCCTTTCCCAAGACTATCCTTGATTATAACCATAGGTTTTCAATGAGGTTTAAGTCAGGTGAGTTCCCAGGATATTGAAACATGTTTATCTTCATCTTTTGAATTAATTCCTTTAGTTTTCATTACATGAAGCATAGTTCAAGGCTATGTTACAGTATTTCTTCCCCATTTTGGAATTTCTATAATTTTAGAATAATTGTTTTTTTTCAATATATCAATATAATATATATCAGAGGTCTTCATTTCTTCAATGGATATAAGATGTCCAGTCCTACTGTAAGCAAAGCATGTTTAGGAATGGATGTTTTACATTTTGATGAAGATACCCAGTTCTTGGATCTCTGAACACAATGTTGATATCTTCTTAAATGAAAATTTAGTTTCATTATTAAAAATCACCTTTTTCCGTCTACCATTTTCATATGGGATGGCTCTCTGTGGGGGGGATTTATAGGGATCCTGGGGAAAACTGTGATGATATTAAAAAGAAATACATCAATAAAAACTAACTTAGGAAAAAATAGTGTTTCCTAATCTCTAGTCTTTGCATTAATTAAATTAATAATAAATTAAATTTGCATTAATGTCTTTGCCTTAATTAAATATTTAAAAAGAAAAAAGGAATTTTAAAAAATTAATTAATTAAAACACATTTTATTGAGTCAAAAAGCCTCGAGTTAAAAAACAATTAAATTAATACAACCTTGTCTTAAACTTGAAAACATTTCTGAAAGAATTGTTTTCACATTTTTTCTTTTTTCAGTTCTCATTTTTTATTTTGTTTTTTTCCCATTACATATAAAGATCATTTTCAACATTCATTTTGATAAGATTTTTGAGTTCCCAATTTTTTTCCCTCCCTTTCTTCCCTTCCCCTACCCCAAGACAGCAAGCAAGCTGATGTAGGTTATGTACATCTAATCATGTTAAACATATTTCTACATTAGCTGTATTGTGAAACAAGAACCAGAACAAACAGGACAAACCACAGGGAAGAAAAAACAACAAAAAAAGTGAAAATAGTATGCTTCAATCTGCACTTAGCTGTCATAGTTCTTTCATGAGTCTTCAATAAACGAAAACAATTAAAATAAAACGTGTTCAATATTAGACCTAGTAGTGGTGGTGGTTGTTGTTTGTCCTCCATTCTCAAAGAGGACCATGATGATCAGGGAGGTGATGACATGACATGCAAGTGAATTGGATTCAAGTGAGGGAGGGCTGTGCAAAGCCACGAGCCTCACTTTCTCCTCCAGAGCCATCTGGTTACAGTGGCAAAATATAGATCACAATGGCTGGAGATGGCCCTGGATTCATTGGGAGACCTTGGCCTTTTTATTGTAGGTCTTTTAAGGTCATTAACAGGTCTCAGTTTGACTGAGGCAATGCCCATTCAGTGATTAAGGCTGGATAAGAAATGAGGTAGTGGTATTGTTAGATCAAAGGGTATGCACAGTTTTATAACCCTTTGGGCATGGTTCCAAATTATTTTTCAGAATGATTGGATCAGTTCACAACTCCACCAACAATGCATTAGTGTTCCAGTTTCCCCACATCTTCTTCAACATTTATTATTTTCTTTTTCTATCATATTAGCCAGTCTGATAGATGTGAGGTGCTGCTTGCTCTGATAATTCTGGAATTTCCTTAGAGTTTTCTTTTTGAGATCTCTTTCAGGAGGTGATCAGTGAATTCTGCCTTCTGGTTTTAGGATATCAGGGCAGTTTTCCTTTACAATGTCTTGAATTAGGGCCTCTAGGCTCTTTTTTTTAAATCTTGGTTTTCAGATAGTTCAATAATTCTTAAATTATCTTTCCTAGAAATATTTTCCAGGCCAGTTGTCTTTCCAATGAGGTATTTTATATTTTCTTCTCTTTTTTTCATTATTTTGATTTTGTTGGACTAATTCTTGATGTCTCATAGAGTCATTAACTTCCACTTGCCCAATTCTAATTTTTAAGGAATTATTTTCTTCAGTTAGCTTTTATACCTCTCTTTTGGCCAATTCTACTTTTTTCAAAAAGTATTTTACTTTTTATTTTTCCTTACATGTAAAAACAATTTTCAGAATTTGCATTAGTATTTTTTTAAAGAATTGTTTTCTTCAGTCGGTTTTTTTCCTTACTTTTCCAGGCTATTGACTCTCCCTTGCATAACTCATTTTTTTTCCAAATGTTTCATCCATTTCTATTATTTGATTTTCAAAATCCTTTTTGAGCCCTTCCAAGAAGGTTTTTTAGGCTTGAGACCAATTGTTGTCCTCTTCTGAGTTTATGTTTTGATCTTCCTTGTTGCCATAGTAACTTTCTATGGTCAGACTCTTTTCTGTTTTTTACTCATTTTAGCTATTTCTTGAATTTTAAAGTAAGGCTTTGTTCCTGCAGCACGAAAGGCACCATCTTAAGCTTCTTGCACTGGGGTACAGGGGTCTCATCACTGACTTTCAGTGCTGGGGCCTTAGGTGCCAGTGTCTTGCCCACTGTGCTTAGGTGGCCAAGTCTAGTTTCAGCTGTTGTTCCAGGATTCCAGAGCTGGCAGTTTGCCTTCGGCACTGGGGCTGGAGACCTTACAACTGGCCCACTGTGCCACTTGCCTGTTGAGCCATGACCGAAGGGCCGTGGTTGCTGATCTTTGCTATGGCTAAGAGCTTCCTGCTGGCTTGCCCAGACACTGTCTAAGCTGAGCTGTGCTCCCCTTTTACCCAAGTAAGACACACTTTTCCTGAAGTCCTTCCAAGTTATCCACAGTAAAAATGATAAACAGTAATGAAAGTTACTAATTAGTAGACTGTTATGATTGACCATTTAAAAAATTGTTCTTCCTAGGAAATGAACTTTTCTTCTATCAACAAATCCCAACTAATTCTCAGCTTCATCCTTTCTATGATATTCATCTCTGTCACAATATCTGGGAAGGCAGCAGTTCAAATACATTGTTCAAAACTGTAACCAACAGCAAATGTTGTCATCACTCATGTCTAGAATGTGCTTCTTCATTTCTACTTCTTGGAATCACTTGTTCCTTTCAATACTCAGTTCAAGTTGTCTTTTATAGAAATCTTTCCTGATCTCCTTGTTCCCAATTGTTAATGTAATGCCCTTGATTTTTTTTTATCATGTACTCATTGACCTGCATCTGTTCTTTTTTTCATTTTAAATTTTTTATTTTAAACTTAAATACAAAATAAGAAAAGAAAAAAGGAACAAACTTAAATGCTAAAACTAAAATAATACAAAATAAGAAAAAAAAAGCATTGCCATGTGCATAGCAGAATGTGAGAAAGGATTCAAAATAAACAGCAACAAATTTCCATTTCAAGAAAACCTATATACTAAATACTGCACATTGTGTTGAGAGCTATTCATCTTTTCTTTGCTTCCTTGTAAGTCTGCTGTACACTTTTTACTTTGGGGCTTTTTCTCTCTTCTTCTTCTCCCCAGAAGGCTAAAATTAAGTGTTTTATACATACATACATACATACATATATATGTAGATATATACACAGAAAGATATACATATATACACATGTACCTATGCGTAAATACACTTACACACATACATATTTTAATATTGATGTAGTTATATATAGACATATACATTCGTATGCATCTATGCAAGACTGTATTATACTTATTCATCCTCTGTTTCTCTGAGTGGATAACTTCCACCTTCACAAGTCCAAGTCTTTACCTGTTTTTCCTAAGTCCATCAACTCATCATTTCTTATACCACAGCAATATTCCCACTTTATACTGTCTAGTTGTTTTAAATGGTCCAAAAGATGTTGATAAATATGGCTGACATATAGTGTCATTTTGCTATTTTTCTCTTTTGATTAAATTTATTTTAACATTAACTTTGTTTGAGATCATAATTATCACTCCTGTTTTCCCTAACAAATTCTACTCCTGATCTTTATTTTATGTTTGTGCATATCTCTTATTTCCTATCCCTCTTGACTCTTCTACCTTACCTCTTCCTGCTACCTTGCCCTCCTGTAACTTAATCTACCACTCCCCGAAGGATCTCCACTCTCCTCCCATTCCCATTAATCTAAACACCCTTCTATACCCCTCTTTGACCTCTTCCCTCACCCTCCTCTCTAAAGATCCCTTCCTATCCCCTTGGCATTTTATTTCTTTTTGAATTTAGAAGACTTTATATTCTTCTGCTCTAATATCTCTGCCAAGAACACACCAAGCGGGGTCACAAAGAGTTGGACGCAATCACTAATAACAAACTTAGATGTATGTTTTACATTTTACATGCATCGGGGGCAAATAGTCTGTCCTTATAATTAGTCTTTGGTATATACCTTATAGTTCTCTTGGCGCTTACATGTTAAATCTCCTACTAAGTTCAGGGTTTCACCCCCCCCCCAAACTAAATCCTGATCATCTGACAATTCATTAAATGCCTGTTGTTGTTTTTCATTCAGGATTATGCTTCGCTTTGCTGAGTATGATATTCTTGGCCAGAACCCCAGTTCTTTTGGTCTATGATATATAGTGTTTCAAGACCTACAGTCCTTTAGTGCGGCCCCTTCTAGGTCTTGTGTGATTTTAATTGTGGTGCTAGCATGTTTAAATTGTTTTTTTCCTTGTTGTTCACAATATTTTATTTTTGAACTGGGGGCTTTGGAGCTTGACTATGATATTTCTGTGGATTTTCCTCGTAGGATCTCTCTCAGGCGGTGATTGGTCAATATTTTCTATTTCTACTTTTCCCTCTTGTTCTAACGCTTCAGGACAATTTTTAAAAATCATTTCTTGTATTATTGTGTCAAGATTCTTTTATTTTTTATCGTAGCTTTCGGGTAGTCTGATTATTCCTGTGTTTTTCTTCTCTTGATCTGTTCTCCAGACCAGTCGTTTTTCTTGTGAGATGTTTCACATTCTCTTCTAATCATTCATTCTTTTTATGTTGTTTTATTATTTCTTGATCTCTTATAACTTCACTGGCTTCCCTTGTCCAGTTCTGATTTTCAAGGAGTTGTTTCTTCCTTAAGATTCTGGATCTCCTTTTCTAATTTTCTTTCTTTTCATAATCTTCTTGTTTCTCTTGGCTTGTTCTCATTTTTTTTGGTGTTTTAATTTTTCTTTAATCTCTCTCATTTGATTTTTAAAGTATTTTTAAAGTTCTTATATGAATTCTTTTTGGGCCAGTGACCATGTGGCATTACTCTTTGAGGTAGAAGAGATTTCCTTGCTTCGGTAACCTCCTCTGAAGATGAACTCTGGCCTTCTCTATTCCCATAGTAACTCTCTGTGGTTAGAGTCTTTCTCCTTTACCTGTTTTTTTTTTTTTTAATTTGTAGCAGCTTAGTTTTTGTAATCGTCTCTAGTCTTGGGGTATGGTGGATGGTGCCTCTAACCTCAGATCTTCTTTCAGTTCTCCTCTCTGCCAAGAATTGAAACCAAGACCTCCAGCCTACTGTAAGTGCCCACAGCCTGTGGCATCCCTGCCCATCTGCTTCTGCACTCACCAGGTGTGTGCTCGTTCCTTCTTGCCCCCAGCTGTATCTCCACAGCACAGCAGGGTCTGGTGTTCCTGTCAGCAGAGGTTCCCTCTATCTTCCCCAGCTCAGACATTCAACATCCCTCACTGTCCCAGGAATAAAAGTTCCTGTGACTGGGGCTGAGACAGCCTCCCAACTCAGCTAACCTCAGGGCTTTCCTTGTTGTTTAAGTGAACCTAGCCTGGAGGTATTTACTCTTCACAGGGACCAATCCCATACTGGAATTTTTCTTTAGATCTTTTCTGATTATCCCAAAAGGACCACTGTTCTGCCCCTACTCTTATTTATTTTTACTGTTCTATGCTTTGCACTGAGATGCTATTTTATCTTGTTTGTGTGAAAAATCTGGAGAACTTGAAATTTTCTATTCTACTCTGCCATCTTCCCAGAATCCTTTCCCATCTACTGTCTACTGTTTCCTCCAATAGACTATACATTTATATCTTTCTTTCTTTCTTTCTCTTTCTTTCTTTCTTTCTTTCTTTCTTTCTTTCTTTCTTTCTTTCTTTCTTTCTTTCTCTCTTTCTAACACTTCTCTTTCTGTTGAGTTATTTCAGTCATGTCTGACTCTTCCTGACCACATTTGGGATTTTCTTAGTAAAGATACTGGAATGGTTTGCCATTTCCTTCTCCAGATCATTTTACAGATGAGGAAACTGAGGCAAACAGGATCAAGTGACTTGCGTAGTTTCACACAGTAGTAAGTGTCTGAGGTTACACTTGAACTCAGGTCTTTCAAATTCCTAGGTTATCACCTAGCTGCCCCCTAAATGTTAGGAAATCAATCACCACCACCATCCCCTCCCCCATTTTTGTCAGTAGAATATTACAGAATTCATGTTTTATCTCTTGTCTAATAGTTAATAAGCCTGGCATTTTCTTTTTCTCTACAAGGAAATATAAGAAAAAAACATGTAGTTCATCAAAGAATCTGGGTTGCATTCAGCTTTTCAGTTTCTAACAATTACTTAAAACAGTAATGCAACAGTTAAATGATTTCTCAGTAACTCACTCTATTGTACATTATTGAGAGAGAGCAACCAGCTGAGGTATAGGTTATTCCTTCCTATTCATTCTTCTTTATCCACTGTGTTACATTTTTACCCAAACTCATTGAAATGGGGAGAAGAGAAGGGATGGAGTAGAAATGAGAAAGAATGGTAATTGGTATCTTGGGTAGAGATGAGACAGTTGTATAGTAAAGTCAATAGGAGTTATGCCTGAGTGTCTAGATATGGAACTGATTCTGTTTTGTAATAACAGCTACCAGAATGGCTCATTATGAATGAAACAGCTCTGCACATGTTTTCAAGCTTCTGATGTCCTTTGTTTGCAGTATCAGTGCATCATTAGGATGAATATTCCCAGCAAAAGCTGATAACTAGTACCCCTCCCCAACCTTCACCACACAATGCTGCCAGTTAGTCTCTAAACTGCATTTTAAAATCTAAATTAAAATGTTAAACCAATTACAGTGACATGTTTTAAAATCACATAGTACAGAGATGTGAGAAGGCAAAAACAACGAATCAGTATTATCCCATATGAGGATATAAAGAGGCTAGCCTAGTCAGGAGGGCCCCCTCATTAAAAGGATGGACTATTAGCAATAACATTCATTAATAATCCTGTAGTGGGGGAGGAGGAGGAAAACCCATTAGGTGACAATGAAGCAAGTAAAATTCTCTATTAAGTGAGCTAATTATATCATTTAATTTTACTTTCAAAGGATCAAGGATATCTTTGAAAAATGTAGACCATCTTAAACTGCCTTCAGTCTTATGGAACTAAAAAATAATTATAATAATGATTAATAATGAAATGTGAAAATTAACCCTATTTCTGGGGGAGAGTGGAACTTCTGCTGCTCTGTTGCACAGTTGGGAAACAGGAAAGCATTCTGGATGCACTTATATGTATCTACTGCTAGAATTAAAGGACTGTCACTCCCACTGGACATCAAAAGAGGGATTAAGTTAGGATTGTGGCAATTTTTTTTGTTGCCTTAAATAATATTATCCTCTCCTGCACCTTCCATGACCTCTCTTTCCTTTTTCCTTTCTCTTTTCCCCTTTAGTTGAATTATGTTCCAGAAAGCACTGTTTATTATAGTAACAAGTCAACTCTTGATAAACCATGAATAATCCACAGAGTGGCTATCATGTTACTTTTGCCATAGGCAGATCAAGTTATTTTTATTCAATGTGGTTAATTAAGTATTGACTCACAACATGACATTTGTGTGTTAACAATAATTTATCAATGAAGTAACCATCCTATTAAGGTTGTAGTATTAAATATTAAGTATTAATATTAAGTATTAAGGTAATACAATAATCCTTGCCCTCAGGAACTTCTACTATTAAAAGAGAAGTATGGTCAGTTAGTCAGTAAGTGTTGAGTACTAGGTGTTGGGTACTGTGATAAGCATTGGGAATACAAAAAAGGCAGAAAATGGTCTCTGCTCTCTATGAACTCACAGTCTAATGTGGAGACAACTTGCAAACAATTACATACAAAGAACAAATTGGAAATAATCCACAGAGGGAAGGCACTAGAAATAAAGGGTATTAGGAAAGGCTTATTACAGAAGATAGGATTTTAGCTGGAACTTGAAAGAAGTTCGGTAAGCAGTGAGACAGAGATGGAGAGGAAGAACATTTCAAGCATGGGGCACAGCTGGTGAAAATGTCTAGATTTGGGAGATGGAGAGTCTTTGAGGAACGGAAAGGAGTTTGGTATCAGGAAATTGCTGAGCAAGGTGTAAAGTATCAGAAAACTGGAAAGGTAGGAAGGACTAGGTTGTAAAGGACTTTGAATGCCAAAGAGAGGTTTTTATATTTGATCCTAGAGTTTTGTTAAATGAGGGTATTGGTGTTAGTGGTGGTGGTGGTGGCAGTGATAGTGATATGGTGTCAGCCCTGAAAATAAATGACCAAAGTACCATGGAGGTTATCACAACCATTATTAACTCTGAAAAATAAAATAAAACCAAAGAGCTGATAGCAAAAAGGTTCCTTTATTCTGTCGGTGAAGGGAAATGACACACATACTGGGATCTGCTGTATTATGAAGGAAGCCCACTGCAGTGAGGATGAGTGCTGATGCATATAGTAATGGCTACACAGTGAGCTGTAGTCTGACAATAAGGGTATAACAGCAACAATGAGGAAAGTTTGATTCATCCTAGTGGATACACAGTGAGCTGTAATGAAAACATGGTTCAGACAACCAGATACTTGTCTGAGCTTAGAGACCATGTGGGTTGGTGTGAAACAATTCTGGGATTTTGCCGCAACAGAGTTCATTCAGAGGGTGAATGCAAAGGATTGTTGTTATGCCATGCTCAGGACATAGCGTGCTTGCTAGGTCTTAGCTTAGGAAAACAGGATGTTTTCTAATAGTAAAAAAAGGGAGTAAGAAGAGGGGGGTGGTCTTGGCATGGAGATCCTGACAATAGTTATATCTATGCTTTAGGAATATTAGTCTCACAGCTCCGTAAAGGATGTCAATGTGGAATGTCATGAAACATGCATTGGGTAGACCAACCAGAAACCTATTGTAATAGGGCAGGAGTTAGGTGACATAGTCTGCACCTGAGTGGTGGCAATGACAGAGAAATGAAGGAGATTAAGATAAGAGATTTTCTGAAGATAGAATTGACAGGTTTTGGCAATAGATTAGACATGGAGGTTGAAAAAGTTGCAAGCTGGGATGACTCAGAGTATCATGCCCTCAACAATAAGAGAGAGGTTCAAAACGGGGAGCTTTGGGGGGAAATGAGTTTAGTTTTGGACATGGTGAGTTTAAAATGTCTTTGGTTCATCCAGTTTGAGATATATGTAGGTAGTTGAAGATGGGAGTCTTGAGATTATAAGAGAGGTTAAGCCTGGATAAGTAGGTCTGAGAATCATGAGTTTAGAAATGATAATTAAATCATGGGAGCTGATGAGATCGCCAAGTGAAATCCTACATAGGAAGAAGTGAAGAGGGTCCAGAACAGAGCCCTGGGGGATACTTCCTGTTTAGTGGCCATGACTTGGATTAAGATTCAATAAAACAAACTGAGAAGGAGTGGTCAGACTGATAATAGAAGATGCAGGTTAGAACAGACAAAAATATTTATGATTCATTCTTATTCCTGGAAGTTTGACTTTGGCCAGTAAAATTTAGGACAGTTTTCTTTAGGTGAGAAGACATGTGAAGATCATTGAGGTCTCTACAATAAACACCTAAATCATGCTGATTATCACTGTGGACCAGGATTTTTTTCGAATGATCATTGAAAGGAAAGCATGTGATTCTAAGAAGTTTCTTAAAGGGGAATAACATAAGTAACAGTTAAAGGCAGAGCTTACAGAAGAGGTATGTAAGCAAAAAACATATGAGACAAGATAGTAAAAGTGTTATTAGTCCATTTGGGGAAAGGAGTGTAGAGAGAAGTTATAGGATCTGTGATTTAAATAGCACAGGGAATTCACAGGAAGAGAACTACCCTAACCAATATACGCTGGTAATTGCTTGATATTTTCTAATTGCCTGAGTCACTGAGAGGTTAGATCATTTCCCCAAATCCACACAACTAGTTTATGTCAGAAGCAGGAGACTTGAACCCAGGACTTCTGGACTCTAAAGCCAGCTCTATACTATACCACACAACACCTTTATTTCTTTTTTTTCACCCGTTTTTAAATAGTATTTTATTTTTTCTCCACTTACATGTCAAAAAAAATTTCAGCATTCATTTTAACAAGATTTTAAGTTCCAAATTTTTCCTCATCCCTCCTCGCCTCCCCTCATCTTAAAATGATAGGTAGTTTAAACTACTTTATACATGTGCTATCATGTAAACATATTTCCATATTAGTCACAGTTGTGAAAGAAGAAACAGATCAAAAGGAAAAAATGAAGAATAATAAAGTAAGTAAAAAAAATATGCTTCAATTTGCATTCAAAGTCCATCAGTTCATCTGGTTACAGATAGCATTTTCCTTCATAAGTCCTTTGTACTTGTCTTGGATCATTGTGATGGTGAGAAGAGCTGAGTCATTCATCATTGATCATCACACAATGCTGCTGATACTGTGTACAATATTTTCCAGGTCCTGCTCATCTCTCTTTGCCTCAATTGGTACAAGTCTTTCCAGATTTTTCTGAAATCTGCCAGTTCACCATTTCTTGTTGCATAACAGTATTTCATTACATTCATATACACCAGCTTGTTAAGTCATTCCCCAATTGATGGGCATCTCCTTAATTTCCAATATTTTGCTGCCATGTAAAGGGCTGCTATAAATATTTTTGCACATGTATGTCCTTTTCCATTTTCTTAATGATCTCTTTGGGATATAGACCTAGTAGTGATACTGCTGCATCAAAGGGTATGAACTGTTTGGTTGCCTTTTGGGTGTGGTTCGAAATTGCTCTCCAGAATAGTTGGATCAGTCCAGAACTCCACCAATAGTGCGTTGGTGTCTAAATTTTCCCACATGGGGGGCAGAGCCAAGATGGCGGTGTAGCAGCAGCAACATATCGCAGCTCTCACATAGCCACCCCAAAGTACCCATAAAATAGGACTCTAAACCAATCCTAGAACTCCAAAACGCACACAAAGATACTTCCCACTAAAGTCAGCTCGGCTACGAGGAACCATATCAGCACTGCTAACCGAAATCACCCTGGCCTGAAGCCGCCGTGGCTGTGCCCCAGGGCCGCTGGAAGGGAGGAGCTGAGGAGCTGAGGAGCTTCAGGTGAGCGGATTAGTGGCAGCTGTGAATGGGAATTGTGAAAGGGGGAGATAAGCAGTCTGGCCAGATGGCCTCCAGAGTGGAAAAGCAAAAGGCAGAGGTTTTGCACCCGCCTCGGCTTTGCAGCTTCCCGCCTGCGGCCTGCAGGCAGCAGGGGGACTGAGCGAATCTTCTCAGGCCAGAGCTCTCGCGTTGAGCGGCCTGGATCCGGATCGCCATCTTGGGCCTCGGTCTTGGAGTCCTCGCTATCCACTCAGCCGGAAGTATATAGGAAGAGTTCCCAGCCTCTTCCTAAGAGCTACGGCAGCCAGGAGGACCCCAGCGATTTGGGACACAGCTTTCCCTTCTGGAAGCAGAGCCCCACAGAGATTTAAAAAAAAAAATCATGGTCTGAAGAACCATGAGTAAGAATAAGCATAAGAAGCAAAGTAAGAACAGCTCCCAAACCCTTGATACATTCTTTGGGGTAAAGAAAGATCATGGAAGAGAGAGGGAGGAGGAGAGCGCAGCCAGAGCGCCCCCACCAGAGGCCTC
>CM053584.1:177114150-177131324 GCA_028627135.1 Pseudochirops cupreus | reverse complement strand
TTATTATTATTATTATTGACTACATCCAACTGGAACTTGAGATACACAGGCACTGCAGTTGGGAGATCCATCCTGCCCTACCAAAAAGTGACATAGGAGAGAATAGACTGGGGGAGGGGGGAAACACTGGGATGGCTGTTTTGGGGTGGTGGGCGGGGGAAAGACAGGGAGAAAATATGTAACTCAAAAAATTTAATAATAGAAGTAAAGGTACTGTTTTTATTCCCCCCCCCAAAAAAATAAATAAATAAATGCTTATGGAACTGAGAAAAAATATATAGAGAGAGCTATATTTAAATTCATAAAAATAAGAACCATTCTCCAATTGATAAATGGTCAAAGGATATGAACAGAAAGTTTTCAGAAGAAGAACTCAAAGCTATCTATAGTCATATGAAAAATGCTCTAAATCACTATTGATTAGAGAAAGGCAAATTAAAACAACTCTGAGGTACAGTGTCACACCTATCAGAAATGGCAAACACTGGAGGGTATGAGAGAAAATAGTTACATTAATGAATTATTGGTATAAAAGTAAACTGGTTCAACTATTCTGGTGAGTAATCGGGAATTATGCCCAAACGGCTATACAAGTGTACATATCTTTTGATCTAGCAATACTACTACTAATTCTGTATCTTAAAAAGATCAAAGAAAAAGGAAAAGGATCTTTATGTACAAAAATATTTAAAACAGATCTTTTTATAATGGCAAAGAAATGGAAGTTGAGATGCTTATCAATTGGGAAATGACTAGACAAGTTGTAGCATATGATTATGTTGGAGTATTACTGTACTATAAGAAATGACAAGGAAGGAGGTTTTAGGAAAAAAGAAAACATGGCAAGACATATATGAACGGATGTAAAATTAGTTTGAAGAATTGAGAGGTCACTGTGCACAGTAACAGCAATGCTGTTCAATTGTGAAAGGCTTGGTTACTCTGATCAGTTCGGTGATTCAAGACAGCTCCAAAGAACACATGATGAAAAAATGCTATCCACTTCCAGAGAAAGAACTGATGAACTCCGAGTTCAAATTGAAGTATAATTTTCTCACTTTTGGGGGGCATATGGCTAATATGGAAAATCATTTTACATGATTTAACATGTATAATTAATATGCTGTTTGCCTTCTTTGTGAGAAGGGGAGATGTGCGAGGGAAGAAGAGAATATGGAACTCAAAATTTAAAAAGAAAAAAATAAGAAATTAAAAACAAAAACAAAAGATCACAAGACATAAAAAAGAAATTATGAAAGGGATAATTTTAGTTTAGGAAGACATGTATGAACTGATACAGAGTTAAGTGAGAATAACCAGAACATTTTGTTTTCTACAGTAACAACAACATAAAATAAACAACATTGAAAGATTAAGAAGACTTAAGATCAAAGCTGTGACCAATACAGGAAGGGAAGGGAAAAAGCACTAACACTAAATACCTACTATATGTCAGGTATCATGCTAAGTTGATCCTCACAACCACTCTGGGGCATCTTTATTATCCCCATTTTGCATCTGAGGAAATGGAGCCTTCAGAGATTAAGTGACTTGCCCAGAGTTGCACAGCTAGGAAATTTTTGAGGTCAAATCTGTACTCAAAGTTTCCTGACTTCAGGCCCAGTGCTCTATCCACTGCACTGACCTAATTGCCTCCGTAGTAATTTCAGAAGACCAGTGTTGAAAGAGAGGTGTTGAATTCAATGCAGAATCAAACCTACAGTTTTGGATATCGCCAACATGTGAATTTACTTTGCTTTACTATACATTTTTGTTATAAGGATTTTATTCCCAACTACAGATAGGAGGGGAAAGAGTTCTTGATCTACATAAGATAGTGGAGCTCAGGGGAACTATTAACTAGGTAAAAAAAAAATTCTTTTTTGCAGCAAAGCTTTCTGATAATTGTCTGATTTCTAAGGCATATTGGGAATTGAAATAAATACTTAAGTAAAAAAGCCATTCCCCAAGAGATAAATGGTCAATGGATATGAACAGGCAGTTCTCAAGGGATGAACTCCAAGCTCTCAACAACCAAATGAGAAAATGATCCAAATCACTAATAAGACATATGCAAATTAAAACATTTTGAGGATGCGGCGGCTAGATGGCGTAGTGAATAGAGCACTGGCCCTGGAGTCAGGAGGACCTGAGTTTTAAATCTGGCCTCAGACACTTGACACACTTACTAGCCGTGTGACTTCGGGCAAGTCACTTAACTCCAGCTGCCCTCCAAAAAGCAAAAACAAACAAGAACAAAAAAAACACCTTGAGGTCTCACCTCAAACCTATGCAATTGACAAAGATGAAAAAAAGAAAAATGTTGGAGTTGTGGGAAGACAGTCATATTTATGTAGCATTGATGGAGCTGTGAAATACTCTAGTCAGGAAAATAATTTAGAGAGCAGGAGAGATGTATGGGTAGTGATGTGATAGAAATAAGTAAAGAAAGAAAAGAGTATCGGTGGAACATTTTTAAAATATTCAGAAGAGAACCAAGTTCTGGTGAGAAAGGAACATTGCAAGTCAATATTAATACTACGCTATTAAATTTAATATATAGTAAAAAAGAATAAACTGTATGTCTACAACAGAGTTATGGTTTCATATACAATCCTCTTTTCTGACTTTTTTCTGTATGTGTATGGTCACATTTGTTGATGATAAAAAAGGAACTTAAAAATCATTTGCTCAAAGAACAATATGTAATCAGACTAATCTTGACTACCTCCACACCCAACTGTGCATTCTGCTTTTTCTGAAAAACTGAGCCAAGAGATCCTACACTATTACAAGTTCCTTCTGATCTCCCACAAAAACCGAACAGTATCATAGACACCAAAACCTAAATGACAGTAAGCAAAGTATATTATGTTTCTTCTTAGGCTCATTGTTTGGACGGTCCTTCCAGGCCTTGTGACAAAGGATGGGAGTTTTTGTTCTTTCTTTTTCCTTCCTTCCCAATATCTTTTCCTTTTCCTTTGCTTTTCTTTCCTCTTATTCACACAGGGAACATCAAAGTTTAGTTTATATCATGAACTGGGTCTGTCCGTCCTAACTTGAGATCAGAGCATGAAAGGGAATGAAAATACAGTCTGCTTTGTTAAGAGGGATGATTTTTGTTTGTTTTTAAATCATTAGCACTTAATCCAAAAAACATGACCTACTTTTCCTTCTAGTCCAGTAAGTGTCCAATTCAAAAAGAAGTTTCAGTATTAGGCAACTATTATGTACAAAGCAATGGGGATACACAGATAAAACAAAGAAAAAGTCTCATTCCTCAGGGAGCTTACTTTCTTAAATTTCTCTCACTCTCTATATGCTTTATGAAGCTAATGGATACCCATATCTCCTCTAGGTAAAATGCCTTTAAAGAAAGGGCTCCAAAACTCAAGTTAAATCACAGTCTAATTTCCTCCACCTGAAGAAGATGAAAACATAACTATTCCTCTGTTACTGACAAAAAAAAATCACACCAGTAAAAAGTAGTTAATTCATACCACTGTCTTTGATCAAAGACTTAGTCCATTTTTCTTCCCCTTTTGAAACAAAATCTTACATTTTCTTGACAGAAAATTAATTGCTGCTGATTAAATTTCATTGCCGATGAAACACTCTTTCCCTGGAGGAATCCCACCCAGATGGCTGCTTTCTGTCCCTACTTTCCAAACACTCTGTGATGAATGAAAGCATAGCCAGACCTGGGGATTCCTGGGACCTCTCTGTGATTTGGAATCAAATTGATCATTGGAATCCCTAGTCAGGAAGCCTTACAAAGAGTATAGGATTGAATACTTGTTCAATTGCTCTTTCACCTTAAAGAGATTCAATGAAATGACCTATCAAGGCCCTTCCAACTCTAAGCTGTGACTCCATGACCTAAGAATGGGCTCACAAATGATCTTCCAGTTCATTCAGAAGTTACCAAAAAACTTCAGAGTTAATTCTCTTTTGCTCAAACACTAAAACCCATTCTCCTTTTCCTCTTCCTCATGGCAGCATGGGAAAGTTGTTTCATATTCCTAAGAGTGAAAAGATTCTCGTTAGTACCTGGTATATAAATTGAGGCCATTCAAGAGGACAGGGGCAGAGACAGGAGATGGCTTTCAGTGAAAATTAAGGCTTCAGAAAATATAACTAGTTTTGTACCACAAAGTGCAATGTGGAAAATGAACTATAGACCTCAGATCATCAAAACCCTGCTTCTACATTAAAGAAAGACATTGGCAGAAAATGGAAAATCTGTAAAGAAGGAGTATAATGGCTCACAGAACTAGGAGGAACTTGGGGGGAGCTAAATTTATCCAGGAAGGAAAAGGAAAACAAAACCATGCATGTGAAATGCCACAAAGCACCTGGGAACCCAAAGATTTAGATCTGCCTGCTTATTTTTCATTCAGCACAAAGGGGGCCAACATCCAGTGACCACTCCACTGTAAGGAAAGGAAGTGATTGGCAGGCAGCCAATCAGAGCTGCAAACACCAGCTGCTAGGATGGACCCACATGCACATCACCACCCTACCACCCCCTATTACAGCACTTCTGGCTTTTTGCCAGCTGTTGTTTGGCCAAGAGTCAAATGGCAGAGAGCCATTATTAGGGGATGTTTGAGATGGAATGTGTTGGAGGGGGGGAGCTGTAATCACTCATCATCCCCTCTTGTTTTGAATACACACATCCCAACAAGATCTGTACTAAGCCATTATGTCCCTAAGAAACCTCTTGTTAGATTATTTCTTTGGTTCAGCTCTGTCCTCTGCCTGACCAATAAAATATAATATAATTCTATCCCTCTGCCAGATCCAAGCACACCACACTTAATATCCAAAACTATCCATCTTTCTCCTGCCTGCTTTTTCACCCCTAGTATACAAGAAGTTCATGCAGAACTACAGAATATGTGTGGGAAAATAATGGTGAATGGGGCACAGGCAGGAAATGGGCATACAAAAGCTGGGAAATGGAGTTCTCTAGGGGTACCACTGACAGAGCTCAAATAAACTGTCAGCAGCCATATGGATGTGGTCTAACTTCAAGCCCTTGGCTCTCAGAATGGCACAGCAGGATGAGGAAGGAGCCTTGGACATGTCAGAACCCCTGTGTTCAATGCCAGCCAATTATCACTCAGGCATTATGCTTAAAGGTCACTTAAGGAAGAGAATTGACTTTTATAAAAATGATAATGAAAAAGCTACTGAATCCATTATGCGATAGCAGAGACAAAAAAGATGGACAGATGAAGATCATATAATGAATGGGACCATATGGCAAATTATTGACCCTGTCAGTCAAGGCAATGTCAGGATGGGCTACTCCTTAGGTACACTGTATCTACAGTCGACATACAGCTTCACGTAGAAAAAAGTCCTGGCTTGAGAAGCAAAGGACCTGGATCCAAATCCTAGCTTTGTCACTTATTGCCTATGTGGCTTTGGTCAAACCACTTTTAAACATTTTGGTCCTCAGTTTCTGCATTGTAAAATGAGAGGATTGGATTAGATGCATTTGAATCCCCAAATCCCACTCAATCATGATATGCACAATACTGATACCAGGTATGGCAGCCTTTATTTCATTCTTCATAGAAAATTTCTCAGACGCAAAAGACTCATAGAAACCCATGAACACAGAATCATATAATTTGAAAATCAGAAGGGCTCATGGAAGCCACATATTCTAACCCATAAATAAGGGGAATTCCTGCTAAAATATACATGACAAGCAGCTATCTGTTCTCGTTTTGACCTTCAAGGAGAGAAAACCTTCTCACACTTTAAGTATGCCATTCTACTTTTTGGTCAATTCTAATTGTTAGGAAGCTTCTTCTGACATGCCTCTTTGTAACTTAGGACTATAGATTTAGAACCAGGAGAGAACTTAGAGGCAGCCTACCACTCCTGCTTCTACTCTCTGGGGCCAAAGAGAAAAAGTTGGATTTCTCTTCCCTTTCAAATACAGCCAGTTCTCATTTTTTAACATAAGCAGACCTTTCAGCAGATCTCTCCCCCACCTTGTGGGCTCCTCATAGCCCTGCCCCCTCTGTAGCTTCAGAGTGGCTTCAGAACCTGATGGTTATTATATTCCCACTACTCTTTACTTCTTCCAGGTCAAATATCCCAGTACCTTCCATTAATTCTCACACGAAGTGGCCTCAGGGCCTTTCCCCATCCTAATTTTCCTCACTGGACACTCTTCAGTGTATCAATTTCAAACTATGGTGGCCAGAAATAAACATAATGCTCCAGACTGGGCCTGGCAAAAAGAAGTATTTCTTCCCAAAATCTGTATGCCGATCAATGGTGAGCATTTGTGCTAATCACTGAGTATAAAGGGGAAAAATGAAATAGCCACTGCTCTGAAAAAATCATTTATTCTTCAGAGAAAATAATATGTACAAAATATAAGATTAAGGATAAAGAGTGAACCTGTGGCTCAATTGGTATAAGGGACTCAGGCAAGGAAATTCAATTTACCAGGGGAGGTCAGTACTTTCTCTGCAACTTACAAAATAAAGATATGGTAATCTTGGGGAAAATCTGGGGGGAGACACTTCCAGATGAGGGGATCAGGAAAGGCCTCATGCAGTAGGTGGCGCTTGAGCTGAACTTTGAAGGAAACTAGGTATTCTAAGAGGCAGATATGAAAAGGGAGTACATTCTACTTTGACACTATGAGGACTGATGAACAAACACATTCCATTAATCTCAGATCTGTTCCTTCTAAACAACTCAGGATGATAGCAATGGAAGGGTAGGTAAAGTCCAGATCTTCTAGTCCCCCACCATGTGCCTTAATTTTCTACTTTTCCAAAGTGCCACATTGGAGATCCTTTTCCTTCTCTAAGAAGTGTGTTAAGGAAATCCTCCTCTATTTTAGGGATTCTTAACCTTCTTTGTATTATGGAGCCCCTTTGGCAGTCTGGGGAAGTCTATGAACCACTTCTCTGAATAATATTTTAAATGCATAAAATACATAAGATTATAAAGGAAACCAATTATAATGAAACATGGCTATTGACATATTTCAATAAAACAAGTTCACACACTCCACATTAAGAACATCTGCTGTCTGCTGTTTTCCCCCATTTGGAAATGACCAGTGCAAGGATTTGTTTTGCTTTACTATGCATATCTGTTACACGGATTTTTTTTTTTCCTTTTTCTTTAATGGCAGGGATAGAAAATAGGAAGGACATAAAGCTGATTTTTGTTCATTGAAAATAAAATTTAACTTAAAAAATAGTGTATTCTCAGGATTCTAGCCTCTGAACAGAAAGGTTGATATCATCCAGGGTCCAGAAGACAAGAAACTTCAGAACACGTAAACAAGCATAGGTGGCTTGCCATATGCTTCTCTTCCAAGATACCATTTTCTAGGGAAAGGGGTGGGGATTGTGGGATTCACTATCCACCCTTCTGATGAAATTTGGTCTAAAAATCTAAGAGATAGGAAGCATACAAAACAGGGAAAAAAGAAGAGGAAGGGATGGTGTCTTAATTGGCTTTTACATACCACTGAGAGAAGATAAACTCTTCTAGCACGCCTCTCACTAGCCAAACACCTTGAAGGCAGCTCCCCTTACCACTATTTTGGTGATCTGGAACATTCTTTCATGTGGTCATTAATAGCTTTCACTCTTTCTTTTAAAAACTGTATCTATTCTAGGAAACTTTTTTAATGCAGTTATTAACTGACATTCAAATCTATAAACTTTCCCATATCAGCTATTCCTTCAGCTATCTTTCAATACACTTCAAGGTAAGCCAATTTCATTACCATTGAACATAAATATACCTTAAAATCATAGGTTCTCATAGTTGAAAGAGACCTCAAACGTCATCAGATTCAGTCCCCTATGTAGGAATCCCCTTGTCTTTTTTTCTGAGCACCTAAAATCTTGTCACTCTGCTCTCCCCTTGACAGGAACAGATATCCCTCCCCTCAGCACGCGCATATGCCATTTATCTTATTTTGTCTTATACTGAAACATATGCTGCTTATAATTGCTTCTCTGGATTTTTTTTCATGGAGGAAGGCTTTGCTTTCCCAAAGAGACTGAAAACACTTTGAAAAGCATATTATATAAATCATATATTTAGAGATGGGTCACAAATTTAGAGGCCACCTGGTCCTACCCTTCCATTTATAGATGAAAAGTGGGCTCACCCAAGGTAATAAATGGTAAGATCTGGATTTGAACCCAAGTCCTTTTACTCCAAATCTGTTTTTCTCCCATTTTTAGTACCTTTCTCTGCTAGTGCTACCACTACCCCTAAGAGCATGTAAATCAGTGCTAGAAGAAAGAGGGAGGGAAGAAAACATCAAAAGAGACCCTACTCTAGGTCCTTTTTCTCCTGTTCCAGCAAGCACACCTGGTCTCATTAGACCAGGCAGTCAGTTCATTTCAAAGACCATTACTGGAATGAACAATGACTCTGTTGAGGTGTGCATACAGAGTCACAATATAGCTCTCCATAATTATACTCTTACCTTCTTAATTGGGAAGTTTTAAGTCAAGAACAGTGGGTCAAAAAATAAAGGCTTATTCTTTATTTCATTTATATACATTATATACACACACACATACATATATGCATATGTATGTATAATATATATGTGCATACATACATACACACATACATACACATAGATATAGATATATAACAGGGTTTTATGTGTACATGTATTAACATTTTTTCATTCAAATATGAGGTCTACTTGAAAAAGAGAAAAATCAGTCTTATTATATGTATAATTCATGACCATAAGTGAGATATATTGGAAGTCAAACAGATTCCTTCTTTAGGACATGTGAAAATAATTCCATGGTCCTGTATAAATAATCAGCTTTTCCCCCAAATATTGCCTACACTAGGGACAGGGGAGAGCTATGGTAATATGGCAATAAATAAGCACTTGGGAACTTACTTTATGACCTGGGTCCTACTCCTAGTGAGAGACACAATATTAAACAGAATTATTTCTTAAATTCAGTTTCTATAGTAACAATAACTACATAACTTTAACTTTCTGGTTATAGTTACCTTATATAGCATAGAACTGAGCTTCAGATTTTAGTTCTGCCTATTAATTAGCTATGCAACCTTAGACAGGTACCTCCCTATTCTAGGTAACAGTTTTCTCATATGGAAAATATAAAGGCTTGAATAGATAATAATTCCCATTTATGAAACACTTGAAATTTACAAACCATCTCTCATTTTCCCTCCACACTGTCTCCAAGATCCAACCAAGTCTTATTGATCCACATCTCCACATCTCCTGGTTCTGTTTCCTCCCTTAGTTTAGTTCAGGTCCTCATTAACTCACTATTTGCTCTATAGTCATAGCCTTCTAATTCATCTCCCTGCCTACAGTCTCTCTCCAATCTATCCTCCACATAGCTGTAAAATTGATATTCTTTAAACACAGATTTGACCATGTCACTCCATATTCAGAAATCTTTAATGGCTCCGTATAGAAAAAAATAAAACTCCTCTGTTTGACATTGAAAGCCCTCCATATTCTGGCTCCCATCTATCTTTCCAGTCTTATTATATATTGCTCCTCCATAATGCATTTTCATTCTAGGAGACACACACACATACATACACACATATATGCACAGAGAGTCTCCAGATAGATAATTTACACAATGTACAGCCATGTAAGATTCTTGAAGGCAAGGTTAAGGACTGTCCATTTTTGTCTTTGTATGCCCAGCACTTAGCCCCATGTTTTTAGGCAGATTGAGCACTTAATAACTAAATCAATTCAACTCTGAATTGAATTGCTGAATTAAATAATCCTGTTAAGTAGGGGTCTTTTCCAGCTCTAACATTCCATGGTTTAGTGATTCTATACCCTATAGAGCAAGGATTCTTAACATGTATGTGTGTGTGTGTATGTGTGTGTGTGTGTGTGTGTGTGCGCGTGCATGAGAAAGGGAGAGAGAGAGAGAGAGATGGACCCTTCTGACAATCCAGTAAAGTCTAGAATAAAGTTACTGAAACATCTACTAGAGAAAGAACGGGAAAAACTCATCTCCAGAACTGTATGTAGAAGCCTACTAAGGAGAAATACTATCTGTCACTCCACTTTGTAAGAAAAGAGAGAAGACATTGTTATGATAGATGCCTGAGTTGTTTCACCAAGAGGTTCTGCTGTCTTTGGTTCAATCCCCTTTTCAAAATAATGTTTTGAAATGTATAAAATAAAATATTTTATTACCAAGGAAACCGATTCTTTTGAAATACAAATATGTTCATGACCCCCGGTTAAGAATCCCTAGTTACAGATGTCCCATTATAGAAAAAACAGAGGGGCAGCTAGGTGGCACAGTGAATAGAGCACTGGCCCTGGAGTCAGGAAGACCTGAGTTCAAATCTGGCCTCAGACACTTCACACCAAAAAAAAAAAAAAAAAAAAAACCAACCTAACCGTGTGACTTTGGGCAAGTCACTTAACCCGAATTGCCCTAACTTCCCCCCTCCAAAAAGGAAAAAAGAAAAGAAAAGGAAAAGGAAATAAACAGAAAATACCATTCCTTCCAAACATCTATATTGTATGTGTGACTGGACCAGCCTTATGCATCTATCTCTAAAGTTTGTGCTATCTGTTTATGTTTTGCAGGGCACTGACTACACAGATTAGATAACATGGACGTTAAGTACTCCCATCTTAAAGCTGTACTAGATTTTTTTTTCTGCACCTATAATAGATGTCAGGGCCAAGACTCAAGAGTATGCAAAGATTACTGGCTTCATAAAAAGCTTAATGTGACATAGGGACAAATATTCAATGTTGTTGGCTTGACTGTTAATTTAAGGGCCAGAGAAAAGGAATGAGAAAGTATATTGTCCTGTGGGGGCTCAAAAAATACTGAGGTATAGTCAGGATGAATACCGCTTATATAAATTTCTTGCTTAGAAACACAAGGTCCTAGACCATTCCCTTTGGACTTCACATAGCATTTTCCATATACGATTAACTTATATTGTACAGCTGTAATAAGGGCTTCCTCACAATGGCTGACTCCCAACATCATCTGTCCATAATGGCTAAAATAAGCAAGCTATTGTATATTAGGATCCCATGAGACTGGTGACTAGGACAGCAATTAAATCAGAATCCTGACTAGGACAAAGAAGAGTAGGAGAAGGAAGAATTTAGAGGGTCACTGCAAAAGAAGATTGAGAGGAAAGGCACCACAAGAAACCTCTTTGCCAGTAGGTAAGAATAAATTGGGGAAGCTGTTCTTGGGGAGACAGCCTTTGGTCCAAGTGAGAAGAAAGAGAAGTTCCATAGATGGGTCTATAATGGTATCCCTGAATCCCTGCCAGAGTCCTGACAACCCTAAAAGCCAGGAAGGTGAATGGCTACACTCCATTCGCATTTGCAAATGTTGACCCTGGCTTCTGAGACAAAACGAAGAAACTATAGGAGGCAACTGCCTTTCTTTTTACCTTGCCTACTACCCCCACCTCCCCTTTAAGAGGCAATAATTTTCCCATTCCCATAGGAGTTACTTTTTCAGTGGTACAAGTAGGTTATGCCTATTTTTGTGTCGGAAGGGAAAGAGTAAAGATTATTCTGTTGCCATTTTATTTTGTGTGGACGGTCTTGCTATTCTATCTTAATTAAATACTTTGTTGTTTGATTTATGGTTCCTGCAGGCCCCATGTGCCCTGGAAGGCGAGTTGGGGCTGTGTCTGCATAATTAGGAGCGTTTTGTAGTGGATAGGGCGCTAGACTCGCTATGTGAACCTGGTTAAGTCAAAACCTCTCTGGTGCTCAGCTTCTTCATCTATACAAAGACGCGGTTCGGTTCCACGGCCTCTCAGGCGTGGTGTCTTCTAATTCTACGGCAGCTGGGGCTCACAGGGTTTAGGGGACCTGGGCCACAAATCCCTGTCATTTTATCTGCATCTTATTTCTTCCCCAGATCATGAGCCCCCACGAAGGTGGATAAACAGCAACGTGCACAGATGTTGTATCCTTTGGATGAAGTCAATGCTTATTAAATGTTTTCTGACTAAATAAATTAATAACAAAGGTAACCACATAGCTGTTACAAACCCCGGTTAATTAAATGAGGAGCATCCCATATCTTGACGAATGGGCTAAGGAGTTGTGGTGGCTACAGACATCTCATAGCCAGTCTGGCATCCATTCTGTGCCTCAAAAACCAAAGCTTTTTTTTTTTTCCCTTTCATTTTCTTTCCTTTTTTTTTCTTTTTCTTTCTTTAAAGGAAAAAAAGAAACTGGTGATTTAAACTGATTCTAAGAGGTCCAAAGGAAATCTCCTGTAAGCTCCTGCTGCTCCCAAAGGAGGATTTACTGCCGCACTTCAGCATTTCAGTTAATATTCATTTATTTGTTTCAACAACTTTCCTTCTTCTACTCTTTTTTTTTCTTTCTGCAGCTGCAGCTGCAGTGCCCTCTAGCGTTCCTTTTTCCTGATAACTGCTTCTCAGAGCCCCGGCAGAGCTGGCTGCCACAGCAACAGCAGCAAGACCTGGGAAGGCTGGGAAGAGACAGCAAAAGGCTTCCCCGCAGCTTTCTGGAAATGCATGGAATCCTTTCTCTTGCTACCCCTCCTGGGGACCAAGCATAACTTGTACAAAAGGTGGCTTTTTGAGGTAGTATATGCTCTGACCACAGCAAACCTGCCAGAGAACCCCCAAAGTCAATCATATCACCAGGGTGAGAGAGAGAAGCCACATTTTCTGAAACATGGAAAGACTCTTCTATAAAGAAAAACAAACTGAGGGAAGGGGTGGAACCTAAGGCAGCAGAGCTTCCTACAGGGACAAGTCAGGCTTCTATCACTCCAGTGTTCTCTCTCTTACGTCCAAAGTAGTCAAAGACACAGGTTCTAACTATTAGACTTCCGCAATACAGATTTGGAGATGTCTTTCTCCTTCTTTCTCCATTAGATATTTTAAGTATCTTTATTCTCAAACACCGCCTAATCACGCACTTGCTGCTTTATCAAGAGCTCACCCATACCTAAGGTGACCCAAGATTTAATCCTTTTCTTGCTTATAGTCTTTCTTCCAGGCTCAACTATCCAGGCCTCATTAAATAACGAATCTCACCTACACATTATGAAATTCCTCTGACCTTCCTTCTCCTACCTTAATCTTCTTTTCTACAAGCTCAAAGATATTGAGTTTCCATAACCTCTACCCAGCAGGCAGGTTCTCTAATCCCTTTAGCATTTAGGTCACTGGGCTCTCAGTTTCTTCTAGATTTTACAAACTTTATTTTAGAGAGGTTCTGCCACTGTATATGTAACACTGTGCCAGGCTCTTTGAGGAACACTAAAATAATGAGCCAAATATGGGCCTTTTGTTTCTAATGCTAAGTTTAACCAACAGTATATAATTAAAGCATGGATATTTGTGAATGCTTTTGGCCTATCAGGGGCTAGCTAATATGGGACATTCCTGCTCTTTCCTTAAGTCTCCCAGAGAAGCATATGTCTGTGAAGCCTGATGAAGGAGCATACACAAGGTGGGGCCTCTTTTAAGTCTGAGAAGTTATTTGGAGTTTCCCCACAGGAATCTTTTACATTATTTGTCCCTGAGCAAAGTCTGACGAACTGGATACAATTGCATTTGTTATCCATGTCAGCTGAATAGTTTCGGGGTGTGTTTCAGTCTGGAACACTTCCTAGAATCTTAATTCTAAGAGGATACATGCTTATAACAGGGTCACTAGGCAGATATCTCATAGGGTAAACCTGGACCTGTTCTTTCAAAAATCTAACCCTTTTGACCTGAGATAATTAGCTATTATTAATTTTAAATCAGAGTCTTAAGCAGGGATTCTTAACCTGGAGTGCATGAACTTAAAAAAATATTTTGATGACTATTTTAATACAATTTGGTTTTATCTGTAATCTTATGTATTTTATTTTGTGGATGTAAAACCTATTATGAGAAGGGGTCCAAAGGTTTCATGAAAGTACCTAAGTAGTCGATGACACACAAAAAGGGTTAAGACCCCCTGCCTTATTAAAAAGGAATGGGGCAATACACAAGCATATATGCCTTATGAAACAGTTCTAAGAGATCCATTATGAATTCCCTCTCCAAACCAACTCTTATCTGTGGCTTGTTTTCCAATTTGGATAGCTACTCATTCCTCCGAGAGTTCCAATTCAGGTCCAGGGCAAAATGAGTAATATTTACATATTGTAGCACAATAGGGTTTAGCACTAGGTTATGCAAAGACAGAGCTTTGAATAACAACTCTTTAAAGATATCCCATCACTGTACAAAATCATGCTCCTTTTTGTCTATGCAAATTAGTTTTTCCCAGGAGATAGAAAGCAATAAACTAGTCTGATGCACCTGCAAACTGTACTTCCCCCAGCTCAGTTCATTTTAACAAGAAAGATTTTTCCACCCCAATATCTCCATCACTGTACATTCAAGGATACATAAGGTCCTTGTAACAGTCATATGAATTTACTGTGAGAAAAGGAAGAGGGGCATTGTTGTAAGAACATTAAACATTCCATCAGGTTTCTGTATGGAAGTCATAGATTGACCTTTCATAAGTATTTCATAAGTATTCAAGGATAAAATTCCTCTAGCTTTGTTTGATACTGGGTAAAGGTCAGAGAAGCTTCATATTATTCATAGTATATAATAGACAGGACCAAAGTCTAACTGTCAGATGGGAAACTTTCCCATTTAAAGGGGGGAAGTCAGAACAATAGAATATGGCTTCAGGGACTCCAACACTACTTTCATATTACTGTACTTTCATAGTTCATACTTCCAGTTACTCCACCCCAACTTTTTCCAGCAATCTGCACTTGCCAGGAACCAATTAATTTGGATGTGTCAATTGGAATATACAATAGGGGGTCTGTTGGTATGTCCCCTTATATGAAAGGCTGCTGATTCATCAGCACAAACACTTTTACCAGCATCAAAATGTCATCATATGCAATCAACAGAGTATATTAGGAGTTCCTGTGCTAGGCACTGTGCTAAGGGATACAAAGAAAGGTAAAACAGTCCCTGTTCTCAAGGTGCTCAGTCTAATGGGGGCAAACAACAATCTAAACATACTATAAGCAAGATAAATTTATGCTGTATACAATTTAGGCAGTGTACAGTTATTCCCAATTAATGAGAAGAGGACATAGGATCTAGAGCAGTGGTTCTCAACCTGTGGGTTGCGACCCCTTTGGGGGTTGAACAGCCTTTTCACAGGGGTCACAAGGGTCGCCTAAGACCATGGGAAAACACATATTTCCAGTGGTTTTAGGAACTGAGCCACTGCTCCTCTATCCATCTCCATGTGGGTCTGCCCACATGCAGATACGCCCACAATTTAGAGTATTAAAGGGTCACAGCATTAGCAAGGTTGAGAACCACTGATCTAGAGGAAAGACTCCTGGATAATGAAAATCACAAAGACCTGGGTTCAAATATTGACTGTTCCACTTATGTGACTTTGGAACAGTTCAGATTTAACTTCTGGGGACCTCAGTTTTCTCAGATGTAAAATGAAACAGTTGGCCTAAGGAACACTGAGATCTTTTACACCTCTAAATCTATGAACTATGATACTGAATCAGTATCAGCAGGTTTTGAAAGTGGTTTACAGCAAAAGAATAATACATGCCAGTCACTCAAAATGTCCATCTTATATACAACCATTAAGCCTGGGCAAAAAGAAAAGGCTCAATTTCCGGCCCCTGTTGACACAAGATAGTTAATTTTAATAACTCACCAGTATATTACCCAAGCAAACAGTCTCCACCTCATACCTTTAATGTTAAAATACCTTCATCCATCCCCATCCTCTCTGAACTGCAAAGCTAATAAGCAAGATATTCCTATTCAGAGTAAGAAAGGAATTTTGGCAGCTGGACAAAGATACAATACTGAAAGAATTTGCTGACAAAGCTGAAAACTGGGTCTCAAAAGTATAAAAAGCTCCTGACCAACTTTGTTCAGGGAAAATTTGTGTAATGAAATTTCTCCTATGACTCCATCTGTTTGCCTGTGTATGTTACTGAAATAAAATTTCTACTGATTTGACTCTAAATTTGTCAGCAGTGTTGTGGTTTTTTGTTTCTTTTTACCAAGACATACCCCATACAAACTCTTTCTCACACACACACACACACACACACACACACACACACACACACACACACACACACACACACACACACACACCACACATTTACTTTGAAGATACAGCCATTTTCCCCTAACATCTCATCAGCACACTCTCTCCTACCAGGTTGGGGGGAAGAGGGAGATTAGTCTCAGAGTTAGCACAAGTTCTACATAGGATTGGTGCTGTCATATTCAGATTCACCTCAGCTGCTGCGAGGCTGGGGATCATTGATGCTAAGCTGGCTATAAAACCCATAGTGGATTTCATTCTCAGACTCCTGGATGCCCCACATGTCTGGAAACAGTCTTTTCTTCTCTCTCTAGTTTAAACATTTGACAAGCAAACTTCAATGATTATAAGCAGTTTTTTTTAAACAAAATTTATACCTCCATTGAGAGAGATATGGAAGTTTATTAGAGGACTGACACAGCATCGAGAACAAGAGAGACAAGGTGAGGGGAGCATACTCTTTGCCTGTCATGGTTCCCCATTTGCTGTCTATGCCATTAGGCTTCATACACAGATGCAAAGTCATTTAGACCCCTGCTTGAAATGCAAAACATTTCAAACAAAGCAATATTGAAGCTAATACACCCATGAAAGTAATCACATTTGGTCAGTGGTTGGTTAGAGTAGCATTAAGAAGAGTGGAAAAGTTTACACCAATATCCAGAGCCTTGAAAGGTAGCCTAGCCTTACATAGTTCCATAGCCTAATGTATAGCATTAGCACTATTGCCAATACAATATACATTTTTTTCTAAACTCCCTCTCTGTAAGGTCTAGAGGCCTGGGCCAACCCTGGATAGTGGGTACTCTTCCCTATTTTGAAGGGGGGTGTAATAGTAATCAGTTTAGCAGGATACTTAGCACTTAGTAGTGCTAAGTGTGGAAGGTGCAAATGCTGTCCCACTGTTAAGAAGGCATGAACTCCCCTGTTGATGTGGAAGAAGGGGATTGGCTGGCCCCTGTTGATGTGGAAGAAGGGGATTGGCTGAGGTGTGTATATAAGCAAGAATTCC
>CM053584.1:177091020-177113650 GCA_028627135.1 Pseudochirops cupreus | reverse complement strand
TGATATGGTTCCTCGTAGCCGAGCTGACTTTAGTGGGAAGTATCTTTGTGTGCATTTGGGAGTTCCAGAATTGGTTTAGAGTCCTATTTCATGAGTATTTTGGGGTGGCTATGTGAGAGCTGCGATATGTTGCTGCTGTTATGTCGCCATCTTGGCTCTGCCCCCAACAAAGTATTTCTAAGTAGAATTCCAGCAGACCTATGAATAGATTAGGCTTACTTGTAATTAGCAGCCCCCTTTATACTTAGTTAATATGCTGAAGTCATTAAAATTACTCCACTTCAAAAAGGTTAAACAAGTTCACTGATCTTGTGTTAACACTATCAATTTCCTCAGTACAGCTTTTTTCTTTGCATAATACAAAGACAAACCAGTTCAAAGCAAATGATTATAAATTCTGAATTAGTAAATTAGGAAACTCTACTATATCTTTTTCTCAAATCATTATACAGATTAATTTTTAAAATGAATTAATATGTATAAGACACTCTGTAAACCTTAAAACACGCTATAAATGTTGTTCTTATTATTTGGTAAAATCAAAGCTCTTTGAGGGCAGGGATTTTGCAGCTGGAACAAAGAAAGGAAGGGAATTTTATCCCTTCCATAACTAGGAAGTTGTCAAGGTCATCAGGGGAAGGGGAATTTGAAGCCCCACGATATTTTCATCTTTGCCCAGGATCTCTGCCAGTACAGAAATGATAGTAACACTAAAGTTAAGAAGATTGACGACTGGCAGGCACTGGAAGAAAAAAGATACATTTCTATCCCAACTACCCTAGACTATGAAACCTTAACTAAGATTGACCCTTGACTAAGGGGAAGAATTCTAGAATTATATCCCCAAGTTTGACTAACTTGGATTACCTTTTGTTCTGTAGGCAGTCACAGCTCAGAAGGAAATATTATGTGTTCTAAATATACAAAAGCCAATGTATCAATGACATCTTCTGTAAAACTGAGGGTTATTATTTACAAAATAAAATTTAATTAACATTCATTAAGAGCCTGCTGTCTACTAAATTATGTGCTGGTCCCTATCCTCTATTCCAGCTTTAATATTCTATGATTCTATGATATTGTTGGGGCTTACGGAGTAACTATAATGAGAGACACCTTGGTTTGGTGAATAGAAAACTGGAGTGACAGGAAGACCGACATCCAAGTTCCATCTCTGCCATATACTGCATATGTAACCTTTAACAAGTCATTTGAAGTCTCTTCCTGATCTCAAAGTTAAAACTAAAGTAGACTTAGTCAAAAGAGAAAAATAGGAAAATTCCATTATATGCCAGCCATATTGATCAATAGTTTTAGACCATATAAAATAACTAGACAGTATTAAAAAGGAGAGTATATATGCCAGACATAAGACACAAGAATTATACAAATAAAAATATAAAACACCTTTTATACAAAGTTAGATCTAAATAATTGAAGTAATATTCATCACACATGGCTAGGTAAAGCTAATATAATTAAAACATGACAGTTTTACCTAACCAGTCTATGTAATGCCATCCCAATTAAATTACTAAAACAAAATCTTACTGGGTTAGAAAAAAATAATAGCATTTGGAGCAGCAGAGGGCCAGGAACTTCAAGGAAACCAGGAGGAAATGATGTGATTCAGTAGTGTCAAACCTTAAAGCATATTTTAAGGTGAGAGCAACGTTGAAGTGTAAAATGGATAATTTTGATTATTTTAAATTAAAATTTTCTTGTAAAAATTATACCTATGTAGCCAAGAATGAAGGGAATGCAGAAAATTTGGAGAAAATACTGTTTATAGACAGTCTCTCAGATAGAATGTGATTGCGTCAGAATACTGTTGTGGTGTAGGAAATGATGGGCTGGTGGCTTTAGAAAAAAATATGGAAAGACTTTGACTTATGAAGGAAAATGCTGTCTACCTTTAGAGAAACAGATGACAAGTGGAAATAAACATAATATGGTCTCACATATATGTTTGAGTGTATATGTATGTATGGATATATCTGTAGTACATATATATGTGTGTATATATGTATATATGTGTGTATATACATGTATACATCTCATTGTGTAATTATAGCACAGTGCGGGGAGGTAGGGGTAAAAAACAAAATAAAAAGTTCATAGCAGAGGACAGTGGGAAAATATACAAGGAAGCAAAGATGGACAGTTTTGAAAATAATGTGTAGTATTCATTAAATAGGTTTTCTTGAAATGGAAATTTATTGCTTTTTATTGAATCCTTTCTTATATTCTGCTATATACATGCCATTTTTTCTTATCTTGTATTTAAGTTGAAAATAAATTTAAAAACTTAAAAAAAATAAAGTTTCCAAGAATAAAGTTTCAAAGAATGTGCTTACCTACATTTGGTAGACTTATAAAATCAATATTGAGATGATGATGAAGTTCCTTGAAAATAGGCAATGGTATTTTATATGCAAGAGCATATGAAATTGAATACTGGCAACTACTGTGCTTCCCTGAAAACCAATCCACTTCAGCAGTGGTGAAGTAGCCATCAGACAAACTGCCTGTTGTTAATGATGTCACTAGATGGCAATGCCTGTTCAGCAAGCTTACAGTAGGTGTCCCATTGATAACTGCCTCGGAACCTTCAGGGAAGATCAGAACTTGCTTCTTTCCTGCCTTCCCTTTCTTGGAAACTGAATCCCAATTACGGCTTCTCTGTAATTTTGGGAGTGGCAGGGCTGCTAATGAAGATAACAACCCCTGTAGGACCGAGTTGAACCACTGAATTAGAAGTGTGATATCAGTTCTTCTGGATTATTTGTCCTAAACCAGAGTCTTGGGCCCCCTTGCTTTTCTAATATGGCTAGGATTACAATCAGTTTTAGTCAGTGATGTTTAATATCTGCTAAATGAGAGGTAGCATGTGTGACTTATTCCACTGAGGCCTGACTTGGGAGCTAGGAAGGCCTGAATTCAACTTGTGACTCTTGACAATACTGACCGTTGAGGCAGGGACAGTTTTTTTTTCTTTTTCTTTGCCTCCTCCATCCCTAGAACAGTTTCTGACACATAGTGAACACTTAATAAATGCTATTTGATTGATTAATTCACCATGGGCAAGTGACTTATCCTTTCAGTAACCCAGGCAACTTTCTAGTAATGTCGTGTTGACAGGCAAAGTTACTAATGTATCAGCAGAGGAAACTTCTGTGTTGGTAATTCCCCACATGCATAAAATCATAGGTCTTTGGACCTTCACTTTGATCTCTTCTAAAAAAATTCCTCATATTTCCTGATAAGGCCAAGATCTTAGGTTTATTTTTTCAAATAAATGTTTTACTGATATCATTTTACATAAATCTAGGTGGTGCAGTGGATAGAGTGCTGGGTCTGAAGTCAGGAAGACTAATTTTCTTGAGTTCGAATCCAGCTTCAGACACTTACTGGTTGTGTGACCCTAGGTGAGTCACTTAACCCTATTTACCTCAGTTTTCTCATCTTTTAAAATGAGCTGGAGAAGGAAATGGCAAAGCGCTCTAGTATCTTTGCCAAGAAAACCTCAAATGGGGTCAGGAAGAGTCAGATATCACTGAAGTGACTAAACAACAACAATGACTTTTCCTTCTCCTTCAATAGACTCCACCCTCAGAACAAAGAACAGTCCAATAAAGCAAACCTGGTGGCCAGATTTTCACAATACCGCTTAGTCTGTGTCTGCAGTCTACCACATATTCTGCATCTATAGTCTGCCACCTAAGTCCGATGCCTTCAGTGTTATTTTCTTCTACATTATTGTTTTAATTATGTGAATCTTCTCCTCTTTCTACTTGCTTCCGTCTGCACCACTTTATATAATTCCTCCATAGGTGTGATTTTCATCATTTAATACATCTTCAGGCATCAGTGATTTTATAAGTGTGGGCAGGCCTTGGATTGATGTAGATGACAGTCTCTTGATGATTTACTTGGTGGCCTTTGAAAGTTGCTGGGACCAGAAAAATTCATCACTCTGTGCCTAATATGGTGATAAGTTTTCCTGAACTTAGCTAGGCCATTCTTCAGACAACTGAAGACATCACTAGGCCTATACTTCAGTGCCTTTACATCTTGGTAATAGGATCTGCCATAGCTTATGACCTTCTGCTATGGCCTTTAAGAATCCAGGGTCGTTTCTATCTAATAATGAGGTCATTAGAGGGGGACTTCACTAGAGGTTGTTTTTCTTAAATGTTCCATGGCTTTAAACAGCCTCTCTGACCTCAGTCAGCTCTCTCTGAAATGTGTATGACAAGAAAACTGTGAAAATGTGGACAGCTTAGCATAAATTCATTATCAGCAATAATAGCAACTCATATTTATATAGTGTTCAATTGGCCTTTAGGAAGATCAGGGTTCAGGTCCTGCTTCTGACATAAATGGGATATGTGACTATGAGAAAATCACTTAACCTTTTAGTGCCTTTGGCAACCCTCTAAGACTCAATTACAGACAAGCCACTAATCTTTATCATTGAAGGGCTTTTATATACCCCTTGTTCCCCAAAATAATGAAATCACAAGTCTGAATACAAAAAAAAATCGGTGATTATTCTGAATTTTAAGATTTACAAAGCAATTTTCTCTCAACAGCCCTGTGAAGTCGGGGGATGCAAATGTATATATTTTTTTCTAAACAGATTTTATAGACAAGAAACTTATGTTCACACAGAGGAGGAATAGAAGGTAGGACTTGTATAGGGCAGAGAAAGGAGAACTGTGGGTCTTAGAGGCATGTTGGAACAAGAGATTCAGGTTGAAACCGTTCATTGCACGCACCTCCTTAAGGACTGAGCAAAGTTCCAAGACAAACTCTTTTCCTAACTTCTCCTCCTGGTGCTTGTCAATGAATAAATATATATATACACACACATTATATAATATATTATATGATAATATACAATAATATACCAGGCTACTTCTTTTTCCAAATATTTCTGGTAACTGGAATTTATCTTCAGCCATAAAAAGGTCAGGGGTTTGTTGTTGTTCAGCCATTTCCACTTGTGTCTGACTCTTCATAACTCCGTTTTGGATTTTCCTGGCAAAGAGATTGGAGTGGTTCGCCATTTTCTTGTCCAGCTCATTTTACAGATGAGGATTCTGAGGCAAACAGGGTTAAGTGACTTGCCCAGGGTCACACAGCTAGGAAGGGTCTGAGGCCTGATCTGACCTCAAGAAGATGAGTCTTCCTGGCCCCAGGCCCCACACTCTATCCAGTGCTGCCCCCAGCATGAATACGAACATGAGTTAAGGCAGAGAGCCGAACCTCTGCCTGCACCTCGGGAACGTCTCTGAGCTGGGTCTCAGAGTGCTTGTGATGGCGTTCTTAGCTTTTTGACATAAATTCCCTAAAGTAGTGGAAGGGGGAAGAATGTGGGTCCGAGGGAGCGTTACAAGAGTATCACAAAAGTCTTATTGCATATTGTAATAGATTAAAACTGTGCTAAAAGTTTTGGTATGCCTTCGTGTATCGTTTCTCTGATTAAAACAGATCGCTTACGAGGTGTTCAATCACATCACGTCTTGAAGAATTAGAAGAGAGATTAAAGGTCGTTTAGTCCAATTCCTTTGTTTTACAGATGAAGATACAGAATCCCAGAGAGGCTAGGTTACTTACCCAATATCATACATTTGGTGGATGTCAGAGTGAAGATTTGAACCTACTTACTCTGCCTCCAAAGTCCAGCATCTTCCCCACTATGCCATGCGGGAAAATAATTGGATTCAGAGCTGGAAAGACCTTAGATACCTAGTCTAAACCCCCACCCTGCCTTATAAATGAAGAAATGGAGGCCCAGAAAGTGAGTCCACCAAGGAGTGGATCCAGGGCTCAAACCCAAGGCTTCGTTGGACACTTTAAAGCTTCTTTTATCATACTCTAGACTTCATGCTAGCATAATATATATTGTCCTGTTCTCTGTCTCTAATGAGGCATATAGATACATAAACATATATATATATATATACACACACACACGTGTGTACACACATCTCTATCACATATATTACATAATATATACAAGAACATATATATGTTCACACACATAACACAATCTAGATAGATAGATAGATAGATAGATAGATGTTCTGGCAGGAGGACTTAGTTGGGGCCTGTATATTTCCAAATGATTTAGTGTCATTGATACCCTGAATAAATCTAAGAAGACTTATACAAATTAAAGCAAAATCATTATGGGCTGGTATCATCAAGGAGGACTTCACGGAGGAGTTAGTGCTTGAATTTGTCCTTAAAGGATATCTGCAATGTAAATATGCAAACAGTAAATTTTCTCCATTCATCTCTCTCTCTCTCTCTCTCTCTCTCTCTCTCTCTCTCTCTCTCTCTCTCTCTCTAGCATCCTAAGGTCTAAATGTCCTCTTCACATCAGTCTGCCTCACTGCATCTATTTTGTATTGTAAGCTAATTGAAAGCAATTCCAGGACAACATTATACTCAATTAAAACCTTTTGGTGGTGATAATGATGGTGGTAGTGGTCCTGGATGGGGTTTTTCTATATCCTTCTGTTAACAGGCAGAGACTGGATTTTGGCTGTGCCTACACCCAGTATTAAATTAGATCCCTCTCCTAATATGTGGGTCAGGGCTAGGGGTTCCCTGGCTAGGCTGACAGAAACTTGCTGAATTATGCTTAAGTCTCAGGGTCTTCTCTGCATTGCAGAGGCTGTCTAGCTTGCCAATGCAGTGGTCCTCATGTGAACAAACTTCGGTGTTCAGAGTGTGATTTGTTGCAGGGAGAGGTATGAATCTACGCTGCTAACCCTGGAACTGTGGTAGGCTTCTGCTGCCTTTGTTTATTGCTAGCTTTTGTTTTCAGTTATTTCCACTCTGCTACCTGGAGGCCTCTGGACCCGGGAGCTGATCTGTTCATATATATAATGACTAATAAGTGCCCAATGGGCATTTTTGCTCACTAGAAGTGTCGGCCAGCAGAGGAGATTCTACAAGATGTCTCAGAATAACATATACACAGATCTCTGGCTGGGAGCAAGAGCCATGAAATGAATCAAGAATTAATATTCTAGGGTAATGTTCACCTGCTTTAATAATTCAGTTGTAGTCAACAAACACTGTTAAGTGCCTAGTATATAGAAAAGACTATGTCAGGTGCCGAGGATGCAAAGATATTAGTATCTGCCCTCAATGAACTTAAAATCCTTTTCTTTTCTTCTTTCCTTTCACTTATATTCTTAATAATTATGTCGCTCTTTTTTTTCCCTCCAAAATAAGGCTATAGGCCAATGTGGATTGAAGTGGGCCAAGCTGGTACTTACCTCCTTAGCATTTGTTGGTGTATGTGTTGGTAGGAGGTTGGGGTGGGAGGATATGTAAGAGGGAAATGGTCCCTCGGACTTAAGACATCTTCGTTTTCTGTAACTTGCTTTGTAAGGTCATGTGGTGGTGACAGAGGACTACTCTATAATATGCCTCTGTGAGCTGTTATCCTGCTTTTCTTTAGAGCCACCAAGATTGGGACAGAGAAGGGAAGGGTGAGGGGCCGTTACATTTATTGAGATTATGGTGCCCTCCAGAATCAGAGTGGCAGAGTGTAGATGGAAAGCTAGCCCTGGAGCCAGAAAGACCTGGGATCAAGTCTTGCCTCTGACATATACTAACTGTGTGACTCTGGGCAAGTCAATTATCCTTCCAGTGTTCTAAGAGGTTCTCTAAGATTGTACATTGTAGAGCAGATTCAGATCTGCTTTGGTCCTATGAGCAGCTCCCAACCCTAAAGCAATCACAGGTCTAGACCTTGTGGGAAAGAACCTTAGATATTTCCCAGGGCAGTAGAGGGTAGTTTGGAATTGATGCTTTATCTTAAGTGATGCCCTGGAATACCAAGGAGGTTTAGGTTTGCTATCAAGTGCTTTAAAATAAAAGAGAGAGAGAGAAGAGAAATGAGAAAGCATAAAGCTGCTGCTCTCATTACTTTGCTTTCCATTCTCAGAAATAATACAACTGTCCTCTGAACCTGGAAGCTCGTTCCTTCCATCCTTCAGCTCCTTGTTTCCAGGTTAGGCAGAGAAGGCTAGAATATGGTAACATCTGTTTTGGGAAAACTTCAGTTGCTAATTTGTTAGCGGGAAGGAAGAGAAAAGGTATGAACGGGGAAAGGATATTCTACCTTTGAAATGTTTTCCCAGTAGGTGGCAGTAGCTCACTGTCTATGAAAGTAGGACACACACACACACACACACACACACACACACACACACACACACGCGCACACACATACACACACACACACACACACACACACACACACGATGGAAGCCATCTGATCTAATCCACCTGTTTTTACAGATAAGGAAATTGAGACCTCTTTCTCAATTTTACTCAAGATTACATAGACAGTGACAGGCAAAAATAGAATCCAGATTTCCTCTTTTCTTGACTCTACTATACTTCCTCTCACTTATGGGCTTGTCACTAACATTAAGTTATTGATCCAGTAGATAATAGACCGACATACATGAGAACCCCACTGGATGAAAAATAATGGATGACTGTTGATCTGGGTGATGTAATGGATGGACTGCCAGACTTGAGGTTAGGAAGATCAGAGTTCAGATCCTGCCTGATGAACTCTGAGTGCAAATTGAAGTATAATTTCTATAAAGCTTTGTGACCCTGGGCAAGTCACACACCTCTTTCATCCTCAGTAAAATCAGGATAATAATAATACCTACCTTAGAGATAAGATAACACATTTAAAGTATTTTGAGAATCCTTAAGCACTGTATAAATGCCAGCTCTTACCTGCACCAGTGGCAGGAGTAAAAATTTCATGGAATTACACATGATGATTTGATGGATCTCTGATCTTACGGACTTGAGTATTTCTTTCAGGAGTGCAAATCACAATACTTCCATGATTTCTCATATCTCTCTTCTTGAAGAAGTTCTCTATACCAGTTATTCTACAAACAATTATTAAATACCTGGTGTGTGTCAGGCACTTATGCTACGTGTTGAGGATACATTGACAAAAGTGAAAATCTCTGTTCTCAAGGAACTTACCTTCTAATGGAGGAGACAATATGTATGTATATTAGTGTATACAAAACACACACCCATATGTATGTGTATGCAAAATACACACTAAGCAATATAAGGTCACCATGGAGGGTAAGGGAATAAGCATTTCTGACAAAGCTTCTAGATGTGAGGCACCGTGCTTTACAGATATTTTCATCTGATCCTCACAACAGCCCCAGAAGGTGGGTGCTATTGACCTGATTTTACAATTGAGGCAGACAGAGGTGAAGTGGTTATCTTGCCCAGGATAACAGCTAGTGTCTGAAGCCAGATTTGTGCTCAGATCTTCCTGGCTCCAAAGCCCACACTATTCGCTGGACCACCTCCCTGCCACGTACTAGTGCTGAGAGCCTCATGCAGAAAGAACTTGAGCTGTTCTCAAGGAACCTGAAGGCTCTCCCAAAGCTCTGTCCTGCTCCCTTTTCTCCCTGAACTATTTCACTTGGTGATCTCATCAGCTCCAATGAGTTTAGCTGTCATCTCTATAAGGGAGCTCTCAGATTTATTTGTCTAGTTCTGACTTTCAATCTCGTATCACCAGCTGTTTCTTGGACATGTCTCACTGGATATCTTGTAGCTCTTACCATGTGTCAGGCTTAGTACTAAGTGCTTTACAAATATTTCCTAATTTGATCCTTATAACAGTCTTGGTAAGTGGATGCTATTGTCTTCATTTTACGGTGGAGGAAACTGAGATAAACCACTTGAGTGACTTGCCCTGGATCACACAACTAGGAAGTGTCTGAGGCTGGATTTGAAGTCATATCTTCTGACTCTAGGTCCAGTGTTCTATTCACCGCACCCTCCTTTTCCTTTTTATTTGACCTCTTTGGGATGGAGACTGAGAAGTGGTATTGCTAAGTCAAAGGCTTATGCACAGTTGTATAGCCCTTTGGACATAGTCTCAGATTGCTCTCCAGAATAGTTGGACCAGTTCACTACTCCACCAATAGTTTCTTTTTTTGGGGGGGGGGGGTTCTACATGTACATTTTTATTAAACATTTTCATATTAGTCATGTTGTATAGAGGAATTAGCAGACATTGTAGCAACCATAAGAAAGAAAGAAAAACAAAACAAAAAAAGAGTAAATAGTCTGCTTCTATTTCTTTGTCTGGATATGGATGGCATTTTCCATTGTGAGTCTTTTGGAGGTGTTATAGGTCCTTGCATTGCCTTCAGTGAATTTTTGTAATGTCTTTTTCCATCTGGCCATCTGGTTTTTAAGGTCTTATTTTCTCCATTATTTTTATGCTTCTTTTATTAAGCTGTTAATTTGCTTTTCATAATTTTCTTGTACCATTCTCATTTTTTTTTCCAAATTTTTCTGCTACAAATCTTATCATTTTCTTTAACTCTCCCAGGAATTCTTAGTGTGGTTGGGTCCACTTTGTACTTTTCTTAGTGGGACAGCCTGCAGCGGTTTTTAAATTGTTGTGTTCTTCTGATTTTATGCCTTCATCTTGTCTGCCACTGTAGTAGCTTTTTTTGTGTGTTCAAATTTTGTTTTTATTGTTGTTGGTGCATTATCTCCAGCCTATTTTTAACCTTGAACTTTATGTCAAAGTTGGACTCTACTCACCCGTGGCCGGGGGGAGGCACTTTACCAAGCTTCAGCCTTTTTTTGCATTGCTGTTTTCAGAATTAGTTCTGGGCATTTGCAAGTTTTTGTGCTTCTGAGTTTCTACCAACAGTTTCTTAACATGCCTATTTTCCAGCATTTGTCATTTCTGATAGGTATGAGAGTTGTTTTAATTTGCATTCCTTTAATCAGTAGTGATTTAGAGCATTTTTTTCATTTGAGTATGAATAGTTTTGATTTCTTCCTCTGAAAATTGCCTGTTTATATCCTTTGACCATTTATCAATTGTGAAATGGCTCTTGTTTTTATAAATTTGACTCAGTTCTATACTTAGTATATATTATCAGAGAAACTTAGTTAAGAGTTTTTGAGATAACTTCAGTGTCTATGGCATCTTTTAGTAAAATGTAGTTTCCTCATTATCTCTTTTAATTAGGTCTGGTTTTATTTTTGCTTTGTCTGAGATCATGATTGCTACCAGTGCCTTTTTTGTTTCTACTGAACCATATTAGATTCTGTTCTAGCCTTTCATTTTTAACTCTTTCCGTCCCAAGTATGCCTTTTGTAAACAGGATATTGTTGGATTCTGCTTTCTAATTCATTCTTGTTCTCTGCTTCCATTTTATGTGTGAGCTCATCTCATTCACATTCAGTGTTATGATTACTGTCTATTTCCTTCTACCCCATTTTGCTCTGTTTCACTTTCTCTCTCTTTTTATCCTGTTCCTCCTCAAAAGTCCGTTTTGCTTCTGACCACTGCCTCCCTTAATCCTCCCTCTTTTTATCATTCCTCTCTTCTTTTTCCCTTTACTCTTCCTATTTCACCATTAAGTTATGTTTATATGCACAACTGAGTGTGTGTGTATATATATATATATGTATGTGTGTATACATACACACACATATGTATGTATACGTTCTTCTCTCTTTGAACAAATGCCAGTGAGAGCAAGATTCAGGTATTTCCTGCCACCTGCCCCCCCTTTTTCCCTGCAATTATAAAATCTCTTCTTTGCACATCTTTTATGTGAGAAAATTTGTCCCATTCTACATCTCCTTCCCCTCTTCTCCCAGTGCATCCCTCTTTCTCAACGCTTTCTTTTTTTTTTCTTTTTTTTGGGGGGGCGCATTTCAACATAATCAACTTTCACCCATGCCATCTGTCTATATAAACTCATTTTAACTGTCCTAATAATGATAAAGTTCTTAGGAGTTACATGTATCCCCTTCCTATAGAGGAATATAAATGATTTAACTTTATTGAGTCCCTCTTTCATATTTATCTTTTTGTGTTTCTCTTGACTCTTTTGTTTGGTTGCCAAATTTTTGATGCAGCTATGGTCTTTTCATCAGGAATGGTTGGAAGTCATCTATTTAATTAAATATCTATTTTTTTCCCCTGAAGGATTATACTCAGTTTTGCTAGGTAGATTATTATTGGTTGTAATCCTAACTCCTTTGCCTTCAGGAATATCATATTCCATGCCTTCGGTTCCTTTAACATGGAAGCTGCTAAATCTTGTATGATCCTGACTGTGACTCTATATTTGATTTTTTTTCTTTCTGGCTGCTTGCAATATTTTCTCTTTAAGTTGGAAGCTCAGAAGTTTGACTGTAATATTCATTTTGGCATCTCTTTCAAGAAGTAATCAGTGGATTCTCTCAATTTCTATTTTATCCTCTGGATCTAAGATATCAGGGCAGTTTTCCTTGATAATTTCATGAAATATGATATGGATTATGGTCTTCAGGTAGTCCAATAATTCTTAAATTATCTCTCCTTGATCTGTTTCCCAGGTCAGTTATTTTTCTAATGAGATATTGCATATTTTCTTCTATGTTATCATTCTTTTGAATTTGCTTTCTTGTTTTTTGATGCCCCATGGAATCATCAATTTTCACTTGCCTGATTCCAATTTTTAAGGAATTATTTTGTTCATTGAATTTTTGTACCTCCTTTTCTGTTTGGCCACCTGCTTCTTAAAGAGTTTTTCTTTTCAGTGGATTTTTGGACCTCTTTTAACATTAGATCAATGCTGTTTTTTAAGGTGTTATTTTCTTGAGTATTATTTTGTGCCTCTTTTACCAAGTTACTAATTCTCTTTTCATAATTTTCTTGTATTACTCTTATTTCTTTTCCCAATATTTACACTACTGCTCCTATCTTTTTCTTTAATTCTTCCAGAAAGTTGGTTTTGGATCCAATTAGTATTTTTCTTTGAGTCTTTTTTGAAGCTACTTTCATGTTGTTTTCTTCTTCTGAGTTTATGTCTTGGTCTCCCTGTCATCATAGTAGTTTTTATGGTCAAGTTCTTTTTTGTTGTTGTTTGCACATTTTTCTGGACTATTTTTTGAATTTTATATTATAGTTTGGCTCTACTGATCTGAGAGTGGAGAGGCACTGTCCCAAAGCTTCTGGCTTGTTCATGCTGTTTTTTTCAGAGCTAATTCTGGGGCTCTACAAGTTTTTTGTACTTCCATGGTGGTTATCTTTAGAGAGGTATGGTCACTGCTCTCCTAGTCTGCCCTCTGATCTTTACCTAGCATGAGCCCTCGTCCCCTGAAGCCACAAGCACAAAAGCTTCTCTTTGCTTTGGAACTATCACCAGGGTCCCTACCTCACTAGAGCTCCTCTCCACCCTGGAATTGCAACCCAGACCTGACTATGGGCAATAGAGCTGCCAATCAGCACCATGTATACTTAGTGCCAGATAAACTCTTTCTGGCCATTTTCCTGACCCTTTTATTGTCTCCTCTGTTAAATGTATGGGCCCCAAACAAACTTCCACCCTGGTGTCACAGATTTCTCCTCCTGATTTTTTAAGTTTTCTTAGGCTGACAAAATATTTTCCTTTGACCTGTTGTTGGCTCAACCTCTCCCAACAGTTGTTCTGAGGCATTATTTTAAAGTTGTTTGGAGGGGAATTTTGTGTATTCAGCTGTGTGGCTGCACCTAATCCATCATCTTGGTTTTGCCTTCCACTTTTCTATAATTGTTGGGGATATCCCCATCCTTCCAGTCACCTCATCTGAGAACCTCCTTTATATCCTTTACACATCACTCTTTCTCTCATCACTCACCTTTAATCCAATGTCAGTGCTCTCATTTCTAATTTCCAATATTTATTTCCAACTTTCCTCTGATACTGCCACATCCTGGTACAGGTATTCACCAACTCATCCCAGGACCTTTGTTATAGCCTTCCAGTTGGCCTCATTGCCTAAAGTCTCTGCCCATTCTAGTCTTTTTTCCACTCAGTTGTTAAATTCATCTTAAAATACAAATATGACCATTTCACCCCTTTATTCAGTTCAATCCCACTGATTTCCTATTGCCTCCAGGGTTCCTGTCTTGGTTTTAAAACCCTACATAACCTGTCCATGTCTTACCTTTCCAGTTCTCTTGCACTTAACACCCCTTATTCTCCCTTCCCCCTTACTTCCTTACCTCTTACTCTCCAATCCAGTGATGTAAGACACTCCATCTTCAGATGCCAAGTATTTTCAGTGGCTGTTCCCCATTTCTAGAATTCTTTACATCTTCATCTCTCCCCTCCTAGCCTTTCCTGGCTTTCTTTTCCCAAATGAAGTTCCATATTCTGCAAAAAGCCTTATTATGATTCCCCACCTTAACTCTTATACCTTCCCACATTAATTAAATTGACTGTTTCCAATTTTCCCTTATATATCTAACTTGTACATAGTTATTTGCATGTTGTCTTTCCCATTAAATTGTTATCTCCTCATGAGTAGAGACTGTCTTTTACCTTTCTTTGTTCCCCCATTGCTTAGCTTAGTACGTGCCAAATAAGAGACGTTTTCATAAAAGCTAGTTGAGTCACCGACTGAATTTTGTTATTATTTTTCTAGGTCTGCAAAGTATCCCTGTGATAATATAATTAGTATAGCATGAAATACATAAATTACCTTTAGTAGTACTGCCATTTTTATATTTCTACAGTTATTTAAATTGTTCTTTATTTCTTTAAGGAATCTTTGGCAATTTTCCTTTAACAGTTTTTGAGTGCGCATTGGTAGGCTGACTTCAAGATATTTTAAGCATTTTTGTTTTTTATTTTAATGGAACTTTTTCTATCTATTATTAATATAATATGTTGGCCTTAGAAATGTGTTTTTGTCGGTTTGTGTGCCAGTTCCCTAGGATATTCTAAGTAAACCATAATGTCATTAGTAAAAGGAGACAGGTTTTCTCCTCTCGGCCTATCTTTATGCCTTAAATTTCTCTCTCTTCTCTTACTGCTTTTGCTAACATTTCTATAAATATGTCATATACTAGCAGGGAAAGGGACATCTATCCTTTATTTCTGTTAAGCTTCTAGAGTTTCTCTGTTGAATTGAATACTGGATTTTGGTTTTAGATGCTTAATTTAAAAAAATTTTTCTATGCCTATACTTTGTAGGGTTTTTTGCATAAATTAGCGTTGTGCTCTGTAATAAGCTTTTCATATTGTTTTAACTGTAATAATTTATGTTCATTTTTATCTTATTGTTAAATTATCTTTGGTATATATCTGAACTTGATTGTAGTGAATGATTTTTAAGATAAATTGATGTAATCTTTTCATCAGTACTTTATTCAAATTTTAAAAAATTTCTTTAATGATAATGGTAGATAGTTTTTCATTGTTTTAGCCTTTCTTGGTTTAGGTATTAGGACTGTATTTTCTGTATAAAAGGAATTTGATATAATGCTTTCTTAGTTTTTAAAGAATAATTTGGATAATATTGGTATTAATTCTTCTTTTAAAGTCTAATAGAATTCTCCTGCTGATTTTTAACTTTTTGCAGGAATGCAAGAGCATGAAGACAATGATCTGGACAGATTCTTTGCACTTCTGCTAGTCCCTAATCTAGGGGCTACTGCAAGCAGAAGGCAGCCTATTTCAATTCCTCCTTAACCAACAACAACAATAAAAAGGTGGTTAGGTAGAATCATTGTCTGTTAATTTATACAAAGTGGAACCAACAGGAATGATGATATGTTAGCAAAGTCTGTGCAGCAAGAGAAAATTCTCATATGAGCCCCAGGCACAGCCCTTAAGGGTGATTAGTGAGTCTCTTCAAGGAATGCAGAGGCTGATGGTTGAAATCATAAGGATTTTATTTTGGAGTTCCCTCTTATATATCCCACAGATTCAGTTTTAATTGCTCTGCATTTGGCCCATACTTCCTCTTTGGGGACACTTTAGAGAGTTAGTGGGGGACTGGGGAAGCACTTATTCTTCATTCAAACTTTAATTGTCTGAATGTTTTTACTTGCATTGAGTCAAAATTTTATCTTCTTGTAACTTTATGAGATCATAGGTTTAAAACTGGAAGAGCTCTTAATGGTCATAGGGTCATAAGATTGGACCATCTCATGCAACCCTCTTATTTTACAGGTAATAGTTACAAGCTCTGAGAAGTTTAAGTGACATGCCCAAAGTTCCTCAGATTAGAACCTAGATCCTGCCTTGAAATCCACATTTCTTTCCATTTCACCACAGTGCTTCCCCACTAACCCAAATTCTGTACTCTGCAGTCATACAGGAAATGTGTGCATTCATTCAGTAAACATTTATTAAGCGCCTATGTTTGCCAAGCCTGTGGGGATACAAAAAAGAGATGAAAGATAGTCCTTGCCATCAAGGAGCTTACAGTCTAAAGCAGTGGTTCTCAACCTGTGGGTCGTGACACCTTTAGGATCGAACAACCCTTTCACAGGGGTCACAGGGGTTGCCTTAGCCCATGGGAAAACACATATTTCCAATGGTCTTAGGAACCTCCTCTGTCTCCAGGCGGGTCTGCCCACATGCAGACACACCCACATATGACTATTAAAGGGTTGCGGCATTAGGAAGGTTGAGAACCACTGGTCTAAAGGATCTATATTGCTTTTCTCCACAGCAACCCTTTAAAACATTGAAGGCAACTCTACTGTCCATTAAAAAGCTCACCAGGGCAATGGAGAGGAACATCAGGGACATAAGCAGTGTGTGGCACAATGCAAAATAAGATATGTGGGATAAATGATATCAGCAAACAAAAAGGTTTTTTGTTATTTTTTGCACTATAATTTTTATCAGTATAAGAAACTCCCAGTGAAGAACTTTCTCTCCTAATGTAGACATATGTTTCCAATCAATAAACATTTATTAATTTCCTATTAAAAAAATAAAAATCTCACCAAAGTTATAATGTCTAGGAAGAACTTGCCTGGAGTTCATTTGGCTTCAGCTATGTTTCTAAAGTCAAAACTATTTACATAATACTAAGATGTTTTCATTTATAATACAGCAAATATTCATACACACATATACACATCTCTCTCTGTCTCTGTCTTTCTCTCTCTTCCCTCCTCTATCTCCTTCTCACTCCCTCCTTCCCCCTCTTTCTTACATATAAACACAATCTCTTTGGGTGATCTTCAGTTTATAAGGGTGTAAAAGGGGACTTGAGACCATAAAATTTCAGAACTTTTCCCCTTGGTAATTGTACTTATTTGTCTTCTTGTGTTTCTCTTCTTTGGTGTTTGCTGCCTTAGAGTACTACCTAAGTGCTCTGTGAAATCTGTCAGAAGAATAATCATGAGGTGGTTACCACCAGCTCTTCTCCTGCCCCACCGAGTATTTAGAATTTTTTTCATCAACTCTGATCTGTTGAAGAATAATTCTCCTCTTCACTTGTTTTATGTAATAGAGACACAATAGGCTTTTATAAATAGCTCTGCTATTTCATTAAGGCAAAGAGTAGCAGAGAGAACACTTGGTATATCACTTAAGACTACTGTTAAAAAAGGCATAACGTTAGTTCCAAACCTTTAGTCTAATCCAGTCAGATCTGCTAGAGTTTAGCCTCACCTTATTGATAACAGCTTTATTTGTAGAACGGTTTGCCAGGTACGAGAATCCTTGGGTTGGTGGGGATAGGGATCATTCCTTTTCTCCTTTTCACAGGGTGACTTTACACATCAAATATTAACTTCTGGGGAAAATTAATATGTATCAACACACAACAACAAGAACAAATATCACTGAAAGAATTCATTCACATGGGAATCCTCTTTTCCATCAAAACTTAAATATTCTGTCCATCCATCCCATCCATGCCTACCCTTGGTATCTAGTCAATTTAATAAATGGCACTAATGATTTAATAGATGCTAATAAGTGGTCAAAGAAATAACTGTCATCAACATCAAACATTTATTACAAGATAGCTAGGTGGCACAGTAGACAGAGCTTTGCCCCTGGAGTTGGGAGACTCTGAGTTCAAATCTGACCGCAGACACTTACTATTTGTGTGGTCCCGGGCACATCACCTAACCTCTCTTTGCCTAAGTACCTAACTCCCACATTTGTTGAAAGGATCAAGTGAGATAATACTTGCAAAGTGCCTAGAACATAGTAGATGTTTAATAAGTGATTGTTTCCTTCTTTTCTTACTACATGCAAACAGCTACATACATTCAGAATGTGTATACAGTGTAAATGGAAAGTAATCACAGAAGATAGTGGCAGAGGAACTAGGGCCTCAGAAAGACCTCTAGCAGAAGGTCATATTTGAACTGAGTCTTGAAGGAAGCCAGAGATGTCTGAAGGTATAGCTAAGGAATGATCACATTCTAGGTATGGAGGAGAGCCAGAGCAAATGCACCGAGATGGGAGATGGAGTGGCTTGCACTGGGAATAGCAAGGAGCCCAGTGTCACGGTGGTATGAAGAAGGAGGTTAGGTGAGAAGACTGGAAAGGTTGAAAAGGGGTATGGTTATGAAGGCTTACAAGGCCAAAGGAGGATTTTGTATTTGATCTTAGAGCAGTGGTTCTCAACCTTCCTAATGCCACTACCCTTTAGTAGTCATATGTGGGTGTATCTGCATGTGGGTGGACCTCCCTGGAGACAGATAGAGGAGCCGTGTCTCGGTTCCTATGACTATCAGAAATATGTGTTTTCCAATGGTCTTAGGTGACCCCTGTGAAAGGGTCATTTGACCCCCAAAGGGGTCGTGACCCACAGGTTGAGAACCACAGTCTTAGAGGTTATAGGGAGTCACTGCAGTTTGCTTACTGGAGAAGGGAAGGTGACTCTTCTTCATGTTAGGAATATCACTTTGGCAGCTAAATGGAAGATGTCCTGGAGACTTGAGGCAGGTAGACAAATCAACAGCTATTGCAATAGTCTAGGTACCAGACACCTAAACATTCCAGTGAAAAATTTCCCCCCTTATTTGGTTGATCTTGCCTTTCAGATCACATAGGAAGTTCTCTGTCTGAACCAGCCTCTGGAGCAGATGTGATTTTTGTTGTTCTATCCTAATCTACAGCTTGTTTAATTAACCAGCTCCATACCTCCTTTCCCTCCATTCTTTATTCCTCTTCTTTTTCTTTTTAACCAATTACTCAACTAAATAAGATCCTTTCTCAGTTCAGTTCATTTAAGCAGCAAGCATTTATTAAACACTTACTAAGGTACTGTATATATAAAGATAGTCATACAAAGATAGAAAAACATAAGGTCCCTACCCCCAAAGAGCTCAAATTTGACTGCAGGAGACAATATAGAAGTGGCAGAATATAGACTGGCAGGTAGAGGGGATAGTCAAAGGAAATGAGTGTTTTATAAAGATAAGGGAGACATGGTTTGTTTTGAGGCAAAAGGAATCAGTAGATCACGAGTGATCGAAGACAGAAAGGAAATGGGGATGATAAGGGAGGGGGCAATCTGCTAAGAGAAGATGGAGAGGATGGAATCAAGGGTCCATTATAGATTATAGAGGGATTTGCCTTGGCAAAGAGAAGAGAAATATTTTTTTTTTCATATGAGACAGAGATGAAGGAGAAGATAGTGGGTGGCAGGATGTCTGAGTGGTGTGAAGAGGAGGAGGAAGGAGCTTTCCAGGAATAACCTCTTTTTTCAAGTAAAGTATGAAGAGAGACCCTCAACCATGAGGGTGAAAGGGGTGCTGTAGGGAGTTTGAGAGACAAGAATGTCTGAGACAACCACTATGATAAGGATAAGGGAATTGATTAGGTTATAAAAAGGAAAAAATAGGTATAAAAAGATTGTCCTGCTTCATTTGTAGTGGACTCAGTCAACACAGTTTGGTGACTGTCTCCATCTTTGTTCAGTAGCAGTGAATAAGAGTAAAGGAAACAGATGGTGGGAGTAAGTCAAGGTTGGGGTTTGGGAAGGTGAGCTCATTGATAGGGCAAAGGTTTCCAACATAGAGTTGAAATAGTTCAACAAGGTCAAGATGGGGAAGGGAGGAGGATTTGGTCAGTGCAGTGGTTGACCTTTGGAAGAACTGAAGGGTGGAGGGATTTTGGTCATGCCAGAAATGAAGAAGAGTTAGGACTTTGGAAGCCCTTTGTTGGTAAATTGAAAACTGAAATTTTGAAAAATTTTGACAGTTTGGTACTTGATTGCATTTTGTTAAACTCACTTCTTATTTTGTCTCCTAACACCATGAAGACCTGTTCTCACAAGAATTAGAGATTATGGAATACTGGCATTCTCTTAAACCTGTACTGACTTCACTTAACCCCTGTGTGACAGACTTGGATATATTTTCTATGCTGAAGGTTGATCTTCCAGAATAGCAAAGGTATTTTTTTTTTAATTGGAAGGTGCTTTTTATTCTTATCTCAAAGTGGAACTTTATGGTATATGATTTATCAGAGGCTGTTAAGTCCTTCATGGGGATAGCTCTCTGAGCTAATTTTTATTTTGGTAAAGAATGATGTATGTATGTGTGTAAATTTGTGCTTTGTTCTTATTTTTTTGAGATTGATCTGTATGACCGAAAATTGTTGAACACAATGTGCTAAGACACTCTATCATTGAAACTAATTGACTGAATTTTTAAAACTTTTTGAATATGTGTAAAATAAAAGTATGAGTCCATGTACTTTAAGCTTGAATGATGCAGGCAATGATGTCGTGCCTAGATGCATTAATAATGTATTTCTTTATGTGACCTAGAAAATAATTTTAATGCTATGATTTGGCATGCTTAAGTAATAATTTTGATATTGGAAACTGTTTTCAGATTTGAATTAGTTTAGGTCAGTATGTCCCCAGTGTTAATAAAAAATGAATAGATCAGACAATCCCAATATTTGAAAATAGGATTCCTGTAACAGTTAGTGGACTGACTAGACTGAGAGAATTTAGAACCTCAGTATTGTAATGAAAGACCTTTTTGAATTTGGAACCCAATTACAAAAGGGGGAGGGGTGTTAACATAGAATCATGAACCAGGTTTGTAGAGACAGCAGTTTTTAGCCTTGCAAAATGAGCCTTTTCAATGGTTCACAATGTAATCCTGAAGTTAGTGGAAGGAATGACACACCTGGCATCTTCCCCGTTTCCATATGATTGTTAGCTGAGGTCAAAGGCAGGTCATTTGTCTTCTTGATCTTTAGTTCCCTCATCTTAGCTTGTACTGTAAGTCTTATAAGGTCATCTTGAGAACTGAGTGAGTTGAAAATGGCAAAGTGCCTTGGCCAGCCTGAAGCATTTTTCCTTTTTTTTTTTTTTTGCCTATTTTGGTCATTATTATTGTATTAGGAGGTATATTTATTTTTTAAAAATATTTATTTATTTTTAGTTTTCAGTGTTCATATTTATAAGATTTTGAGCTCTAAATTTTACCCCCGCCCCAACACAGTCTGCAATCTGATGTAGGCTATATATGTACAATTATATTACACATATTTCCACTTTAGTCATGTTTGAAAGAAAAATCAGAGCAAAAGAAAAAAAAACATGAGAAAGAAAGAAAAAGAGAAAATAATATGCTTCGATATGCATTCAGAGTCCTTAGTTCTTTCTTTGGATGTGGATGGCATTTTCTGTCATGAGTCTTTTGGAATTGTCTTAGATCCTTGCATTGCTGAGAAGAGCTAAGTCTATCAAAGTTGGTCATTGCACAATGCTGCTGTTACTATGTACAATGTTTTCCTGGTTCTGCTCACTTCACTCAATGTCAGTTCATTCCAGTCTTTCCAGGTTTTTCTGACTTCTGCCTTCTTATAATTTCTTATGGAGCAATAGTATTCCATCACATTCATATACCACAACTTGTTCAGCCATTCCCCAACTGATGGGCATCCCCTCAGTTTCCAATTCTTTGCCACCACAAAAAGCTGCTATAAATATTTTTGAACGTGTGGATCCTTTCCCCGTTTTTATGATCTCTTTGGGATACAGACCTAGAAGTGGTATTGCTGGATCAAAAGGCATGCAACTGTTTTATAGCCCTTTGGGCATAGTTCCAAATTGCTCTGTGGGTTATATCTTTAAGCCTGAATCAGTTTCTGCCAGAAATAATGTTCACACCAACCTCATTCTGTCTCCCCTCCAATCAAGGAATTGTGGTGGTTTCCCATAGTGCTTTTTGTACATAATCACAAAGGTTCTATAATCCAAAGATCTCCTATGGGAATAGTCACATTTGTCTGTGGTACAGGATGCCCTCCAGATATTGTTGTGTCAAGGGCTAACTTAGTTTAGGTAAAGAGATACAATAGGTCTTGGAAAGTTTGTGTCAGAGATGTTTTCATTAATTGTTAGGCTTAAAAATAGGTAGAAAATAGACTTGCCACTAAATGCCTTTATATTTTAATAGAATTTCTGTGATCCTCTGAAAAATAATAGTTAGATAAAGATGTAAGGTCAAAACTTTGAGAGACGATACCTACATTTTGCCTCAAAGCAGCTGATGGGCATTACCATATCCTAGTGACAGCACAAGATGGTCCTTTTATCCCTCTAATTTGAAGTGGGTACACCCTGGTTCCACCTTATACAACCCCCTGTAACGCCATGCACCAGCAAATTCCCAAAGGAACGCTACTGTGAACAGCTTTTAGAGTTCAGATTACAAAATATAGTGAACACTCTGTTTATTCCATTACAAATCAAGACAAACATTCACAATATATCACAATATAATTTTCACAACATTACATTTTATAACATTACA
>CM053584.1:177050484-177090520 GCA_028627135.1 Pseudochirops cupreus | reverse complement strand
TATATATATATATATATATATATATATATATATATATATATATATATAGACAGATAGATAGATAGATAGATAGATAGATAGATGTAATTATTATTATTATTATTGACTACATCTAACTGGAACTTGAGATACACAGGTGCTGCAGCTGGGAGATCCATTCTGCCCTACCAAAAAGTGACATAAGAGAGAATAGACTGGGGGAGGGAGGAAACACTGGGATGGCTGTTTTGGGGTGGTGGGTGGGGGAAAGACGGGGAGAAAATATGTAACTCAAAAAAAATTTAATAAAATAAATTTTAAAAAAAAGAAATACTTTGTGAAGAGCTGGTTCAAAACTTGAGCAAAATAAAGATGTGTTACTTTAGATTGTTCATACCTAAGATTTCTGAAGAGTTTAGCTTGGCATTCTAACTAACTGGTGGAGTTATTCAGTAATTTCATAATATAATTACTTTTAATTATTTTACTAAAATTAATTTAATTATTTTACTAAAAACTACTCTTAAAGTTTTTAGTCTAACCTAAGATTTCACCACTATTGGGAAACCCCTACTCTAGAAACAGTCATATAGCAGGTATGTGTCAAAGGTAGGGTATGATCCTAGGTCTCACTGACTTTAAAGTGTGAGCTTTCTCCACATTACATCACATTTCCTCTTCCTATAGTGTACAAAAAAAATTTCAGTGTACTTTAAAGAGAAGTCATTTGAATCGGATCTCACCCTATTATTTGGGTGGCCCCAGTTCCTTGGGGAAATGAATAAAGCCCCAATCTTCAGGGAAGATAAGACTAAATTACTAACTTCCAATTCACTCCTGTTCATAAAAATGTTCAGCTTAGTCCCAATGCCAATTAATCAAATTAAAGACCTACTGAGTTTGAGTATATATTTTTTCCCTGTGAAAAGTGGCAGATGGGTCTCCATTAGGCATCTGTTTCTAGCATCTGCTAGGATGTAATAATTCCCTGTTCAAAAAATAGGGTGGTGGGAAGGTAGATAAAGGGGTGCAGAGGGGAATCAGAATCAATCTTCATAGAGAAAATGAGAACCTTTCCTTTTTATTGTTTCTTGGAGTCAATGAATTAGGTTCTAATCACTGGGCTAAGACATCAACTCTATTTCTTCTACACTGGCCATTACCAGGTTATGTATTATATTATGTTTCCTTCGGTCCACTGTAGTAAGGTAACTTGACTTAAGAAAAAAGGAGTTATGTATACCTAGCATTTAGCACCAGTGCCGCACAAATAGTAGAGGTTTAATAAATGCTTATTGAGTCGAATTATAATCACTCTTTATGTTAAAGTGTTGACTCTATCATCCCTGAAACACAAAAGCTTCTTTACAATCTAGTGGGATATTTTCCCAACTGAAGAATGACTAGGTGAGATGGACAGAGAGAACAATGGTAGAGTAGGAAAAGAAAGATCACCAAAGCATCTTTTTTTAAAATGAACAAACATAGAGATAAGAAAACTGCAAAAGTTACAGATTGAATTTATTATATATTCAGAAGAAAAATAAGTATACTTAACAGAGATGTGCAGTTTCATGTACAATCCTCTTCTTCTATTATCTTATACATATGGAAATGGTCATTTTATTTAGTATATAACCTCAGAATTTTAAAACATTAACAATTTTTTTAAATAAATAAATTCCAAAATCTACTGAATGGAAACCACAAAATGGCAAGAAATTAGATAGGAGGAATAGGACGTAATTTTCCATTGTGAAAACTGGGGTGGGAAGGGGAAGGAACAGAAGGGAAGGTTAATTTTTTATAGTTCTAAGTAAGTCATGAAATAATAAGGTATTAATCTTACATTTATATAGGGGTATTTTTTAAAGCTTTTCTGTAGTTTCATTGTAGGTTTTTTTGGGGGGAGGGTTTAGTCTGCATCTATATGATTTCAGTGATTTACGGGACTCTTGGTGAGGACAGTCTCTTTCCCAAACTAGATCACAAATGTGTTGCAACTCATAGTCTTAGAGAACTTCATGGGGTACTGAGAGGTTAGGTGATTTCCTAAGGGTAATACAATCAGGGGCACTTTGTCTTTGGAACCTGGTCTTTCTGACTCTTTTTTTCTCATACTGGCTCTAATTTTATATGGGTAAGAAGTGATGGACTAGAGGTACAGAATGAGACATACAGGTTCAGACATAGCCAATGTGTTGGTATGTTTTACTTAATAATAATAATAGATAGTATTTATCTAGTAGCTACTATGTGTCAGGTTTTGTGCTAAGTACTTTATCCTTATTTTCTCACTGGATCCTCCAACAACACTGAGAAGTATATACTATTATGGAGGCAAACAGAGGTTAAGTGACTTCCCCAGGGTCACACAACTAGTGTCTGAGACCAGATTAGAACTCAGTTCTTCCTGATTCCAGGCCCAGATCTTTATTCATCAAGCCACAAAGTTGCCTAGTTATTTTTTTTTGTTTTATTTGTCCTAAGGGTCGGCTTCTATCTGGGCAGGGAGATGAACTAGTGCGCCATATCAGAGCTGAAAAAAATTATCATTAATAAAAGAGTAAATACACTCAGAATAAGACAAGCGAAAAACCAGAAGGGGATGCAAACACGGAAATTTTGTTATTATCGTGTTAGATTTCACATACACTTAAAAACAAACTGTGCAGTAGATATTTATAGTTTCATATACAGTGTTTTGTTACTTCACTTTTTCAAAACAAAAAAACAAAAAGATATAAGACTAGAAGCCAGGAAAACTAAGTTTAACTCTGGATGTGCTATCAACTAACAAGAGGTTGGAAGATAGGTTTGGGCAAATTACTTTACCTGTTGGTAAATTGGGAAAGACAGCTTTTCTATCTGTGCAATGATAGGGTTGGAGGAAATGATTCCTCAAGTCCTTCTGGCTCTGAGATTTTGTGATTTTTAGACTTGACCAAATATAGTTTATGAGCTCTGCATTTCCTAACAAGAATCCAAAGGCGTTTTGTGACTGGGAGCAATCCAGAAGATGGTATCACATGGATCTTCAAATGGTTCTTACTAAGCTACCAACTTTTTCCTTTCCTGATATTGAACTTTCTGACTTGCCATTCACAAAGCAGGTGTTTTTCACTTTAATGTCATTGAGAGTTTGGGGACAGACAGTCAGTCATAAAGATAAATTTGTTTCTTTCCCTCTGAAATCATGGTGGTTCAGTGGGAAGTCTTAGCTGTGATAGGGCATGAAATTGGGCAGAATCTCAGACAGTGGGCTTGGGAAGAAATTCATTTGTAGTTTGCATGGTGGGAAAGGGAAAAAATATTCTACCTCTGATTACATAGGGAACCCCTACCCAAAATAAATAAACTAAGAAGATTATGGTACATGATGAAAAACAATACCAATCCCTCACATTTTAACTTTGGTTTTTGTAATGGTAATGGGAATTTGATGATCTTCCCTGTCCCTTGTATTTGCAATCAAATAGATATTTAGCGCCTTGTTCTAAGTTCATGATTGTGTCAAGTATTAAGACCCAGAACTTGTAAATCCCACAGTGGGATGGATTTGTTGACATAACAAGAAGGGGCAGAACAGGGATGAGCTAATGCTGTATATAAGAAAAAGCCCAAGCTGAGGGAGGCCAGAACTCATGGGAGTGAGCATCTGGAGGCTGGGCTGCTACTGCTGGAGAGAAGGAAGAGAACTGAGGACTGAACTGAGAATTCAGAAGAACTGAGAAATGAGAAGAAAGGAGAACTGGGAAGAGGAATGGCTGTGGTGTCGGTACTTTGCGTCTGTTTTGATGTTACTTTGTCAGATTTGTCTGCTAATAGAGGATGGTGCTGTTGTTATAGAAGCCCTGAGACCTTGCTGCTGGTTCAGAAGCCCTGAAAGTGGATTTTCTTGACTCGAGACAGGATAAAAAGACCTCTCCTTGGGTATTTAATGCAAACTGAGAAGATCATGATTTACTAGGGGTGGAAAACTTTTCTTGTTATATGCTTACAGAAATCCTGGAGGAGGGTCTTGCTGATGATTTCAGAGGTCCTGGGACTATACTGATGATTTATGTTGATTCTTCAAACCTTGTTGTTGAGTCTATGTTGATTTCACAGGCAGAAAGTGAATTGATAAGGGCGTCGGCAACATGTATGAATGTTATTGTGGCTTTGTTAAGCTTTGTCTTCCCAGGAACAGAAACTGTGAAGGACTTGAGATGGACCAGATGCTGTTAGCTTCAATATGGAACAGGAACTACACAAGAAGCTGGACAAAGAACTGAGAGCTGTCTTGAACCCAGGTGGCAGTTGGATAGATTCGGGCAGGAGCTGGGACCATGGAAGAAGAAAGCAGACTTGTTGATTGAAAAGATTAAGACAATGTGACCTAAGGGTGGAGAACTTTTGACCTTTGTACTTTGTGTCAATTAAGGAGGCTTGCCTCCTAAAGAATGATTGAGTTACTAAATGAATGTACCTTGTTTAAAACTATGTGACCACTTTGGTGAAAACTACATGGCCATTTTAGTGATAAGTTGTTATGCCATAACATGGTGAATGCTGTATTTTGATTTTCTGTGAGTGTTTTGTCTTAGTTTGTTATTGAATAAATAGAGAGTTCACTATACTGTGTAATCAGAACCTTGAAAGCTGTTCACAGCAGCAGTCCTCTGGAAAGCTGCTCATGCTTGGCTTTACAGTCTTTCAAGCAGTCACAGCATGGTGACTGGTCCTCAGAGAACAATATGTATAGCTGAGTTGGAAATTTGAAATCTGTGACAAGTATAACTTTTCCCTAGCCCTATAATATGTTGAGTCCTGGAGTATGAAAGCAGTGCTCAAGGGGTAAGATTTGAACCCAAGTCTTTCTGGCATGGAAACCAGCTCTCTTTCCACTACACCATTCTGCCTTTCCTCAAGATAAAAATTAAGTTCAGTCTCTTAGGATATATGCTAAATTAGTCTGGGTTTTGTTGTTGTTGTTGTTCTCTTGTTAGTATACAGTCTTTTCACAATACACTATTTTTATGAATTCTTCACAGACTCTTCCTAGATTTCTCTTCAAAAGATTTTGTCATAACCTACCATGACAGAGCTGATGAGGAAGAAGATTCACATCACCTTCTCTCTCTCTATCTTCTCTGCATATTTATCAAGGATCCTCATAGCTCACAGATAAAACACATGCCTTTTCCCAACTCCTTAGGGGAAAGTGCTTCAGTCAGACATATCTCAATTTTCACTTCAAAACTGCTCATACAAACTATTTTTTTTATCAATTCTATTTTCCTTTTAAAGCTACATTAACTATAGTCTCTAAGAGATACATTCAAAACAAGACTCATATGATAATTAAACTTTAAAAAATTTTTATGATATATACCTATATTCTGATTTTTATGCGCTCCAACATCTAAAGCAAACACTGTTTGCTCTTTTAAACAATGACAAGGCAACAGAGAAAATAAAAACTGAGGCCAACCCAAAGGAAAAAAAATAAACAATGATATAAATTCTGTTCCTATTGATATCTTCCTAATGTTAGCTAATAATAATAACAACAACAATAATAGCTCACATTTATAAGATGACTACATTGTGCCAGGCACTGTGCTAAGCACTTTATAAATATTATCTCATTTGATCTTCACAAAAACCCTGGGAGATGGGTGCTATTATTATCTCTATTTTACATGTCTGAGGCAAGTGACTTGCCCAGGGTCACACAGCTGGTCAGTATTCCCATGAGGTAACATTTCCTATGGATTATCTGCAGAGATGAAATATAACCTGAAAGCTCATGGGGCAAGAAATAATCTCTATAACAGAGTCAGAGAATTGAAAAGGGACCATCAGTACTCAGAGAAATTTCCTTTAGGAAACTATTTCCCCTTCATTTGAGAAACCTAATTTTCAGATTTTTAGGTATTACCTCTAGATGGTGGCAATGCTCTTTGCTGCTGGACAAAGAGAAAGGCAAGTCTTATCTCTGTTATCTAAGGTCCTTGCTTTTTCACCAGATGGGAGGGGGGAGAAAAGAGTAAAAAGTTAGGACATTTTTCTTTCTTTTTTCTTAAACATAAGGCATTAATAACAAAGGACGACAGTTAGAGGAGGCACAAGGTAATGACTACCCTGGATGTGATAACTGCAGGCTGCTTCTGAGGTCTGATATCAGTAACCTGTCAGTTCTGAAATGTGTGCATGGGTATTAGGAGGAGGGGGCATGAGTTACAGAGGGATCCTCCAGCAAGACAACTTTTATTTAGGTTATGTGTGTTTATGTATTTACTGGGGACCCCAGGCAATTGTGGGAGCAGTTGGTGAGCTCTAAAGGATCATGAATCATGGAGAGTGAGAATCCTGAGGGGGGAAAAAAAGATCTATTTTACACAAATCCTCCACTTCAGCAAAACTGGAACTATAACTCTCAGATTTAGAGCTGGAGTGGGCTTTGAGGTCATCTGTTCTAGCTCACTCCCTCCACCCTTTATTTTACAGATGAGGAGACTATGGCTGAGAGAAGATAAATCGCCCAAGTAATTTACAATTATTTAGAGGCAGTGGTGGCATTTGAACTAAAGTCATCTGATTTTGAATCTAATGCTCTGTGCATTGCATCATGCTACCTGTGCTCATTGCCCCACAAATACTACTTACAAATCCCCACTTCTGAGCTAGGAAGTTTATGGAAGAGAGATACAGTAAACCCCCATCGATATGCACATCTGGTACCAAACTGAAATGAAAGCCTGAATAATCAGGACCTTGGAGAATTCCAATGGCCTTCCTACCCCCTTTCATTGAGCGGATATAAAAAGAGAAAGGGAGATTTCCTGGGAAGGAATCTAGAATTCTACTTACATGGTATTTACACGATAGCTAGGACTATTATCTCTAGCACCACGAGTCAAGGACAAAAAGAGGAGGTGTATGGAGGGAGATGAAAGGGGAGGGAGAAAGGAGAGGAAAAGGAAGCAGGATCCACTTGGCAGCTGCTCAAATTTAGTTTGCACCTTCTTTGCCAGTGCAGAAGAAAACAAACGACCTGCGAACTGAATGAAAAATGGTGATTCATTACTCCTGATGTGTGATGATGGCTTAATTATTTTTCTAACTGGGGAGAGCCCTTTCTGACAGCAGGTGCAAATGAATTCTCCACTGTTTTAAGGAGTGATTGGCCCAGGACAAGCGGAAAACTGGAAAACCTAATTAAATCTGGAGTCTTGTGAAATAAAAGGAGCGGGGAGTTTGTTTGCATGCTGCTGTCGGGTATTAACGATTTCTTGTGAAACTCCACTACCAGAGTTCCTGAGGGAGGGTGTGGCAGTCCCCAGCATTGGGTTCACTAATAACAAAGATTCTACATGAGAGTATCAGAGCCCAAACATATAAAGAATACAAAATACTATTAAGAGAAAGTAAATCCCAGGTCTAATACTACCCCCATCACTAACAGGTTTTGTGACCTTGGGCAAGCCACTTTTCATATTTCTGGGCCTCAGATACTTTATCAGTAAAGCAAAGGTGGATATATTAAATGATTTCTAGGACAAGACAAGGCATTAGAGCCGCCTGAATCTGGACACTTAGGGTAGAAAGGGCTCTCTAAGAAGGTACTAGGTTTTCTATTAATGGCGGTGTTTCCATTATGTGAGAGACTGAATGACCTCTTGTCAAGGATGTTACTGAGAAGATTCCTACTCAGATATGAATTAGACCTCTTAGGTTTTTTCTAATTCTAAAATTCTACAATTTTTCCTGTATCCCTAAAGTTCCTCCAATGGACATGAAAAACGTAACAAATGAGGTTTTTGTTTTCCTTTTATCCATGATGAGGAATAAAGCAGGAATTTGACTACTTCTTTGTATAGAGATGCAACTCAGTCATCATTTTACTTCTCTTTTCTCTACCAAAAGGGGAGGATCTTTGGGCAACAAAGGACAGAATGGAAATGGCTAATAGGCATTTGATACCTAAGGAAATTATAGGGATATGATAAGAGAGCAGCCAGTTGTCACTTATGAGTTCAGGAACAGATGAATTCCATCCCAGAATACTCCAAGAACTGATAGAAGTGATTGCTGAATTGCTGATCCTTAGAAGACTATAGGGACCAAGAGAGATGCTGCAAAGCTGGGGGACAAATTTATCCTGATGAACAAAGAATATAGCCAAGCAAACTATAGGCCAGTGAGCTTGACTTCAATTTCTGGAAAAATTGGATCCATCCCTATGCCATCTTATTATTAAAGGAGCAATTAGTAAATATCTAGAAATGGAAGGAGTGACAGCAGAATGCTAAAATGGCTTCCATGCGAATAAGTCATGATAGAATAACCTAATTTCCTTTAAGAGGATTTCTGGTAGATAAGAGGAGTGCTGAGTACTTTAGATATTGTTTGCCTTAATTTTAGCAACCAAGTCTCTTAGGCTATTCTTTTGGGTAAAATAGAGGGATGTAGAATAGATGCTACATTTCTCTATTTTACCCAAAAGAATAGCCTAAGAGGCTTTGTTGCTAAAATAGATATTGCACATATCTATTTTAATATGAAATAGATATAGAACATATCTATTTTAATATATAAAATACAGGATATATCTATTTTAATATAAAATAGATACAGAATTTAATATAAAATAGATATAGAATAGACAATATAAAATATATATTAAATAGAGCCAACTAGATAGCTCAGTGGACAGAACATTGGGCCTGAAATCAGGAAGACCTAAGTTTGAATCAGACCTCAGACACTTACCACCTGTGTGACCTTGGGCAAATCATTTAACCTCTATTTGCCTAGGAGCTAGCTAGAGGACTTGGCCTGGAGTCAGGAAGACCTGAATTAAAATCCAGCTTCAGACACTTATGTGTGACCCTGATCAAGTCACCAGAGAATGAAACAACAAACCACTCCAGTGTCTTTGCCAAGAAAACCCCATGGACAGTATGGTCTATGGGATCACAAAGAGTCATACATGACCAAACAACAAGAATAGATACTAGTATAATAAAAATTTTCATTGTTCAGTAATTTTTCTGACATGTCTCTACAAGACCTTATCTCTACATGAGTCTCACCTCTCTCCATGACCTCATTTGGGATTTTATTGGCAGAGATACAGGAGTGATTTACCATTCCCTTCTTCAACTCATTTTAAAGATGAGAAAACTGAGGCAAACAGATCTGAGCTCAGTTCTTTCTGATTTCAGGACTGGCAATCTATCCATTGGGCCACTTCGCTTCCATTGGTAGGGTATAATAACAAGACCTAACATCAACTTACAAGAAAGTCTCCAGTGAAATGCCTCATGGATTTCTGCTTGGTCCTGCTCTGTTTAATCTTTTTGTATTAAAAGTTGGGGTATACATAGAGCTGACATGCTTATCAAATCTGAAGGTTACACAGAGGTGGGATGGCTAGCTAATATATAGGGTAACAGAGTCAAGACCCAAGAAGATTCTTGTTAGGCTAGAACATTAGGCCAAATCTAAGGAGATAAGATTTAATAGGAATAAATAGAAAGTCTTTCAATTGAGTTAAAAAAATGCAAAAATGCAAGGTGGAGAAGTAGGGCTAAAACATCAGTTCATCTGGAAAAAGAACTGGGAATTCTGGTATACTGCAAGAAAATGATCTGCAGAAGAGGAATGTGGCAGCTTAAAAGACAAATGGAAACTCAGAGTACATTAAGAGAAGCATCATGTCCAACTAGGAATGGAACCATCCTGCTACACTCTGCTCTGTTCATATCATATCTGGAGCACTGTGTTCAGTCCTGGATGTCAAAGTTTAGGAAGGACATTAGCTAGAGAGGATACAGATAGGGGCATTCTGGTAGCACAGTGGTGAGAGCACCAGGCATTGAGTCAGGAAGACCTAAGTTCAAATCTAGTCTCACACTTTGAGTAGCTAGCTGTGTGAACCTGGCTGAAGGGGTGAGGGAAGGGATGGAAGGGGGCATCACCAGTCATCTTGACTTATGTCTTGCCATGGGACTGTGATGACTCTGGAGGAGAGAGTGACAGCCCTACTTCACTTAAATTCAATTCACTTGCAAGTCAAGACATCATTCTCCTGATGTCATTGGTTTTCTTCAACAATGAGGGATGCACAACAACAAACAGCAATCTGTGAACCAGGGCAATCCACCTAATCTGTATGCCTGAGTTTTCTTATCTGTAAAATGGAGATAATAATAACACCTACTTCATGGGGCTGTTATGAGGATCAAATGAGGATCAATAGAATAATAATTGTAAAAACACTTAGGAGAGTGCCTGAAACATGGGAAGCACTATACAAAAGTTAGTATTTCAAAAGAGAACAGACAGAACGGGGAGGAAATTGAGATCATGCCATACAAGAATAAATTAAAGGAATCTGGGATCTTTGTCTTGGAAAAAGACAAATTAGAGCTAGGAGCAATGGGTCCAAAGTCGCAATGGGTCACATTTAAAGCTTGATGAGAGGAAAGACTTATTAACAAGTATAGTTACCCTGTTTCAGGTAGAATTGAGTTCCCTCTCACTGAAGGATTTCAACACAAAGGCCAGTTGGCCACAGAGAATGTGAAAAAGATTTTTGTATCCAGGAAAGTTGGGGAGCAATTAGTCTTTGAGGTTCCTATATGATTCTGTGACACTGTTAGAAAAAGGCTGATGAAAGGGGAAGTTAACAGAAGAGAATTTCTGAATAAATTCCTTTATTCTGCTTCTAAATGGGTAAAAACTCTTCCACAACAGCATCTCCCTCTTTTTCTTCTTAAGAGAAGAAGGTACTGAAAGGAAGGAAATAAACATATATTAAGTAACAACTAAAGCATTTTACAAATATTATCTCATTTGCTGGCTGTGTGACCCAGGGGAAGTCACTTAACCTCTGTCTGCCTTCAGATTCTTCAGCTGTAAAATGGGGATAATTGTACCTACCTTGCAGTGTTGTTCTGTGGATCAATGAGACACTAAGGAAGAGAAGGTACAATTGAGGGCTAAAATAGGGGCGGGGATTATCTTATTCCTTTTCAATTTCCTTTCCTCAAGTTCTGTCCTAGGTCACACTACACCCTCAAACTAGAGGACAGCACTTATGTCTGATGAACGTATAAAAGTAACCCATTCAGTAGATGTTGTTGCTCTACCTGTTCTTTTCTTTCTTTCCTCAGTTACCTTGAGGTCTTATAACCACTACATAAGACCACTTTCTCAATGACTCTCCCTTGTAGTGAAAGTCCCTCAAAGTCATGTTGACTTTCAGATTCTATCAAGTAGCACAAGTGTGGATTCTGAGAGTGAACTAGGGAGGGAGTGGTCCTGGTTCTTCAGTCTGACCCTCCATGACCCCACGTGGGTGGGGTTTTCTTTGCAGATACTAGAGTGGTTTGCCATTTTCTTCTCCAGCTCATTTTGCAGATGAGGAAACTGAGGTAAACAGGATTAAATGACTTGCCCAGGGTCACACACTAGCAGTGTCTGAGGACATATTTGAACTCAGAAGATGAGTCTTCCTGACTTGGCCTGGCACTCTATCTCCTGTACCACCTAGTTGCTCCTTACAAGAAAGGATTAGGACAGGGTAAATCCATTTCTACTTTAATACCATAGAGCTGTGGTTCTCAACCTTCCTAATGCAGTGACGCTTTAATACTCGTTATGTGGGCGTATCTACATGTGGGTCGACCCACCTGGAGACAGATAGAGGAGCGGTGTCTCGGTTCCTAAGACCATAGAAAATATGTGTTTTCTGATGGTCTTAGGTGACCCCGTTCAACTCCCCATAGGGGTTGCGACCCATAGGTTGAGAACCGCTGCCATAGAATGTTGCACTGTTTTACCCCAGAGGTAAAGTGTACTTAGCTACCTTTTACCACTTCCAGCTATCAAGTCACAAATGAAAATTATCTAGGGAGCCAATCTCCTTTCCTTCCTTCTTCTCCAGCTTTACTTACTGAATATAATGTGTTCAGAATATTGATGAAGACCAACTAGGTGGTAAAGAAGAGTGAGCACTGAGCCCGGAGTCAGGAGGACCTGAGTTCAAATCCAGCCATGTGACTCTGAGCAAGTCACTTAACCTCAATTGCTTCGAAAAGAAAAAAAAAGATTATTAGTGAAGAATATGGCAGTTGAAGTGCTTTATTTTCCCATCTACTTTATTCAAAGTCAGGTTAAGCACAGAATCACTTCTACAGATGCTAAGATTTATTTCTATAACTAGAATTGGGAAGATATTTGTTGCCCTTTTTTGTCCCATATAATTAATGGTGATAAGAGTAGAGAGAATAATCAAGGTGAAGCAAAGGATTCTTGTACTTCGGGATCATATAGACAGTGCTACATAATGGAAAGAGCACTTAACATAGAGACAGGACAGACTGAAGTCTAAATCTCAACACAAATACTTACATTTGTGGCCATAGGCAAGCAATTTAAACTGCAGGCATAACTTTTTGCATCTGTAAAATGGGGATAATAATACCTATAAAACCTATTTGATTTGTTAGTTGTGAGAATCAGATGAGATAATGGATGTAAAAATGCTTTGTAAATCATTAAGTACCATATAAATGTTAGCTATAATCATTATCTAATCCATTCAGGGTGAGGCAGTGAGAAGGAGTCTAGATCTGGAAGTCAGAGGATTTGGATGCGAACCTTACTCTTGCCTTGAATCCTGGTCTTGCCACATGTTCTCTGTTTGATTTTAGTTAAGACACTTAGCTCTTGTGACCTTCAGTTTTCTCATCTGTAAAATGAGTGGGTTTGAAGCTTTCAGCTCTAAATCTATGATCCTTCTGTCTATAGCATGCATTCAGTTAATTTGGAATGCATTAAGTACCTACTACGTGCCTGTGAGAGGCAACCTGCAGCAGTGCACAGAAAACTGAATTAAAAGCTAGGAAAATCTGGGTTCATGACCAGTTTCTGCTACATTGATAGATGTGTGACATTGCTGGCAAGCCATGAAACTTCTGAGTGCTTTGGGCAATTCTTGGATCCTTTAGCTGCAAAGAAGGTACTGACCTGTATTAGTAGGGGTAGTTTTCTCATCTGGGAGTTTATCATACTATTGGAATCACATTGTATCCCTATACCTATGTTCTAGAAATATGCTAGGCTCTGGGGTTTCAAAGACAAAAATTCAAAGTCCTTGCACACTAGAAATTTACGTGTTAGTTACTCAACAAAAAAATAAATCTTCTAAAACTGTATTCAGGTTTATAATATGTATATTTCATAAGCATATTAAATACCTAATATGTGTCAGTTTATTTTTGAGTACTGCAAATACAAAAACAAAAATGAAAATCTTTCCCAAAGGAGTTTACGGGGTTTTTTTTCAGGTGATAAAAACATGCATGTAGGCAAACAATATATGCATGCAGATAGGTATAAACAGTTCATGTTTATATGTATGTATGTACATGTATGTACATAGGCACATACACACCTACATGACCACACCTACATGTACAATGCACATACATACATAAAATATCTACAGAGTTATTTCCTGGAAAAGGTGAAGGTACAAACTTGGGGACAGAGGTTGAACAGGATTAGAAGAATCTAAGGATTCTATAAGGTGGAAGTGGTACAATAACAAGCTGCACCTATGAATCCTTCACTAGATTATCTATAAGCTCATTATACGTATATAGGTGTGTGTGTGTGTATTTATATATACATATATATATACATACATATATATACATATCTTGAATTCCTCATTATGTATGCTTTAGGCTTGGGACATCTGTATACTCCCAACATCAATCTTGTCAAACATGATATTAATGGGTGGCAACTTGGTCAGCCCTGACAACTAGCTAGCTGGCTTAGTGACCTTTCAAGCCTGAAACCACACCTCCATGCAGCCCCACTTTGGCCTATTTCCCAATGAATTCTCGGCAATATGCCTGTGTAGTAGACGTTAGAAGTGCATGTTCTTTTAAGAACTGACCAGTTCTTAACTCCTCCCTAATCCTACCATGACTCACCAAGTTAGCATATTTGGCACAGGTTCTACTATAGATTATCCCATATAAACTTTAACTGTGCTCCTCTAAGGTTGCAGGTTCCCTAAGAACCCTTCTCTGCTGTATAGCATGACAATTAATATTTGCCACTTTGACTTAGAGAATGCTTGAGTCCATGAATTCATTCCAGACTGCTTTCCAGGGACTCTGGTTATTGGGGTTCCTGGACTCCCTGAATTCCTTGACCTCCACATCAGAAGTAAAATAGAGTATATTCCAGACACTGGGGAGGACAGTCTATTATGGAATGTTATGTATGGGGAACAGACTGGATTGGCTGGATTATAGCATATGTGAATGAGAACAATGTTCAATAATCTTGAAGGTAGATTGTGAATTTCTAGATATATTCCATCAGAATTTAAACCATCAGGAAATCCTTTTGGGAGTCAACTTTGATTCTTTCCTTTATACAATATCCACCTGTTTTGACTACTCAAACAGAAATGCTGTCATTAATTCCCTTTATAGTGTCTCTTAAGTTTCCTCCTTCCTCTCCATTCCCACTCTCATCACCCTCACCCACACCTTTATCACTTTATACCTGTGGGATGACAATGACCTACTGCCTGATTCTGTCTCTGATCTTTCCCCATTCCAATCTATCTTAGATGCCACTGATAGATTAAACTTCTTAAAACACTGCTTCTAGCTCACAACTTTCCTGAATTATTAAGTATTTATTATGTGATTATGCATTAAGTATCCAGAAGTAAGTCCCATTTCTTCCATAGAGCCTTTTCTGACTACTCCAGCTCACACTGACCTCTTTATTTTGCCTAATGTATGTATAATGAAGACCTTACAGTTCAGCACTTTTCCCTCCTTAATTGTTTTGTCTTCTGAATTGAATTATAAAGTTTTTGAGGCAAAGACAACGTCTTACTTCTGTATATTTCTTCACGTCATCTAGCACAGTGCTGGGCATATATAATAAGCAATGAATTAGACAGTTTCAACAAATATTTATTAATAGCCTGAACCACGTAAACAAAACTGTTCAAATATATAGAGAAAAGAAAAATAACAACACAATCTTTGCCCTTGGGAGCTGACTGGGGAGAGATTTATATTAGATATTATATACTAGCAAATACTTATAAGTATTTGCTAATTAATAATAGTGAATCTGAATCATTCCTTCCTCATTTAAACCCATTTTTCTTGCTGTGGTAATGGATGTGAAAATTGTTTCTCGTTCTTCCTGTTACCTTAGAGGCAGGTAGATGTTGCAATAGGTAAAACGCTGAACCCAACTTCAAATCAGACCTTATATACTTAGTAGCTTGTGACTGTGCAATTCTACCTTACTTAAATCCAATTCATAAGCAAATCAAGACATAATTCACAGCACTGGTCCTTTCTGAAAATGAAGAACAAACAACAACAACAAGAGCTTGTGTAACTCTGAGAAATCACCACCTCTGTCCATCTCAGTTTTCTCATCTGTAAAATTGGAATATATGTATCTATTTTCAAGGATTAAATATATCTCTTTTGAAGGTCAAATGAGATAACAATTGTAAAGCACTTTGCAAACACTAAAGTGATATATAAACTTGAGCTTTTGTTATTATTATCATTAACTTATAACTATTTAATGGATCTGCCATCTAACTAATGTTAACCAATGCAGAATTCAAGCCATATGTTTTGTTCTTGACCATGCTTCCTCATTTGATCTTCTAAAGGAAACCTACCCAGTATGCTAGATGCTTTGCTCTAGCTAGTTATTTTTCCATGTTCTAGGTCCCAGTGGAGCTCAAGCTATTCATCTGTTATCCCTTGTTCTTGCTACATAACCAGTCTCCTCTTCCAATCATATGCTTCTTTGATAACATCCCTTACATCACCTCTTGCAAGTAGGTCACAGTCCACACGCATTTTGCCATTGTCTTTTGGGGAACATGAAAATCAACTCTTTGGAGTTTATATGTTGCAAGATTCACAACCATAGGGCATCATTGGCAAAACATATAGTCTTTTGTGTCAGGGAGCAACTTGGGTTCATTGAAAACTTTGTATAATGTCCCATATGCAATTCACTCTCTTCCTCTTATTCAATTTTGGGTCCAACTCACTGCCCATTTGTGATGTCTATTACAAATATCTTTATCTCTATCTAGTTAAAGATTCATCTAGATATAAATTCATATCTATATATAGATGCATAGAGATAGAGATATGTGGACATCTGTAACAAACGCTGCATATGAATGTACAATATATATACATATATGTATGAAAGATACACATGTATATATTATGTATGTGCATGTACTGTATGTATAAACACACATACGATGTATGAAAGTAACGGACTAACTGTCCAGGCACTTCAATTTAATTTTTCCTATGTGGTTGTTTTGACCATCTCTTTTGAGACTGGATCTCAGAATGTTTGAGGGCTTGATATAATCAGTAATATCTTGAATATCATCCAGCAACAGGAGGACCTCATCATCTACAGTATTCCTTCTTCCATCTGCACTGAGCACAAGACATCCTCTATGACAATGGCGAGCACCTTAGGCAAACACAGATGTTCCTATTTCATTCTTTGCCTTATATTATCTCCATGGTCACATTTATCAAGGACTCCTCTATAACTTTCAATAACTCTTTACAGGCTAGAATATATTTTTAAAATAGGGTACACACAAAGAGTGTCTGGGATACTGTCGCTCCACAGGGGGAAGATAAGAAATTGGCTTTGGAGAGAGTCATGATGATGTGAACAGAAGCGTCCTGGAAAAACAGTGGAAAATTATTGGACATTTTGTTCTTGGTTCTAATCAAGGTTCTAAACCTTGTAGTTAACAGGGGGCTTCTTGCTTGTTGTCTGGCATCAGCCTTTTGCTCTCTGCCCTATTTGGACTTTTGGCTTTATTCAGTGGCTCCTTAGCTCCTGGTATGTGAAGAGAGATCATGTTATAATACAGAGGCTTTCTACCCTCTGAGACCATATAGCATCCCCTCCCAAAAATAAGCCTTTCACCTTGACCTTTTCATTTGTTCTTTTCTATTCTAGATGAATAGAGAGAACAAGACACAGAAATTCAGAGTCTAGATCCAAACTGGATTTTGCAGACACTAGAGCATTGATACCCTGAAGAACATGGAGTAAGTGACCTTTAGGACCCTAGCCCAATGATAGCTGAGAAGAATTCATTTGGTAGAAGTGCTGCCTTTGAATGGAAAATCAGTAAGAAATGCTATATAGGAACTGAGATGCAGGTGAGAGTATCTCCCTCAAGTGCTAGGAAGCATTGGGAAAAAATATATGGAATTATATATCCCTTTATAAAAACTAATTGATCTTAACTGGTTAAATAGAGTTGGAGTCATTAGGCTTTTTCCTAGTCACTCATTTGCACACAATAGGAAAAATTTAGAGTTTAAAAAAAATTGAAGGCTCCCAATATTCAGCAATTACTGAGCGAATGGCTATTGGCCTATTCATGACCTAGCCTGCAGAGATAAACAATTCATAAATATACTGGATCAGTCAGGATAAGAAGAATAATTATGGAAAAGAAAGCCTAAACCATAGCTATTTCACCTCCTACATAGAAAATAGCAAGTTTCAGAGTCAAGGCCCTGAAGGAGCAAAGCTAGAAGGGCCAGTCCTAGGTTTAGAAACTCTAGGGTCCCTAAAGCAATGGGGAAGGGAGAGGAAAGAAGGAAATAAGCATTTATATATGTGCCTACTATGTGCCAGGTATTGCGCTAAGCTGTTTGTAAATGTTACCTCATTTAATCCTTATAAGAATCCCGTGACTTAGATGCTTCTTACTATACCTATTTTTCAGTTGGGAAAACTGAGGCAAACAGTGTTAATGACTTGCCCAGGCTCTTGCTAGTAAGTGTCTAAGGTAGGATTTTAATTAAGGCTTTCCTGACTCCAGGCCCAATGCTCTACCCATTGTATACCCTAATAAAGATATCAGTGTGGTTTCTGAAAGATATACACATGAAATCTTCTCCACAATACATTTCCAAGTTTGACAAGCCAGCTGCTTTTTCCTTCCGATTTTAAAATCTGATGGTAAAAAGGATGTCTCTAGGTGCCTTTTCTGTTGTTGTTGTTTCTCTCATCATTAAATCTCCACTTCATTTCTAATGGGTTGGGAATATACAAAAGGTTAATATGTTCCAGGTTCCACACAAATATGAAGATAATTAACAAATGGTACCTTCAATTCCCTTTAATGCCTACAAATGTAATGTGATCAATGCAATTATCTTCCAAGTTTGTACTTTCCAAAGCCTATTACCAAACTGTACAAAATGAGCTCCAGTGGGTGATAAAATAAGATTACGAAAGGGCAGTCAAGTATCAGTCTTCTTGACTGGCCTATCCCCTTGGTGAGAAGCGGTAACACCAATTGATCAATCAGACGATATTTACTTAGTGTCTATTGTAGATGAGGTAACATGCTAGGTCTAAGTTATATGTGGAGAACAATGAATTCCTACTCCCAATGAGATTATGATCTAGCTAGGAAGACAAGAAATAAAACAGGGCAGTGAGTGCATATGATCATGAACATATATGCCTACCTACACATCTATGCAGCTGTGTATACATTAACTTTCACTCTCATGTATACATTGCCATAGGTGATACATCATACATGTACATATGTGTGTGCATGTGTATCATATCATGCACATGTATGGCATAGATAGATATATTATTTACTTCTATCAGTTGGTAAATGCCAAATGATCAGTTTAGGCCAAAAGTACATTAGGAATACCACTGAGGGATTGGTTTCCATGGGTTGTAGTGGCTGGGAGAGACTCCATAGAGATTTGGGCACTGAAGAATGAACAAGATTTAAGAAGGTAGAGAGAGGATGGAATACTTTTAAATTGGGCCACAGAGCAAGGTTGCAAAAATAGCATGAGTAGAAGGGTGAAGTTCATAAGTTTATACATCACATCTATGGAAAAGTGAATAATCCAGTCTGTTGTGGAGTGAAGAGTGTATGTAAAATGGATCCCTTCCTTCCACTCAGGACTCCAAACCACAATTTGTGTTACTTTAGATTTACCAACATTTCTCATCATCCTTAGTAATAAAAATATTAATAAAAACAATAGGCCAGGCATTATGTTAGATACAATTAATGACTTAGTATAGCTCCTTAATATAGATATTGCACTAAACAGAAACATCTAAGATGTTAATATAGAATATATTACATACATCTATATATAGAATACATACAAAGACCGTATAGCTAAAGGCGACCCAGAAGTGAGAAGAGCTAAGATTATTTTTAAAGGAAAGTCACTGTAGTCTTATTTAACATTATAAAGAAAAAACATATACATTACACACACACACGTATACATACACATACTTTTGTACCGATATATTTTTTAAAAATCCTTTGCTTAGCTAATTCCCAGATGATGGGCACCCCATTTTTTTATTGTTACCAATCATTCTTTCAGATTTCCCATAGTGGCTGTTTCAAGTCTCTCTTCAAGCTCCCTACACCACCCTCTTCCCTCCCTTTCTTCAAATTACTTTACGTCTTAACTCTCCTGAGAAAATCGGAGCCATCCATCTCAAGCTCCCTCATTCGACTTTATTTGACACCCTCTTAATCCCATTCCCTCTCTACAAGAAAAGATGCTTCCTCACTTAGCGAAAGTTAACCTTTGTTTCTTGTCCCCTAAACCTCAGCCCCTCCTTTCTCTCCTAGGAGCTTGCCCCCGGAATTTATTCCCTCCTTATTTCATCTTTAATCCTTCCCTTTCATCTAGTTCCTTCTCAATGGCCTAGAAACACATGCAAGTCTCTCTCATACTTAAAACGTCTTCATTTCACCCTTTTATTGACAAACTAATAATGTTATCTATTCCTGCTATCTCCATTTCCTTAATATCTACTCATTCCCCAATCCTTTATAACCAGACTTTGTTCAAGATAATGAAATAGGGTGCTGCCATGGAAAGAGCCTTGGACTGGGATTCAGAGACTCTGGGTTAAAATCTACAGACTGACTCTAGATCAGTTGCTACTCCTCTCTGTGCCTCAGTTTAGTCATCTGCAAAATTAAGGGGTTGGAGTAGATTATTCTAAGTTCTCTTCTAGTTCCAAAGCCCATGAATTCGCTTTTTGGCCGGGGGAACAACGTAAGAAAAAGCACGAAGGTAAAAACGGGCCTGGTATTTACAAAAGTCACATATGTTAAAGGAGATTATACCTTACAGGGCTTTGAAAGGTAGGCAGCAGAGTTGAGATTTCATCCCGTAGGCAACAGGAAATCATTTAAAATCTACACTCAGGTCATTGTCTCCACCTTGTTAACACCAGAAAATGGGACTCCACCCCTGGAGTCATCCTAGGCTTGAGCTCATCCTATAAAATGATCAAATCCCACCCACTCTTTTTCCCATTTGCTCCAATTAGGCCCTTCTTTGTTCATCCCCGTTGCTGTGATTCTAAAGGCACCGTAGTGAAAGTCAGGACTCCACTTCCAGTTCCATAATTCCGTCACTTTCGGCAAATCACACAACCCCTTAAAGATTAGTTTTCTTATTTACCAAACTCGTAATGATTATGTGCTATATATCTCACAGGACTATATAGAAAGTGTTTTATAACCTTAAAAATGCTATAGAAAGAGGGTATTGTCACACATGAATTTGTCTCTCAGCTAGTCTTCAGACCACCACTATCTCCCTTCTCCAGTGAAATCCATGGGAATACTATAATCAACTTTCTGAAATCCAACTTCTGTCATGTTACTCTCCTAGTCAAAATTTTTCAGTGACTATTGCCTACTACACGAAATTAAAACTCTTCTGCCTACGTTCCTATCCAATACATACGACCTCCATACACAATGTATTTGTTTTTGCCTCTATGACTTTTGTCATGTTGTTCCTCCCAACAAGAATCATTTCCACGCTTCTTAATATCTGTCAAATATGTGTCAGTCTTTTAGAACACAGAACAAGCCCCACCTCCTCAATGAAGCCTTTCAAGAATCCAGCCTACACTGATCTCCTACTTCTTTGAACTCCTAATGCATTTGCAATCCAGATTTCACAATTCAGGCCCTGCATGTAACAAAAAAGTATCTTCTCTAATTGGCCGGAACAAATACGTTGGGACTTTATTGTGCATATGTTGTCATGTTCTTAAGAATAGGGACCTTATCTTATACTTCTTTTATTAGCCAAAGCAAGTGTTTTAATAAGTATTAGTTACAAATTCATAACTGGGCAGCTACATGGCACAGTGGACAGAGTGCTGGGCTTGGAGTCAGGAAGATATACGGAGTTCAAAACTGGCTGCAGATGGCTAACTAGCTATGTGACCCTGTTTGTCTTGATTTCTTCACTTGTAAAATGAGCTGGAAAAGAAATGGCAAACCACACCACTATCTTTGCCAAGAAAAACCCCAAATGGGGTAAGGAAGAGTTGGACATTACTGAAAATGACTGAAAATTCATGACTATAGTAATATATATGTGTTTAGATGGCATTGTAGATAGAGTGCTGGACCTGGAGTCAGGAAGACCTAAATCCAAATTTGGCCTCACACACTAGCTGTGTGATCCTGGGCAAGTCACTTAAGCACTGTCTGCTTCAGTTTCCTCATTTGTAAAGTGGAAATAATAATAGCACCTAGGTCCTAGGGTTCCTCCTGTAAGGATCAAATGGTATAATATTTGTAAAGTGTTTTGCAAGCCTCAAAGCTCTGCATAAAGTCTAACTGTCATCAATCATCATTGCCATCACCAATGAGATCAAAGTGCACCCGAATTCTAAAGAATCGTAATGAACAAATTTCTCTCCTGAAGAACAGCTAAGAAAACATAACCTTTCTCCTTTCAGCAGAGTGTTTGGGATTATGGATTTAGAATTTAGCATAAACAGTCAAACATGGTCTCTATATTAATTGGCTTTGTTTAAATTTTTCTCTTTGTCATCATGAGGGGTTTGATGACTTGGGAGATACAAATGGAAAATGACTATTGTATAAAAGCAAAAAAGTACAGCAAAATTTTAAGAAATTTTTTTTAACTTGTCCTGATCACTGACCATCAACTATTTCTTTTAGAGTATTAAATGTATAGTGTGTGATTCCAGCTAGCATAGTAGACAGCATATGTATGCCTTCACACTCCCACTTCCACACCTAGTCCCTAGTCATACCAGATGATTTGGTTTCTGGCTTGGCTTCTCTCACTGACTGGTTTTCAACATTACAGTCAACTAGAGAGAGAAGAAACAAGTTTATGTCAGCCCTAATTTCTCTCCAGTTAATAGTGGTCCTGCCACTCCTGGGAAAGAAGCAAATTGTCCATTTTCCTAGAGGTCCTACTGATTAAAAGAAAAATCAGAGCAAACTGTCTCAAACTACTTGCAGATGGAACTCTGTTAGCTGACAAAGAAACAGAGGAAGACACCAAGACAGAAAATCTAGACCCATCCTCATTATAGCAGGCTGCCTACTCCTTCTCCTTCAGTAGTTTTTATTTCTGTCCAATACATAGCCTTATCTGAATTAGAAACCTTCTTTTTTTGTGAAGGCTGTATTTTCTCAAATTCTTCTGCTTACTCTCAAAACTACTCAAGAGGAAGAAAGTGAATGAAAAACATTCTTGGCAAAATTGCCTTCTAAGCATCAACTGGACCCTAAAGCCATATCAGATTTCCATTGAATCTTAGATTATTTCTCAATGGATATACTAAAAAGGAACCATCACACACAACTTCATACATACACATACATGCCCATCTGACCCCAACATGGGTATAGACTAGCAAAAAGAAAACATGAAGAAGTTTGGGGGGGGGGGGGACTCCAAAACTCCTTTATCTTTCATACATGCTGATCAGAGGCAGAAAGAAAGCCTTAAAGGGTCTCCAACCTTTTTGAGCAACAATCTGCCCACCTCAAGAAATAGTGTATTTCATTTCAATTAAGACTTTATTATTATTAAACACTGACTATAAACAAGACGTTGTGCTAAGCACTGAGAATACAAAGGCACTGAGACTCTTTCCCTTCAAAAAGCTTATGGTTTCTTTTTTCCCCTTGGGAGATGCAGCATATACAATACATACATAAGTATGACAATCATCTGAAGGGGGGGGGAGAGGAGAGAGGGAGAGATGGAGAGAGGGATGGAAAAAGAAAGAGAGAGAGAGAGAGAGAGAGAGAGAGAGAGAGAGGTGGAGGGAGGGAGAGATAGAGAGACAGAGAGGGGGGAGGAGAGAGAGAGAGACAGAGAAAGACAGAGACACTAGGTGGACCAGTAAAGGCTTCCACTTAGCGGCTGGTACCTGAATTAAGTATTCAAGGAAGCTAAAGATTCTAAGAGACATAGGCAAGAAGAGAGTGCATTCCAAGCATAGGGGACAGCCTAGGCAAAGGCACAGAGGTGGGTGATGAAGTACAGAATTTGGAGAACAGCAGAAGAGTCTGTTTGGAAAAGTAAGCTAAGGCTGTATCATGAATATGTATGGCATCCAGAAAGTCCAGAAGGGGAAGGGACAGAGAAAGAGTTTTTAAATTCATTATGTTTAGTTGTGGCTGGTGACTAGAAACAAGTTTTCTTTTCATTGTTGCAAATATAACAACAGACTGACTCTGGGTAAAGATCTCACCCTCTACCACTAAGGGTAGGTAGGCTCTAGGCTTAGAAATGCAGACTTGGATGCAGTTCTGTTGGATCCTTGCTTTCAAAGAGAGGTGTCAGGGTCTTTTTTTCTCCTACTCTGTGGTTATTTACATACACATCCCTACTCTTCAGCCCTAGTGAAAATTATTTAAAAATTATGTTTATGTCTAAGGTCTCCTCAGAAAGGAGTTAAAAGGTATTCAATATAAGATGTAGATAAAGGCCAGCTAGTCATTTCCTTCCACTGCCCCTATCACTATCATGAATGTTTATAAAAGAAAAGAGTCATAGACACAGGTGGGAGGAAGGGAGGAGAGGGGGGGAGAGGGAGAGAGAGAGAGAGAGAGAGAGAGAGAGAGAGAGAGAGAGAGAGAGAGAGAGAGAGAGAGAAAGAGAGAAAGAGAAGGAGAGAGAATGCAAGCACATTTATTAAGCATTTACTATGTGTCATGAACCTTGCTATGTCCTAGAGAAACGAATATAAGCAAATAAGACAGTCCCTACCCTCAAGACAATACAAAAAGGGGGAGATGGAAGGGGAGTGAATATGGAATGGAGATATCTGAGAAATAGCATAGAAAGCCTGGTTCCTCTCAAGATCAAGTGAAAACTCATCTATCATATCATGACTGTTGTCCCCCCTTTCCCTCTCCCAACCCAGGAGGTGGGGAAGTGCGGAGGGAGATAGGAGGATGATAACCCAAGTGTAGGCAGTATAAAGAGGAGATAGCCAGGAAAGGGTCTTCGCCAAGAGGGGCAGAGTTGCAGAAACCTCCCCTCTGCTGTCAGTGAGCTTTCGCAGAGGGACCCAAGTGTTACAGCAGATCTCTCAGCTCTCAAATTCACAAGCTTGTCCCCAAGGCTGGAAGCATCGCATCTCAGGATCACTATGCAGTCACTTTTATTCAGTGAAAGGAACACAAAGCAGAAGAGGAAGGGCTGGGGCATTTCAGGTTCAGGATCACCTAAATAATATGTGCCTGCAGTCACAATTACTGCTGAGGGGAAGTCCCAGAGAGACAGAGCTCCATGACACAGATTCAGAAAAGAAAATAATTCAATAAGCATTTGTTAAGTGTTTACCATGTTCCAGGCCCTGTGCCAAGTGCCACAGTTACAAATAAGAAAAAACAAAAACAAAAACAAACCACAGTCCCTGCCTTCAAGGAGCTTACAGTCTAATGGGGAAGACAACATACAAAAGGAAGTTGGAAAGTAGGTGGTGAGGCACCACCAGGGGGGTGCCAGCTAGCGGGGTGGGGAATCATGTTTCATGGAATGAAAACCAAGAAGAGCAGCAGATGGAAAATGAAGCATTATCTGGAAAGTGCGAATTAGGAGGAAGTTAGTGCTCTAATTTCCAGTCCTCTAATCAGAACAAGAGCAAAAGTTATCTTTCCATTTTAAAGTCTACTGAGTGGCTGGCTCTTTGTGGCTGTTACCAATTTTCTTTTGCATATGTCCCAATATGTGACCATAGTACTTCTGCGCCAAGTCTTTTCTCACAGAGACAAAAATGTGATCCCTGGCAGTGACTGACTACCTCACAGATTGTGAGATGGGACTTAGTTGATTCACCATCATTATAGAAGCAGACATCTGACTGAGAAAAGCTGGAAATAAAAGTGTGTGATTGGTTGGGCCACAGTGCAGGAATGTTCACACCACCTAGAAGTCCAGCCTGCGACATTCATCAAAGATTTCAATAGTAGCCCCACAATCTCTGTCTGTGAAAGTGAGAGTTGGAAGGGGGAAGGGAAGGGAATGAGCATATATATAGTACCTACTCTGTGTCACACCCTGCCTTAAGCACTTGCTACAAATATTATTTCATTTGATCCTCACAACAAGCTTGTGAGGTAGGTGCTATTATTATGCCCATTTACAATGGAAAAAAAATAGAAGAAAACAGAAGGTAAGTGACTTGCCCAGGATCACAATACTAGCAAGTGTCTAAGGCTTGATTTGTATTCAAGTCTATACACTGCTCCATCGAGCTGCCTCAGCAACTATCTAGACCACCACATATAAAAAGAAAACCCTATTATATAATTCACACAGGAAATAACTAAAGAGGTCAACCAGTCTCTGTTTGAAGAACTCCAAGGAGGGAGAGCCCATTACCTCTCAAGAAAGCCCATTCACTCTCGGACAATCTAATTGTTGACAATCTTTTCCAAACATCAAGATTAATTTGACCCCTTTGCAACTCTCCCCTACTGCTCCTGGTTCTGCTCCTTAGAGCCAAATAAAATAAGTCTGATTTCTCTTCCATATTTGGTTTAGTCATTTCAGTTATGTCTGACTCTCCATGACCCCATTTGGGGTTTTCTTGGCAAAGATACTGGAATAGTTTGCCATTTCCTTCTCCAGCTCATTTTACAGAAGAGAAAACTGAGGCAAACAGGGGTAAGTGACTTACCCAGGGTCACACAGCTAGTAAGCATCTGATACCAGATTTGAACTCATGAAGATGAGTCTTTCTGTCTTCAGGCCTGATATCCTATGGACTGTGCTACCTACCTTCCCCATCTTCCGTATTACAGCCTGTCATATCATGTCCATTTGAACATACTCTTCTAAATAATAAACATTTCTAGTACTTTCAACTGATCCTCATGCAGACAAGTCTCTGGACCACCTTAGCTACCCTCCTCTAGACTGACTCTCCAACCAGGCTGCTAATAATATCCTTTCTAAGCAGTAGTGCATAGAAATAAACACAGGGCTCTAGGTAAGCTCTAACGAATACCAAGTATAAGGCGAATATCACCATCTACAGCAGTGGTTCTCAACCTTCCTAATACCGTGACCCTTCAATGCTTGCATGTGGGCGGACCCACCTGGAGACAGAGAGAGGAGCGGGGTCTCAGTTCTAAGACCATCAAAAATATGTGTTTTCCCATGGTCTTAGGCGGACCCTGTGAAAGGGCCATTTGACCCCCAAAGGGTCGCGACCCACAAGTTGAGAACCGCTGATCTATGGAGTCCTGGAAGCTATTAATTTTGATGAAGTCCAAGACCACAAGCAGTTTTTTTTGGTTGCCATATCACAAATGTTAATTCATGTTGAGTTTCTAGTCCAATAAAATCCCCAGATCTTTTTCAGAATAACCGCTGTCTAAGTCTAACCGTGCCTCTCCCAACTTTTACTTGAAAATTAAATTTCAGTACCCATTTGTACCCATTGTATTTATCTCTATTGGATTTCTTTTTACTAGATTCAACCTAGTGCTCTAACCTGACAGAATTATTTTAGATACTCATCTCATCCACTGTGCAAGCTAGCATTCCTCCCTCCCCACCATGTGATATGATCTACAGATCTGATTAGCATGCTGTCTGTTGCTATTATTGTTTAGTCACATCCAACTCTTCAAGACATCATTTTTTGGGTTTTCTTGGAAAAGACACTGGAGGTGGTTTGCCATTTCCTTGTCAGCTAATTTTATAGATGAGGAAACTGAGGCAAACAGAGTTAAGTGACATACCCAGGGTCACACAGCCAATAAGTGTCTCAGGCTGGATTTGAACTCAGGGAGGTGAGTCTTCCTGATTCCAAGCCTAGCACTCGATCCATTGTGTCACCTAGCTGCCAATCTGAATCATTGAAAAAAATATTAAACAAGTATTAAAAGATCCCTGAGGTACGCCATTGGAGAGCTCTTGCCTCTTGCCATCCTGACAACGAGCCTTTACCAACCATGCTGAGTCTAGCCATCCAACCAGCTCTGAATCCCGATTGCATTGTTTTCTTGCCCACAACTCTCCACGTCTTCTTAGGTGGCATAATGGAAAAAGCTCTGGGCCTGGATTCAGGAAGACCTGGATTCAAACTGGGTCTCAGACACCTACGAGCTCACCTTAGGTAAGTCACTTAACCTCTCTTTGCCACATCTCTAAACTAGGGATAAAAAGAGGACCTATCTCCTAGGGTTTTTGCGAGGATCAAATGAGATGACATTTATAAAGCACTTAGCACAGTGCCTAGTGCTATATAGCCTAAGTGCTATATAAATGAAAACAATAATTGTTGCTGCATTAATAATAATAATTATTATTAACATAATTATATAATGTAATTATTATTAATATAATTATTGCTGCATTAATAATAATAACCATTAGTATTACTATTTTCTCCAAAAGAATGGTATGTCATTTTATTAAGAGTTTTGCTAAAAGACTAGTAAAAGATACTGCTCGCGTTCTCCTCATCTACTAGATTAGTGATTTTATTGATAAAAGAAATGAGGAAATGCTATCCTCTGTTCTTTATGACATCATGCTGGTTTTACCATCACTGCTTTTCTTCCTCCTTTCTTTTTTCCCCAGTCACCTCTTTAATGGTCCGTTCTATAGTCTCCTCCCTACCCCACCCCCAAAGACCTGAAGTCAAACTCACTGGCCTATAGTTTGCACACTCCGTTGCTTTCTTTACTTTTTCAAAAATTGAGAAAGCTGCCCCTCTACAACAATCTTTTCCAGGCAAGGTCTTGCTATTAAATGTCCAACAGCCAGTTCTATGGGTGAGGGATAAGGGGCAGGGGAAGTGTGCATAACATGCTTTTGAATTTAATCTGATTATTAACACTTTTCCATACCTTCCTTCCTTTCTTCCTTCTTTTTTACTTTTTGGAGGGGGGAAGGCAGGGCAATTGGGGTTAAGTGACTTGCCCAACGTCACACGGCTATTAAGTGTTAAGTGTCTGACGCCGGATTTGAACTCAGGTCTTCCTGACTCCAGGGTTGGTGCCACCTAGCCATACACCTCCCCATCACTTTCTTAAGTCTAGACCATCAAGAAAGCAGTACAAGTCACTTAACCCCAGTTGCCCTACAAAAAGCAAAAAAAGAAAGAAAGAAAGCAGTAAATCAAGCCATTATGTGTAATGTTTGTGGATTTCCTACATGTAAACGCTCACACTGAAAATTTAACACTTGACTCTAATAAGTCGGTGTGAGCTGGCTCCAGCACACCATGTTTCTCCTGTCTTCCACGATCTTTCACATATAGTGGAGAGCAGCTTAGCTATCGCGTGTCCTTGTTCCTTCAATACTTAACTCTATAGCTCAGCTGGGGCAGGGGACCTGAATTAAAGGACAACGAATGAGATGCTCCCTTATTTACTGATTTTAGTTACCAAATCTGTCTTAACTATCTTGGCTCCTTAATTTCCAGTACAAAGATCATTCTCCATGGAAGATTAAACAAACAAGATAAAATCTGAATAGTTCTGTCTTTTCTGTTTGTCAGTTATTATTGTCCTATCTACCATAAGCAAAATTTCTAGGCTTTATTTGACTCTCTTTTTTCTCCAAACATAGCTTTTTCAAAAAACAAATAAATCTTTTTGTTTTCCTTATGTTTTTCCCATCAACCTCAGCTGATTCTGAGCTTTAGTACAGCTGACATTTTCTTACAGGATCATGACGCTCTCTTGAATTCATCCTCTATTACCTGGCCTTCCTTCTATCTTTTGTGACTTTCTTTTTAAGCCTAAGGTGCCCAGTGAGATTCTTTTTCACAGGGTAGACAGCTGTCACTCCATCTGTATAACAGCTGGTCCTGTGAACTCTACATGTGCATCGCACCAGGTCTGTATTGCCTGGAGGTAGAGAAGACTGAACCAGAGCCGACCCAATGGACCTGAGTGGATGACAGAAGGATTGAGGGTAGAAAGGATGTTGTGTCCACGTGCTCTCATTTAATGGAGTGGGGATGGCAGAAAAGTCTCAGGAGGGTATTTTTTGACCAAAAACACTTTTGCCCCAGAACTCTAGTAAAGGACAGTGAATGATACATTGCTGGACTGGAATGTGAGAGCTGGCTGAGTTTTCCTGACACCTGCCTGATTTTAGTTGGTGGTATTCTTTTCTTGGCTTGCCAGGCACCCAATAAAACTTCCCAGCAGCTCTATGCCATCACTTAACATGATCCCCAATCACCCTCCCAAGAATGCTCCCTTGGCAGGACCCTCAACATCCCACAAAAGCCCACAAATGGTGCCTTCCAGGCAGTATCTTCTAATAAATGCAAATCAGTTACTGCCTTGCTGTACAGAAGAAAAATAACTGTAAACAAAATCTCTGTTGCCATGGAGACCATTAAAAATAGATTGCCCACACTACCCTCTTCTTTCTGGGTAATATACAGCTGAGTTCCTTCACACCACATTATTATTACTTTTTAATTATGAATAATTTCCTCCTTTCCATAGGAAGATGGATTAAAGCACAGAACTTTCCAAATGAAGCCCCCTTTAGGATATATTTCAATATGCAAATGAAGGTGAGCATGCATTTTGAAGTGTTTATGCCACAGGATACAAACCAGTTTTTTTAACCCTTCCTATACTACCTGGGCTGCTCTCTCCCCTTACCACCAGCCCTAATTCTCTTTGTCCGCCTCCCATTGGGGTTCACACTGAAGTCTGGGAATATGTAGCCACTCAACCCATGAGAAGGCACCTAGATAAATAAGGGGGTAATGATGTTTTTTGTTTAGTAAACCTTTTCATCTGAATGAAGCAAACTAGTATAATGGGGAAAGCTTCATGGCTAAAAAAACCTGGCTCTGCCACAACTTGTGTGACTTGGGCAAGTCCTTCTCTGGGCCTCAGTTTCCTTATCTGTAAAATGATGACGGTTGGACTAGGGGAGCCCTAAGATTTGTTCCAACTCTAAATCTACAATTTTATGATAATAAAATAGGAGGCATTCAATCCAAAATGTAACATACTATATTTCTAACATGGAATTGAAGAAAAGATAGTACAGTTGAAGGGCAGTTGAAGGGTCAGTGGTATCCAGAGACCTGGCTTCTTTAAGTTGATTATGCCATTGTGTGACCTTGGAGAAAGCACTGGGCTTTAGCCCCTGAATCTGTGAAATGAGGGGGAAGAATCAGATTTGTTCTAAGGTCTCTCACAGCCCTAACATTCTTATAAACCTATGAGCAATCTGATAATCCTTGAAAAAATGTAAATTTTCATAGTCTCAGCCTACATGTGACAAAAATTTGGTTCCTCAGCTTTGCTCCTAGAAATTATCCAATAAGATTTGGAAGATGGTCCTAAGCCTTCTAAATCCTTTATTGAATCTCCAGAGAGGTTATATACAGCTGGTAACAGCTGGGTCTAGAACTCAGAATCCTGAGTCCTCACGGAATTGTTCTCTCTGAAAGTACCTCTACATTTCACAAAAGTGAAATCAGAACTAGTGGCAGAAACTGCTTTAAGAGTAGCCTATTGTTGGGGTGGCTAGGTGGCACAGTGAATAGAGTACCAGCCTTGGAGTCAAGAGGACCTGAATTCAAATCCGGCCTCAGACACTTAATACTTACTAGCCGTGTGACCTTGAGCAAGTCACTTAACCCTCTCTAAGAAAAAAAAGAAAAAAAAAAGAGTAGCCTATTGTTGAAGCTGAGAAGGAGGAACAGAAGTCAATTATAGGCAAACATCAAGTTAAGCAGTCTTTAAGTCTAAAGTATTTTGTGTAGACATGGAGCAGAGCCCAAAGAGGTGAATTTTAAGTTCTGTTAACATTTAGAACCCAGAGTTCTCAAACTCCATTGATTCCACTGATTGCCCTGAGCTGTAAATTCATACACACACACACACACACACACACACACACACACACACACACACAAAAACACCAGGAAGGTTTTAAGAAAGCAGTGGCAACCCACCTCTGAAGTGTGTGAATAAATAAAATACACACTGACAATCACAGGTTTCTGAGTCTGCAATTTCATCTACAGGGTTCTGAATTTATGGAGCTGAAGCAATTTCTGAGATTGCCAAGAGAATCAGGCTTCACTGTGATCCCAGGGACTCATGTCAGAGTTTCAGCACTCCAGCTGGAGCCCAATGAAAGAGGACAGGCCTTTTTTTTGAATGGAAAAGTCAAGAGGGGTCAGGGCACTGGCAGAATGAATTCCACAGAGTGCTTGCGCTGCCTGGGGTTAGACTTGTCTTTCTACTATGGGACTGGGATTCAACACTTGGTGTTTTGTCCAAAGTCTCCTCATTTGTTACTTCAGATGAATTTTGACTAAAATTGTTTAATCCCCAACCACAGCCACAACCACTCCCCAGGTAGAGGGAGATGGGATTATCTGCAAAGCAAATGCTCAGCGTTGGCCTAGATAATTCCTGAACAAGATTCAGTGCTCGTTAGCGTGAAGTGGCTTGTCCCAGGTCACAAAAACAGCAGGAAGAAGAGGAGGAGGAGGAGGAAGAGCAAAATCAGTTCTGTCGTAATGCTTATTTTGAAAATGCAAATTTGTTCCTACATAATTGATATGTTAGAGAAAAACGAGAATTTCACCTTGACTTTTGAGCAATTTCATAACCTGTTTTAGTGCTGGCTCCCTTTGTCCCAGAGTTGCAAGCCACCTAGGCCACCACCTTCCCCACACCTATCGACTTTGCCAGCCCAAGACTGAGAGAACCAGGGTACCAGCCAAGCAGCAGCTCAAGATACTGGAGTGCCACTACTTGTAGTATTTCTGTATGTCCTAATCGTTTAACATGCGTAAAACAACTCTGCTGTTTCTATTAGGATCTTATCTTTTTATGTATCATTGATGTTTTTGAGTATTATGCTCCCAATGCCACTTTTTCTGTTGTTTTTGTTGTGATTCTGTAGAATGTAGTAATTTTTAGAAATGCATACGCCATGTTGTAGCTGAAGTAACTGTAATAATGATGATGATGATAATTGACAGCACATACAGAAATGTAAAGTTTGCAAAGCACTTTTACGTATATTATCTCATCTGATCTTCGTTAACAACCCGTGACATAAGTACTGCTATTACCACCATTTTACAGATGAGTAAACTGAGGTTAATGGACATGAATTTACTTGCTCAGGAGCACATAATTAGTCAATGGCAGAGCAAAGTTCTGAAACAAGGTTCTCTGACCAGGTTCAAATAGAACATTTCCAGCTCCCTCACCTCTGCATCACAGCTGCCTCTCAAACTCTTGCCAAACTAATCAAATTAACAAAGCGAAAAGGTTAGACTGCAGATTTCACACGTACACACACACACACACACACACACACACACACACACACACACACCACTGAATTGCTTATGGCATCAGAAGGGGAACAGGTCCACATGATGAAACAGAGTGAAATATGCACATATTGTAATGTAGTTCTGTTGCAGTGGGGGCTCTGCCCACCCAGGGATGTAAAAAACTGTTGGGGTTTCATAATATGTTGTGGTGGAGCTGGCTCAAAGAATTCAGAGTCAGACCACCTCTAATCCAAGTATAGGCATTTATGGAGATTGACACTTCTCATGAAGCAGGATAAGTTCCAAGAGGAACCAGCAACTTCAGAGAAAGCAAGATGGATTTTTATAGGGTAAAGATGCAATTACATAACCGAAATTTACATAGAATATAGGAATATAATTAATATTAAAAAGGCAAGAAGAGTTTGTTAAGAGATTAGGTAATGGAGGAGGAGTATCATCTATGGTTCAGTGGTTAAACATTCTATTCACACTGCCCTCCCATTGGCTAGCTATTGTCCTGTCTGGTCAAGGTAGATAGTTAGGTATTGTGGTCCTGTCTTGGGTAGGACTGATGATTGTGACTGAGTACAAGAATACACCTGTTTCTGTGGGAATGGGTCTGGAGGCAGTGACCAGGCAGAGGCAGTAGCTGGGTTCCCATCACATGGACACACCTGCTGTTTCTGTGGGAACTAAGAGTCCTTGGACATGCCTGTTGTTCTAGTGAGCAGCGAGGCATATATGAAGAAGTCAGGACATTGGTGGGGGGCTAAGTAGGTACAGTGGGGCCTATAATAAAGTTGGAATATTAGGGCTGAAGGCAGCTTTATTAGGATTCCATCAGTTCAATCACTGACTCAGCCAGTCATTGGATGGAGATGCATCTATGGGGTACTGGTTAAGTTGATTCTGAAATTTGTGGTTCTACTGAATGAGGCAGAACATAGAAAAGATACAGAACTGATTAATAATGATATTAATATTTCTATAATGCTCTAAGGTTTGCAAAGGGTTTTTTACAAGTATTATCGCATTTGATCCTCACAACAACCCTTGGAGGCAGTGCTATCACTATCCCCATTTGGGATGAAGAAACTGAGGCAAATGGAGGTCAAGTAACTGGCCCAGGGTCACACACCTAGCAAGTGTGAGATGTAGGGTTTAAACTCAGATCTTTCTGACTCCAGGCCCAGCACTCTTATCACTGTACCTTCTACCTGCCCAAGGCAATTTAGTGACCCCATTTCTATTTGAATTTAATATCACTGTGCCACCTAACTTATCCATGGAATAAAGAGAACTCTTCTCAAGGAGTGGGAGGGAAGGGGGCTGGAGGGGAGAGGAAGGGGAGATTTCCAAGTCAAGAGGCAGTATGGTATAGTCCAGAGAACACTGGGTTGGGAATCAAAAGGCCTGGTTCTTAGTCCCAGGTGTGGCACTGATTCACGTTTGACCACAAAAAAATTCATTTCCCATATCTGGATCTCAGTTTTCTCATATGTTAAATGAAGACATTGGAGTAAATTATCTATAAGATCCTTTTTTTTCCAGCTCTACAGTCTGTGATTCTGAAGGAGTTTTGAGTTAAGGTAGGTCAAGTATTGTCAACACTTTGATAAAAATATTCCGTGATGCCTGAAAGCAGTTATCTCTCCACATCTTAAAACAGTCAATTTTTCACCATCACTGAAGTTTCTTCCCCCCTCCCCTTGGTCAACATGCAAATCTGTCCTTCATTTCAGTGATGCAGAGAGTGTTCTGGGAAAAACCTGGCATCCCAACCTTAATATACTTTCCACCACCCCTAGATCTACTTGCTCACTGGAACATGGTGCCCCAAAAGGAGGTCCTGTCAGCTTTCTGACCATATAACCCCTTACAAGAAAATGACTGAGCTACCTAGGATGACAGGATCTTGGCTCCTGGAGAACTGATATAGCATCTCTGGCTACATGGGCACAGGCTTTAAAATAACTCCTTGATCTGTAGTTTGGGGTTACAACTGGCAGGATTCAAGAACAAATAGATGAAAATTGGAATCATTCTGCTTCATACACATGCTGGCTTTAATTCTTGGCCTCTCTTGCTACTCTCAGATCCCTTGCCAACTCAGCCCCTTTCTGGACTCTGGGCTTTTTGTCATCCTTGTACCATTTTGCCAATAGACCTCCAAGTTATATGTTGCCCAACTCCTGTTTTCCCTCACCCCTACCCCAAGCATGTCCATCCAAGGCATTCTCTTTGGATCTCACCCATATCCCTCATTCTTGCTTACTCAAAATGCTCTCCAAGGGCACCGTGTAAAGGATTTTTGTTGACATTGGCACAACTACATCCCCATAACTTAAAGGATATTGACCTTGACACAAGTTAGGTGATAAGCTAAAGCAGCGTGAATAGCTCATAGCACACTAGAGTGGAGGTGTGGGAGAGATAGGAGAGAACGGCTAAAGCAAAGTACAGGTATCAATGGATGGGTAATAGGAGCCACTTTCCAGGCTACTTTGAGATGTGACAATCAAAAATAATCATCAAAGGAAAGGCCTCAAGTGGCCTGTGAAGATGCTGAGTAAAGAAGTCCTAGAAGGCCCTACAGAACAAAGGCAAGAACACTGGATTAAGAATCTTGAATTGGAATCCTAGCTCTTCCATGTAGTACTTGTGTGACCTTAGATAAGTCACCTACCTTCTCTAGGCCTCCATTTTCCTCATGTACAAAAATGAAGGCAGGTATGTGTGTGTGTGTGTGTGTGTGTGTGTGTGTGTGTGTGTGTGTGTGAAACTAGTCATTTAAGATTCCTTTCAGCTCTGCGAATCTGTGATGACATAATTCTTTGGCTGGAGGACAGTTTTTCTGAAGGGAGAATTGACCAGGAGTCCTTTTGAGCCAGGCTCCCATAAGGGATCTATTATCTGATTTCAGAGGTCACAACACAGTTGTTTGTCCTGATTACAACAATCTGGAGCTTAAAGGTTAAAGCTGCCACCTGGCAGGTGGAGACGGCTAGAAACTAAAATGAACAATGGGAAACACAGCCTTGACATGAAATCCCATGAGCTCAACTTTGGGCAGCAGGAAATGTGCTTTGGGAAAGCCCACTCTCCATATCCTTACCTGACAGCAGTGGAATGTTGCAGATGCTACAGTTTGCCTACAGAAATCCACAGCACAGTAATCAGGGAGGGGAAAGGGCTTTCCCCTTCCCCCTGCCACTTTCTCCCCCTTCAGGTTCCCCCAACCTCACCCCCCAGACTTCAGTATTGTTGTTACAAGCAAAGTGGGGGAAGCAGCATTATTATTGGCTAAGATAGAAGTGACGGGATAAAAGCAGTCATCCAACTCTCCCTGACTGTGACTTTGCCTACGTTTCATCTCCACAGCCTCAAGAGGGTAGAAAGGGAGAAAAATGGGGGGACTTATGATTTCTTTTTAAAACCAACACTGCCCCACACCACACCACCCCCCCACACAAAATTTTAAGTATCTCAGAGTCACCAATTATGGCCCAGTTGAAGGTGGATGAGATGACTACAATCTTAACACATCTCAGTAAATATTCCCAGGGTTGAAGGTTCAAATATCATAAAATTGCTTGAGGAGCCTTGACAAGAAGACTTTTGGCTTCCTTATCATAACCTCTTCCTGAAACCACTACTTCTCTGCATCAGTGGCTAAGCTCTCTAAATGAAAAAAGGAATGTTCTCAGAGCCCCCACAATACCTGAAACTTGCACACTTTAAAGGGAAGAAGTGAGAGGGGAAAAACAGGAAAGTCTTCCATCTGGATGGCCATTCACACTGACTGCTTCTCATCCAGAGGAGGTGCCTTCATCAGGGTCAAACTTTCTTTCTCCTTTACGTTAATCATTATCCTAGCACTCCTCAGGTTTATACTTTTCTTTTAATTGGATAACCTCTGAAAGCAATTTTGGAAAGAAGATCCCCAAAGCATAGCAGTTGGTCCTTTCAAGAAGAGGCACACGTAGCATTCACAAAACTACCCTTTTACGTTTATCATCCTGCACCAAGCATTTTGCATCAAGCAAAAAGCTCTTTGCAAGACTCTTCAAAAGCAAATCAAAGGCAAGCCAGTGGTAGAAAGGAAAAGGAGAGACACACACAAACACAGAAGCACATCGTGGCTTGTGACTGCTTCCAGAAGTTAATTTGCAGCAAATTCTTCCAACCCTGGGCTGTGAGGCCACTCTGAAAAGGGGAGGTTGAGTCACCCAGACAGAGAAACAGTCCCAAACTGAGAATAGGAAAGAGAACGAAAGAATGTTTTAAGTACTCACAGTTTCACCTGTGGCTTGAAAGTAAGTCCACTCTGATCAGACCTGCCACTTGAAAAAGAGATGAAAGATTTGTGAGAGAAATTATGTGATGCATTAAAAATAATCACTCACACACACACACACACACACACACACACACACACACACACACACACCAGGACAAACAAAAATGAAGAATCAGCCCTAGTTTAGAATGTCTAGGGTAAGTTTGAACACGGCACTGGTTTTGGTGGTAAGAGGGCAAACAGGTTTGTAGGGAGACTGTGAGAACCTTCTATACGCTAAGCCACATGAGGTCATGACATAGCTAAGAATGCATCCTTATTCAATTTACAGCAATTATACTCACATTCTGCTAGACAAATAGATTTTACAAGCCCTCAGTTAAATGCAGATAATTATGGCTGCCAGTGTCGAGGGACTGTACTGCCCAAGCGCAGGAGCAGGAATAGCATCCCCAAGTTCTACTAATGCTGTAAATTAGCAGGAAACAACCCAATGGCAGCAAAGTAATTACCAATGATTTCATTTTCCCTCTCTCTCTGTTTCAGTGGGCTGCTATGTCGTGTGTGTGTGTGTGTGTGTGTGTGTGTGTGTGTGTGTATGTGTGTTTTCAGGCATATGCTGCTGTTAATGGCTCTTCTGTTACTTCATCTGCTCACTAACTTTTTTTAATTTGGAAGCTCTCTTTATCTGTCTCTCTGTGTCTCTGTCTCTGTTTCTCTCTGTGTCTCTGTGTCTTTGTCTCTCTTTGTCTCTCTGTCTCTCTCCCTCCCCCGCCCCCCTCTCTCTCAGACTGGAGGCTTGCTGGTGCACCAAGAGCAGCTTCTAGAAAAGCAAAAGATGAAAATGCCAACACCATCCTGCTTCCTTCAGCAACTGCTACTAAAATGTGGTTCCAGGCTACCCAGTCACTGGGTATGCAGTAGGCTAAGAAAAAAATAGTTTTCTCCAGAACTTGTCAGAGAGGAGCCAAGCACCTAGGAAGAACCACCCAGTCCTTTATTGCCTCACCTCCCACTCAATTCTCTACCCATGCATTCTGGCTTCTGACCTCACTACAGAAATTGCCTTCTTAATGGTCACCAAAGACGTTATGTATGCTAAATTCAATGGACTTTTCCCAGCTGTCATTGAACTTGATCTTTTTGAAGCTTATGATCCTGTCAACTACTCCCCTCATACCTAAAATTCTCCTTGCTCAGCCCTTATCTATTTTCCACCTGCTACGGGAGGGTCCTCCCACAAAGATGTGTCTAGCGCCCTATTCTCCCTCTATACCCTCTTGAATATTTCACTTACTTCCATAAGTTTAATTATCAGCTCTATGCAAATTACTTCTATGTAGGTGCGTAAATATGCACATATAATAAAAACATATACATATATAAGCATTATATACATGTACATGTATCTTTCTAAATCTACATATACATATAAATCTCCAGACTTAAGAGAGAAGATAATTAATTCTATTTTGAACATATTGAGTTTGAGATGTTGAAGAAACATCCATGAGACATCTAACAGGCGCTTACCGATGTTAAAAACAGACCTCATTAGCTTTTTTTCCCAAATCTGCTCCTCTTCGAAACATCTCTCTTTCCAGTAAAGACACCAGCATTCTTCCAGTCTCCCAGATTTACAGCCCCAGAATTATCCTTGGATCTGACCTCTCCTTCACCCCCATATCTAATCAGTGGCCAAGTCTTTCCAGTTTACCCTGCACAGCATCTATCACATCCATCCCCTCCTTTCCACTCACACAGCCATTACCTTAGCTTGGGTCCTCATCAGCCTCTCTGTTCTCCCTGCTTCTCTCTCCTCTCTAATCTATGTTCCACATAACTCCCAAAATAATATTCCTATGACACAAGTCTGATCATGTCACTCTTGGGCTATACATCAGTGGCTATCTAACACCTGTAGGAAAAAAATACAAATCACTCATACTGGAACTTAAATCTTTCCATAATCTTATTCCCATCTACCTTTTCAAAAACATTTCTTATTCCTCACCTGCACATGCACTGTATTGCAGACAAAACTTGCCTACTACCTGGTCCCCAATCTCAACGCTGTCATCTCTATGCCTTCTCATGGTTCTCCTCCATGTCTAGAACACACTTATTCCTAACTCTTCACTCATGCTCATTTGTTTGGTCATGCCCCTCTCTTCATGAACATAGCACGGTAATACTGTCCATGAGGTTTTCTTGGCAAACACACTAGAGACGTTTGCCATTTCTTCCTCCAATGGATTTAAGCAAACAGAGGTTAAATAACTTGCCCAGTGACAGCTAGTAAGTATCTGAGGTCGCATTTGAACTCAGATCTTCCTGCCTCCAGGCCCAGAATTCCATCCACAGAGTCACCTAGATGCCTCCTCTTCCCTCTTAGCATCCTTCGATACTTGGTTCAGGTACCATCTCCCCTGCCTGATCCCCCTTCTTAGTGCTGTCTCTCCCTCCTAAAAACTAAGTTGTATTTATTTGTGTATGTATCACATATTTCCAGGAGAATGGAAGAGAATGGAAGTTTCTTGAGGACAGGAACTGTTTCTTTTTGTCTTTGTATCCACAATGTCTAGGACAGTGCCTTATATGTGGTTTTAATAAGACTTTGTAGAATTAAACTGAATTTTTAGATTCATACAATATAGTTGCTATCTATGCAGCTTAAAGGTCTCCTAATCTGCTCTGTGTTTTTAGGAAGCAGAGGAGTTATATTTCCAAATTCAATGGAAAACAATAAGAACTATTTTAGCTGTAGAACTCCCAAGTACTGACAGAAATGCATATTAGCATATATAAATCCAGATATACATGAGGTAATGTGCTATACTGGAAAGACCATAGATTACAAGTCAGAAGACCTGATTTCTCATCCCAGGGCTACCACTTACTAGACTTGCGAGCTTAGAAAAGTCATATAATCTCTCTAAGTCTCATTTTTCTTTTTTTTTTTAATTTTATTTTAGTTTGCATCATTCATTTCCACAAGATTTTGAGTTACAAATTTTT
>CM053584.1:176971316-177049984 GCA_028627135.1 Pseudochirops cupreus | reverse complement strand
AAAAAAAAAAAGCCCAGAATCAAGAGATGAAGTGCCCTGTTCCTGGAACAGCAAGGAGTTGGTGTCACTGGATCAAAGCGTTTGTGTCAAGAAATAAAGTATAGGAAGACTGAAAAAGTAGGAGATAGCTAGGTTTGAAGAGTTCTGAATGCCAAATAGAGCATTTTGTGTTTGATCTAGGAGGCAATAGGAAGTCACTGGAGTTTACTGAATAGGGAAGTGACATAATCAGACCTGTGCTTTAGGAATATCACTTTAGTGGCTAAATGGATGATGGATTAAAGGGGAGAGACTTGAGGCAGGCAGACCTACTGGTAGGCTTTTGCAATCATCCAAGTATGAGGGGGTGAGGGCTTGCATTAGAACGGTAGTAGTGTGAGAAGAGAGAAGCGGGCATATTATATAACAGATGTTGCAAACGTGTTGTTCCTAAGATCACATAGCTAATAGGTATCTGAAGCTTCATTTGAACCCAGGTCTTTCTGACCTGTGGCCCAGTACTCTATCCACTGTACCCATGGTATTTATATACATGTCACACTCCCTATATTGGAGAATAAGGTCCTTGAGGACAGAGACTACAGTATTTTCCATCTTTTAACATTCCCTGTTAACACAGTATATTGCACCGTATTAAGCACTTAATAAATGTTTGTTAAAATTATTTCAATCAGTTGTAAATGAAATGAAAATTAAAATGAAATGAAAACATTTTCCAGGACTACTTAGGACATTTATTATTGTTGGCTGGTTCCCTTGGCAAATGTCTAGATTTCTGTTCTGCAATACCTCTCCCCAGCTGATTACACTCAGCTCTAGGGTTTTCTTCAAATGATGGAAATATTTAACCTGCGCTCTCAGTGGAAGAATTGACCTGAAGCCTGACCCCCGAGAAGGAATGCTGTTCTTTGCTCTTTTTAGGCAGAGTCTCCATGCCAGGCAGGTCAGTGCTCTGAAGGCTCCGAAGAGACAAAGTTGATCTCCCACTGCTCCATCAGTAGTTCCAGTAAGTTGTTTGGTGCAATTTTTCATACAAGGGAGTTGTATCACACTTCAGCAACATTTCCAGGGTCATGCTGTCCAAATGAGGGAAGACAAGGCCTTGAAATCCTCCAACTCTACTATCTAGCACTCAGGATTGTGGCTATAAAACCCAGTTGCCTAGCCTTAATGTGAATTTTAATCAGAATCAAAATGCTTAGACCCTTTAAAAACTCCCACGGATAATTAGAAAACACGAGGTGGCTGTGGAGAAGATATCATCTTCCAACATTAGAGGGCTGAATTTGGAGTCTAAGACCCTGATTAAAATCAAGACTCCCTGTATGACCTTGGAGTGATCTTTAATTTTCCTAGCATTCAGTTTCCTTGTCAGCAAAATAGAGAGGGTTGAACCAGATGTACTCTAACTTCCCTTTCAACTCCAGATTTATGACAAATTTTCTAGTTAATTACAAGAGTGTGGTGATGTAGGTGTTACCTTGACCTCAGACTCCAGCCAGTTCAATACTATCCTTGTCTCTCAACAGAGATGTTGCCAAGTGTTTCCACTCTTCATGCTGCCATAAGAAGGACAAGCAAATTAAATAGCCATCTCACCTCTTCTGAGGGTGATAGACCAATAGACAAGACTAAGCCAGGAAAATCTGAATTCAAGTCAGTCCTCAGATACATACTAGTTCTTTGATCCTGGGAAAGTCATTTATTCTCTGCCTAACTTCCAGGGTCATCGTGAGAGGAAAAAACAGGATAAGGTATGTAAAGGTATGTATGGTATGTAAAACACATGACTGTGCATGTACCACCTCAGGGAGTGGAGAGTGGAGGGAAGGATGGAGGGACAGAATTTGGAACTCAAAACTTTTAAACAATTGTTAAAAATTGTTTTAGCATGTAATTGGGGAAAAATAAAATATTATTTAGAAATATGTAAAAACACTTTGTAAACCCTCATGTACTATGTAAATATTATTACTAATTATTAAAGAGGGATTCAAAGCAAGGAGAAATATTTTCTGGATTTCTGAGTTGGTCATTTCTGGAAGTGGGAAGAAGAGAGAAATAAAGAAAGACAGAAGGAGGAAAGGAAGAAAAAAGGAATAAAGAAGAAAGGAGATATGAAGAATAGTTGGGAGAGGTTAAAGAAAGAAGGCAAGGGAAAAAGAGAGGATGGCCCATGTGAAGAGAAACAAGAAAAAAAAAAAAGATGGTCAAGGGTAGATTTCAATATCTTACTCCTCAATTATCTCTTGTTCGCTAATTCCAATTTCCCACCTTTGTCACTGCACCTCCCACCCACCCAATATACCTCAAATACCACCAACAATATCTTTTGTAACTCAGCAGAGAAGTCTCTCTCCCACCCCTTCAGGCAGAAGAATAATGACAAACAAGAGAAACAGAATAAAAATACCCCATTTTTCAAAATGATCTGTCAAAGTAAAACCACGTAATCTAGTTTCATTAGGCCTTGTTGTCTCAGAGATGACTACATTGTCACATCTCCGGTAGAAGGATCTCTTGTCAGTTTGCTTCTTTCTCTCCCTCTTTTTCCACTGTGCCTCCCACCCCTCTCTCAGGGAAATGAAAGAAGGAGGGAGATTTGCTGTTCCAATGCAATTTCAGCCGAGGCCTGTGCTTTTAACTTATCCATCAGAAAACATGAAAACCTTCAGGGAGTTGGTAAGTAATGTATGGAGTCTAGCTGTGTCTGCAATGATTTATTAAAATATCACCTAGATGAAATTAGGAGGGGATGGAGGGCAGTGAAACTGACTTCCACCATAAACAACAAAACAACCGACAGCATCTTGGGGGCTGCATGAGGAATGGGAGGGTAAAGATGGGAGGGGGGGTGAAGACAGAGGCAGCAAGAGTGAAAGGGCCATATTTCAGACTTTAGGGCACTCTGTCCTACGAGGAGTCAAGAATCAGTTGCCTAAAGGTGCAATGGGGATGGAGAAACACTTGTGAGAAAGAGGAGGGGGAAAAGGGAGAGGGAAGGTGGATGAGAAGCACCTCTTTGCTCTGAAGACAAATACTCTGGAGAGGGAAAGGTAGAGGGAAAACAGAAGGAAGCCATCTGTAGCACTAAGCAGCCAAGAACAGACAGGGTCCAGGCACACAGCCTAAGGGCAAGTTACCAAAAAATAATAATAATAAATGGTAGGAGAAATAGTGGTGTTGTTGTGATTGCTGTTTTTTAAAATAAAATCATCCAAATTTCACAGTTATAAATTGTTATATTATGTTATAATATGTTATATTTGCAGTTATAAATCTGTAGTCTCTTCCAGAACACAAGTCAGAGCTTTCAATTTCTTTAGGCTAATATCACCCCATATCTTTTCCCTAGATTGAGTCCTCAGTGAGAGGAAAAAAAAAAGTAGGATTGCTGGAAGGGCTGTCCCAGATCCTCAGGGCAGGTGCCACCAGGAAGCAGCAGTGAAAGGATGAGGAGTCTCCATGCCTAGAACACTGATAGCAGATGGTTCCATCCGGGCTGGGACCTGATCCTGGCTTCAGCCCAGGGTTTTCTGGCTAAGGCTTTCCCGCTGCCTCCTCAGCTAACCTCTTCCTCTCTATTCCTTCTTCTCCATTCAATGAACATAAACACTACAGACAAGCAATGATGCCATTCTCTGGTAGGTTCCCGGGCACCTAGGGATAGGTACTACATTGAAGAGAAAACTGAAGTCAACCTTCTTCCCTTCAGTCTGTGTTTTGGTGTCAAACCCATTCAGCAAGGCTAAAAGACAAATTGGAGTTTACCAGTGGAAAGCCAGTCTTAGGTCTCAAGCTATTAAGAATCTAAAAATGACCACAACTCATTTGTTGCCTCTATAAGTCATGCATTGAATCAGAAAAAGTTAGAATGTCCAGGGTAATTTCTTTTTTCCCACTGATCCAAGACTAAAGTATGGGAATCATTGCTACCTTTGAAGGAAAAGAGCTTCATATAAATGAGCCAACAAGTGAGCTAAACTGGGAGCTGCTGCCCTCCCAACTTAATCCACTATTATTCTTTTCTGGATTTTCCTAGTCTATCCCAAGACAAACTGGTTCTACTGACATTGACAGGAGCAACCAATTCCCCTTATATAAACAATCAGGGAAAATGTGAAATCTCCCTTTGGCTCTCACATGCCGATTCTGCCCCATGCTGCTGTCTCAAATTATAACCATACTAGAAGAGAGATAGGGCAAGTCCTCTCAGTCCACCCCCACCCCCCACCCCCAGAGCAGCACAATTTTGGACAGGGAACCTCTAGGGGTAAGATATTCTCCTCACTCTAACCCAAGTTCTTTGGCAATTGGTCAAAGCCATGCTTAATGTTCCAAGCATCCCAAGCCACACTTTATTTCTTTTTGATCTTAGTATCCTCAAGCAATTGAAGGTTATCTGTCACCAACTAGCAATGGCCTTTCCAATGTCTCTTCTCAGAAAAGCACATGAAGTTAAGCTTCAGGATTATGAATGTTCCCACAAAAGACCAAGGTTGTTTTGACAAGGGCAGGCTCTGAGCCAGTACAAGATGATCGCCTTCCCCCATTTCTTCCTCCTCCAGTCCCCTTGTTCCTGCTATAGTACCCCATAATTACCTGGAAAGAAATATACTAGTGTTCCATACAGTTTTCCCACGTACTACCTCGGGTTACACTTCATCTAGTTTAAATGTGTCACAGCATATGGTGGGAAAGGTACCTAATTCATTATAGTTCTACAGACCAAAAGTATGATTTGGGGGCTTCAATTCAGATGGCTTTACAGAAATTCACTCATCCGCCAAGCTGACAGAGAGCTGGACTCTGAGTCAGGAACACTTGAGTTCAAACGCAAACTCAGATGCTTAGCTTTGTGATTCTGAGGAAGTCACTTAACCTCTCCCTGACTATTTCCTCATCTTAAGGCAGCAGAATGATACAGTGGTTAGAGTGCCAAGTCAGGAACACCTGAAGTCAAAACCAGTCTCAGATGCTTACTAGTTGTGTGACCCTGGGAAAGTCACTTAATGGGGATAATAATAGAGCTTTTCTTCCAGGGCTCTTGTGAGGGTCAAATGAGATATGTGTAAAGGGCTTATCCCAGTGCCTGGCACACAGCAAGCATTTATTAAATGCTTGTTTCCTCCCTCCAGATGGGAATAATAGGGGCACATACCTCCAAAGGTTGTTGAGAGGATCAAATGACAGAGCATTTGTAAAGGTCTTTGCTTATTATAATAATAATTATCACCATTATCAATCATGCTGTCCGGGGAAAGAACAACTGCATTTTAGGTTTTTTATTTTTATGATTTCTGTATTCTATCTTTCTCCTCCAGCTGTTCTATCATCAGACAGCTGGGTGGCCGCTGGCAACTTGCTTGAAGTCTTTAGACCTCAGTGTCCTGATCTGTAAAAATGAGGCAATTGGGCTAAGTGATCTCTAATGATTTATTTTCTGAAACTTTCACTTTGAAACTCCGTGTATAATGGATCCTGAGACAGAATACACAACTCCCCTAATGGTTTGTGGTTCTGTCATGGTATAGAAAAGAATTCCAAGTGAAGAAGCTCCCACCAACAGCACAAATCTAGGATCAGACTAAGTCAACAGATGGTAGAGAATTACATAAGGCACACAGAGATCAAGACTTGGGTCACACAGATAGCAAGTGTTGGTAGTGAAACTGGAAACTCCAGTCCAGCACTCTATGGAGCTTCTTTTTTTTCTTCTTCTTCTCTTTGTGTCTTCTTTCTTCCTTTCCTTCCTTCTTTCCTCCCTTCTCATTCTATTTTCTCTTCTCTTTTTCTTCCTTCCTTCCCTATTTCCTTCCTTCCTTCCTTCTTTGTTTTATTTTGTTTTTGCTTTCTGGAGGGGGGAAGGCAGGACAGTTGGGGTTAAGCGACTTGCCCAAGGTCATACGGCTAGTAAGTGTTAAGTGTCTGAAGCCAGATTTGAACTCAGGTCCTCCTGACTCCAGGGCTGGTGCTCTATTCACTGAGCCACCTAGTCACCCCTCTATGGAGCTTCTAAAGAAGCTTCTAAAGAAATTTCTGAAGAAGTTTCAGTGGCTTTCTATTGCTTTTAGGATAAAATACGAACTCTGCTGGCACATCAAATCTTTAACAATATGTCTCCAACTTAGCTTTCCAGATTTGTCTCCTATTACTCCTACAAATGTTTTCTAACTTCCAGCCAACCTGGCCTACCTTCTGTCCTCCTGCTTCCATGATTTTACATAGCCTTGAATGGTTTGCTCCTCATCCTTGCCATTTGAAATTCCTATATCCATTCCTAGAACAACAGGCTTCTCTCAATTCTCCCCCACCCTATATTTATAAAGGTTCTTTTCTGCCCCTAAAATTGCTTTATGCTTCCTTTTATATATATTTATGTACATGTTTACATGTTGTTCCCTGGCTCCAGCAGAATATAAGCCTCTGGGGACAGGGACTGCTCTTATTCTTTTCTGTATAGCCTCAGCAAAAAGCAGGCACTTAAAGATTCGTTGAAATAAATTTAATATGACTATGTATTTAAAATGATTTCATATATGCGCACATACATACATATAACAAATACATGTATATACACATATATACATATATGTGCATGTATTCATCACATATGTACATATATGCACTCTATGACAAAAGATATATATATATATACATACACACTCAAACACACAAAAATAAATTAATCACAAGCATTTATTTATGCTTATTATGTGCCAGGAACTATATAAAAGATAATGAGTGAATAATTTGGTCCACAATCCACATGTATCTTTGAAATAGCAAAGTGCTTTATAGTGGGGTTTCATTCTCTTTGCAGGATTCTTATGTCTTTCTTTTCAATGACTGATTCAAGTAACACTGAAATTAGAGATAAATTGAGGGAAGAATATGATAGCAATTCAAGTGGACATACAGATATATGGATGAATTTGCTACTTTTTAATTGCTACTGTAAAGACAGAGTGAAAGGCTATAAATTTCTAGAGGGCAGAGGCTCCATGGCCAGGTAGCTCTCTTTCTACAGGACCTGGTAAAATCTACAAATGCTTGATCATAATGACGTGATGAAGATGAAAATGATGGTCAAGTGTGCAAAGCTATAAGATGAAGACAATGCAACTTGTAGTTCATTTTGCTTCAGTTCAATTCAACTCAATAAACATTAATCACTTGCATGTAATGCATGTGTCTTAGGAGCAGAGATTCACTGCCTTTAAGAAGTTTATGTTCTATTTGATGGGGAGGGGAGGAGATAATAAGAATGCCATATCCTTTTCCATGTAGCTTTGCTGATGGAAAGATAACTTAACATGGAGTTGGAGGCTTGGTTTCAAATCTCAGTCTTTCACATTAGATAAGCTACTTTGCCTCTGCAGATCTCAGTGCCCTCATTTGCAAAAAAATAAGGATGTTGAGAGAGATGACCACTAAGATCCCTCCTGCTCTAAATCCACGAACCTGTAATTTCTCCAGTCCTGATTCCTACTACAGCGTTCTCAGTGGGCTTCTTATACTCCCTTCACATCTAAGCCCTGGGGGTTCTCCTGGGTTTTGTTTTTTATTTTTGCTTTGTAGAACAACTTTTCTGAGCCTATCAGTCAGTGTACTCACAGTATGAAAAGGAAGAACTTGAAATCTGTTACCAACAAGATGTCAATCAACATAGTCAGTTATTCCCTCTACTGGAGGTGAGGAATAGCATGAAATGTCCCAAAGAGAAGGGGCCTATGACCTAGATCTTGACCTAGCCCTTATCACACAAAGACAAATCAAGCCTCTGAAAGAAAATGACAAACAAGGTGAGTTTTAAACTTCAGCAACATGTATGTACATACATATACATACATGCACATACCTCTTTTCCCCATAAATACGAGAACTTCATAAATCTGCGTGCATTCATTACAAATCCTAAACATGTGAAAACGATATGCTTTTAATACCATCAAATACCAACACAACGTTAGATCTGGAAGGGAATTTCAAAGTCATTTAATCCAACCCCCTCATTTGACAACCACGAAAGGGTCAGAAAAGTGAGGAAAAGTAACTGACAGAAGAAAATAGTAGTTTATATACACGCACATGTAGGCATGTATAAAGAGAGAGTATAAATAATACATATAAAAATATGTATATCCATATCCATATCCCCATCAGGGGCAGCGCCAGTAAACATAGTGGATAGGTAGATGTTACTAGCTCTGTGTCCCCAGGCAAGTCACGTCACCCCCATTTTCCTTAGCGTCTTCAACTGTGAAGTGAGGATGAAATGAGATAAAGCCCTTAGCACACAGGAAGAGGCTACACAGACAAGCAAGACACAAATTTACTTATTGCTGGTATTTACTGTCTGCATCCTACCGGGCAGCCTTCAAAGGACATTTGGTCATTTAATCCTACTTCTATTCCCTACAAAAGGTAGAATCTTACTGTGATTAAAACCCAACAGTTGGGAGAGGCTAAGTGGCTCAGTGAATAGAGCACCAGCCCTGGAGTCAGGAGGACCTGAGTTAAAATCCCACCTCAGATACTTAACACTTGCTAGCTGTGTGACCTTGGGCAAGTCACTTAACCTCAATTTCCCTGCCCTCCCCCCTCCAAAAAACAAAAAACAGCCAACAGTAACCCGTGCTGGTCTGACAAACCCTCCCAGCTAAATCATATTCTCCTTGCTGGCTGTTAAAACAATATTCTGAAGTTCAGTTGTGACCACATCACCTCCCTGCTTGTCTCTTGGGGCAAATACAAGCTCCAGTTTGGCATTGGAAATCCTTTACCACCTCGGGGCTGCTAGGGGTGCCATAGTGCAGAAAGTGCCCTGCTCGAGGTCTCCAAGACTCACCTTCCTAAATTCAAATGTGACCTCAGATGATTGTTGTCTATGTGACCCTGGGCAAGTCTCTCAATCCTGTTTGCCTCAGTTTCCCCCCAAATGGAGTCACGAAGAATCAGACATGACTGAAAATGACTGAAAAACAGACAAAAACAGCCTGGCTTAGGCCTGCTTTTCTACGTTTATTACATACTACAGCATTTCATGTACTCTGAGGTCCAATCAAACCGCTCTTCTTATTATTTCCCACATATGACAACCCATCTCTCATCTCTGTAACTTTGCACAATCTGTTCCCCATGCCTGGAATGCATTTCTAACCTCACCTCCCCCTCACAGAATCTCTAACTTCCTTCAAAGCTCACTTTACTTCCTATACTAGGCCTTTATTTCTACCCCCAGCTAGAAGCCCCTTCCTCTCCAAAGTAATTATTTTGTAAATATTCTGTATGAGAGGCATTGGGGTATATAGCAGAGGAGTAGCCTGAATCAGATTAAAATGTGACTGGGAAATATTTAACAAAATTAATAAAAATGCAATAAAACATCAAAAATGTTTTTTGTCAATATACTAGGGAACAGCTTAACACATTCCATTTCTCTATGAGTTTGACACCAGTGGTAGAGGAGAGAAAGCTGGCCCCTAGCACTAAGAGGGCCTGGTTCCAAATCTTACATTAACATATGCTGGATATGTAGTCCTGAGCAAGTCACTTAGTCTCTCAGTGTCCCCAGGTGGCTAACTAAGACCCTAAATTACAGAGCAGGTGCTCATTGGTACAAGGAGCTCCCTTTACCATCAAAGTCACAAGTCCAATCGAAAATAAATACACATATATAATATCTGCCTATCTATCTATATACATATATATAAATATAGAGTATATACATATATGAGTAAATGTTTTCTCTTCCAATATAATGTAAGCTCCATGAGGGCAGGGAGCTGTTTCATTTTTCTTTGTATTTCTAATAGGTAGTACAGTATCTGGTAGGCATTTCGCACTTAAGTTTGACTGATTGATTGATATGTCAAGTCCAGTGTTTACAGTGTCAAGGATAATCAGGTGATCAAGGTGTACATTTGTTTGGGTTTTGTTTGACTGTGTCTAGCTTTTTGTAAAAGCTCAGATTCACCAGCAAGGCATCATTAAATAAATAAGAAGCTGCATGCCCCTCAAGGGAGCAGAACCTCAAGAGAACACAACCTCATTTGACCATTTGTTGCTGGGACAAAGAAAAGACATTTTATATGTGCATAGGTATATCAACACTCATATGGAAAACAGTGTAGAGGACCAGTCCTGCTTTTTATACATAACACATATATGACCACTTAACCTTTTGATGTCCCACATAATTCTCTTTACTGGCAAGTTCTAGATGAGCTGCCAATGTGCCTAGGTAGAATTTGCCACAAGAGGAATACTCTACACTAGAGGTGTCAAACATGTAGTCCTGCCCGAACCAAATTAATTGGGAAATACTTAACAAAGTAAGTAAAAATACAACAAAACATAGATAGTTAATGTGTAGTTTTCAAAGTCAATAGGCAGTTTAGTAGCCTCATTTCTATTTGAGTTTGATACCACTGCTCTACACTGATAAATTATTTCCAAACCAAAACACACCCAGATAAATCCCATGTATTGTTACAGATGGGAGAGTGCATGTAGGTATATATATATATTTATATATATATATATATATATATATATATATATATATATATATATATATATATATATACACACACACAAATATTTTCCTTTGCAGATATTCTATAGCTTCTCAAATGCTCTTTCTACAAAAGCAGCTTCTACAGGACAAAGTGCCCCTACTAGACAGAGCACAGCATATTGGGTATGGTTAATTTCTCACCCTGATGTAGATTACATAAAATTACCACTGAATATGATGTCATTAAAAACATTAAAAGACAAAAAAAAAATCAAGTATCATGAGTATTATATCTCCCTATTCAGCCTTAGAGATACAAGGACAAGAGATAGTTCTCTTTTAAAATTTATATTGATAAATGCACATGTGTTCAGATATGCACACACACAGAGGCATGAGGATCCTTCTCAACCCAAATGATTCCTCCTCTTTGCCCCCTTAGGAAGTTCCTCCTTTTTCATTGCTCTCAGTCTCTCCTATTCTAAATGAGGTTATCTTTTTACCCCCTTATTAGAACCAGCTAAAACTATAGTGGTCACTAGCTATTGTGCCATTATGCTCATTCCTCTGTCCAGAATGCTCAGTGGGTTGAGTCTGAGAATTCATTATAGTATAAAAGAAGCCAACACCATCGTCAATAAGTGAAGAAGCCTTGGTTATTTCAGAAATAGCTGGAGCATAAAGGATGACATGTTTCTACTTTGCTTCCATATTTTCCATTCTAGATCTAATTCTTCTGTCCTCTAAAATAATTAAATTTGACATACACTTATCAGGTACCCAATATGGAGCTCTGTGTTAGATGCTGGAGATACAAAGACAAAAATAAAACAATTCCTGCCCTTATAATGAAGCAGACATCCTACTAGAAGAAACAACGTATTTCGTATTTCAGAGATTTAGAGGTAGATGTGACCTCAGAGGTCAGCTAGTCCATGTACAAAGACAGATAGATAGATAGATAGATAGATAGATAGATAGATAGATAGATAGATAGATAGATATAGATAGATAGATATAGATGGATAGACAGACACATAGATAAACAGACAGACAGGCCATATATACAGAGTAAGTATAGGGGAGGAAGTACTGACAACGAGGGTGGGGGTCTAGGGCAGTCAGGAAAGGACTTACATGGAACATAGCGCTTGAGTTGAGTCCTGAAAAGAGCTAAGAACTTTTAGAGATGGAGGTGAGCCTTCTAAGCATGGGGGGGAAACTATGCAAAGGACTGGAGATGGGAGATGGAATTTCACATATGAGTAACAAGAAGTAGACAAATTTGGATGATTTGTGTAATCTGACAAAGGGCTGAACATTTGGTGGGAAACTGACTGTAGGAAGCACTTTCAGAGAATAGCTATCAACAAAGAATTGGCACAAGACAATTACAGAAAATCAAAACTTGTAAATAGAGTGATGAAAAAAATCTATTAGCAAATCAGCAAACTAGGAGACTGCGTGTGTGTTGGGATTTTTGTTCACAATACAATGTTTGTGTTTGTGTCTTCTCTCATCTGGCTTCTAACCTGCTGCCTACAAAAATACCTGTATCTCCTAGCTTTAACCATCCCCACTTGCTATCATTCCCTATTTCTCTTGCCTTTTACGGTTAAACACCTTGACAAAGCTATGTACAATCAATGTCTCCCCTTCTTCTCCCCTTCCTTAATTCTAAACCTTTGACATTTTGGCTTTGAATCTTTTAATTCAACTGAAATTGCTTTCTCCCAAGTTACCAATTATCTCTTAGTTGCCAAATCCGTCCCCTCATCAATCATCATTCTCCTCAAACTCTTTGTTCTGACATTGCCAGTTACTCTTCTGCCAAATATTTTCTTGTCTCAGTTTTCATAACACTGCTCTCACCTGGTTTTCTTCCTATCTGTCTTACCACTTTTTTTAAGACTCTCTTGTTGGATCTCCCTTCTTTCTCTTTTGCTGATCTTCCTTCAGATCATGCCCACCTATAGTAGTTGACTCTATGGCTCTGTCCTGAGGGACAAGAAGTCCCTCTATACCAGTGGTTCTCAACCTTCCTAATGCTGCGACCCTTTAATACTCGTATGTAGGCGTATCTGCATGTGGGCGGATCTGCCTGGAGACGGATAGAGGAGCAGTGTCTCGGTTCCTAAGACCATTGGAAATATGTGTTTTCTGATGGTCTTAGGTGACTCCTGTGACCCCTGTGAAAGGGTCATTGGACCCCCAAAGGGGTCGCGACCCACAGGTTGAGAACTGCTGCTCTATACTATTTTGCTTGGTGAACTGATCAACCCCAATGGATTCGATTGTTGTCTCTATGTTGATGATTCTGGGATCTACTTATCTAGACCTCACTTCTTTTTAGACTCCAGTCCAATCAACATCTTGACCAAGATGTCTTACAGACATTCTAAATTCAACATTTCCAAACCTGAATTCACTCTCTCTCCCCCCAAATCCTTCCCCCTTCTCAAGTTCCTTATTACTGTCAAGGGCACCACTATCCTCCAGTGACCCAGGCCCAGAACCTCAGTGTCATCCTCAACTCCTCACTCTCTATAATGCCCCATATCCAATCTGTTGCCAAGACCTGTTGATTTTATCTTGACAATAAATAACTCTTGTATATTTCTCTTTCTTTCCACTCCTATCACCACCACTTTAGTGAAGACTCTCATCACTTCATACCTGGATTAAGTGTAATGTCCTGCTGGCTAGTCTCCTGCCTCAAGTCTCTCTCCATTCCAGTCCATCACCACTAAGCTGCCAAACTGATCTTCCTAAAGGGCAAATCCAACTCTTAAATTTTAGTGGCACCCCAGTAGTTCCAGGATCAAATGTAAAATTCTCCATTATCACAATCTAACCCCTTCCCATTTTTCTTTTCTTTTACACTTCATTCCCCCTCCATATACTCCATTGTCCCAAGATGTTCTTGATGTTCATTGCACACGATGACTCCTTCAACATGGCAGTCCATCTCCTAATTCCCATGCTGGGGGAATCTGGGAATGCTCTCCCTCCTCACCTCTGCCTCTTAGCTCCCCTGATTTCCTTCAAGACTTGGCTTAAATACCACTGTCTACAAGAGGCTTTTCCTAATCTTTCTCTATTCCCTACCCCCTCCCCATTGCTAGGTGCCTTCAACTTGAGATTATCTCCCATTTACACTGTATACGACATGTATGTACACAATTGTTTCATGTTGTCTTCCCCATTATGATGCGAACTTCTTGAAACTATGGATTATATTTTTGCCTTTCTTTCTATCACCCCAAGCAGAGTGTTTGGCACATAGCAAGCATTTAAAAATACTTATTGATTATCTGTTGAGCTTTTTTTTTTTAACATTTTGAACAAAAACGTAGGTGCAAGCATAATCTTTCATTTTGTCAGGCTTCGTAAATATCATTTTGATGCGTTAGTAAGAACTCTAATGAAAACAGCAGCCATCAGTTATATAAAGAAACTATTAAGTGAAGAGCACAAGGACCAATGCAGGCAGGGTCCATTATTTTTCTGCTTGCTAAAAGACATTAGCCAAATGATGAACTTTTAACTGTCAGATGTCATCTATGTGTTTACGTATAAACACTGTACACTGGCCAAGTGTTTCAGTAATTAGCTAATTGTTCTTCCATACTTTTAAGTTCTACTTCTATTCCGTTCATTGTCAGTTTAAAAAAGATCTTTTCTCCTTGAAAATAATTATCAGCACGTGAAAATGTTGGCTGTACCATTGTCCCAGCTGTCAAACATAAGAGATGTAAATTTCAAATACACTTTTATATAGTAATTGATTACCTGGTCATCAGAATACATTTTCCCATAAAAACATTAAACATAGTGATGACTGTTCCCCCTGACAGTTTTTTTAAGCCATTTAATTCATAAATTATCTAATAAAATATTCTTTTCACAAAGACCAGCCTTGCTATTTGTATGTACAGGATGTCTGCAAGCTGGTTGTTTATGTGTATAAGGTGCCGTTATTTGTGCATTGAAAGCAGAATTTCATTTATTAATGACTTTTTTTTTTATCAAAGCACAACCTGTTAAATTTTTTAAGTTACTCTGTCTTAAGAATAGAGGGTAGTTAATTAGTTAATTATACTTTTCTACTTGCAATATACAATAGTATTAAAGGTATTGCATCCCAGATGTGAAAGAAACTGATTAGTTTCCTGATGAGGAGCTAGGGAGCTGCCCCAAGGCTAAAAAAGGCAAATGTTATATCAAACCTTCAAAAGGCGACCTAATTGGAACGATCCTGGAAATTCTGCTCTGCTTCATTTCTAATAAAACAAGTAGGTCTGTGGGGCAAGTACCAAGGCTCTTGAGGCCATGGTCCCTACAGATCTATGCTTTATGCTTGCTTAACTTGTTAAATGCATAAATGATTTAGTTAAGTTAAACACTTAACTAAATCCCACTGCTTTGGGGATTTCCTCCCCCATCTTAATTAATTAAGAAACCTGATTTTTCTTTCCCCTGAAATACAATAACCAAATTAAACAGGAGGAAAACCTTTCTTCCCTACTCCCTCCTCTATGTCTGAGTTTAATAGGCTTAACCTGGATACTGTCCATTGCATCCAGTAATGATGTCAGCTATGTTTTAGCTGGAGAAAGTATCCAAATATAAATATTATATACATATATTATTTATATTTATAGTTTAACTCTGTTTCTTTATCCTCCAAGTCCTCTGGCTTTCTCTTTCATACTACCCCATCCCTTTATACTCCAGAAGAATAATGAATATTATAGTTGCTAAGAGTTTCACAGAGGTATCAGTATTTAGCTCTTTTCTGTTCCTCCCCTAATGTTTTCCAGCTGTGCTCTGGAAATTCCTGTTCGAGTATTGTATAACTCAAATTCATCCATGCCAGGGGAGAAAGAAAGAAAGATCCTACTTCTTCTCCCCTGATACACATTAAAGTAGAAATGTACTTTTTACCCAAAGGATATTATGTCAGCATCAGTGGTTCATCAGCCATGTGTGGGAAGGGTAGACTTGAATAGTAGGCAGTTCCCAGCAGTCCAAACAAACAGAGCATAACTTTTGTTTATAGACTCCATAGAACTGATCCTGAACTGTTGAATTCCTATGTTTCTAGATCCTACTTAACTAACTAGTATCACTTTTAATTGGCTTATTTCTTGGCACTTTCTCCACGTGATATCTTCTCCCATGTTGTACAGATTCAACCACTGGCAAAAGACTTTGGCTTGGACTTAGAAAATGTTCCATGCCTTTGGTACTTCTCACCTGTTAACCTCCCTGCCATCTGAAATTGATGAGTATCCCAAATTTAATTCAGATTCTCAATGTCCCTGTCCAGAGATAAATGTAGCTGCCTTGAGGCTCAACGTCATGCCCCTTCATGTCCAAAGTGGAGTCCTATCAAGTTCGTTTTTTGCTTTGCTTTGGTTTTTTTTTTTTTATATCCTTGACTTCCTTCTTACTTTAGACTTGTATCAGCTTGTGAGATCTAAAATCTTTACAGTTCAGGTAAACAGAGCAATTAGATAAAGATTTCTTGCAACAACAGCAACAACAACAAAAAAACTAGACTAATGATGGAACAAATTTTAATTATTGCCCATCTAGAGGATGCTATAGAATTATTAGCAATAATCGGCACTAACAGCTCAAAAGTACCAGAGAAATCTAATTACTACTTTCAACAGAACTGCAGTGCTAACAGGTAAAATGATACTGAGAACAACAATAATAATAGCTTGATATTTATACAGTATTTTAAGGTTTGCAATATTCTTAACATAGGTTATCTTGATTGGTTTTAACAACAACCCTGGAGGTAGATGCTACAATTATAGATGAAGACAATGAGGCTGAACTGACTTGCCCAAAGTCATCCAACTATTATATGACTGACACAGGATTCAAATTTAGTTCCCAGCATTCTACACACTCTGTTAACTTGCTAGATAATGAATATTACATCTTGTGCTTTGCAGACAAGTATAAATCTAGTACTTTTTCTGGGACTATTTTCCTAGTTACACTGACAAGTTGGATTCCCAGAGGGTGATTAACTACTTCTCCCCTCAGGGTTCTAGGGGATAACCTAGAGAGTTTGGGAGTGAGTTTCAAAGACTGTGACTCATGAGGCCCCACTCTCCATTAACTATTGCTCCTCGATTAATAAATTATATCAGATAGTCAGCCAAAGCTAATTAGCCTCCAGTTAGGGTTATTATGTCACTCAGGTGACATAATAAGAATAGTTCATACAAAATATTGCCCCACAAAGTCCTTTTCTCCCTTTTTGGGAGTCCCATAAAATTCCCCCGAGGTATATGTAGCTCTTTGTGGGACTCCAAGGGTCAAGGCTATTGCAGAGACCCAGAAGAAGCCATGTTGCATGAAGCTGCTTTTTTATCATTAACTAGTTTGTCCTCTCTTACCTCCCATCTGAAAACAGAAATTGTTATTGTCCTAATCTTCCTGATGACATAATCCATGGAGGGCATAAAAGAGAGTCTTAAGCCAGTGGTTCTCAACCTGTGGGTCGTGACCCCTTTGGGGTCACAGGGGTTGCCTAGGACCATCGGAAAACACATATTTCTGAAGGTCTTATGAACGAGACACTGCTCCTCTATCCGTCTCCAGGCGGGTCCGCCCACAGGCAGATACGCCCAAATACGAGTATTAAAGTGTCCCCGCATTAGGAAGGTTGAGAAGCACTGGTCTAAGCTAACTATCCCTCCCATTTCTTTGCTACGCTCTCTGGTCACTGATACAAGTATCTGACACCTCAAAGAACTCCCAAAGCTTCTCTCAAAGCAATTGCTGGAATGTTCCCAATGGAATCTCCTTTTCTGACATATGTTCAGATATGTACCTAATTCGTTCAAACAGTCCCAATACATATCATCTTGTAATTTCATTCAATAGCTCTTTACCTCCTTTCCAAATTGATTAAATTTTCACCTAGTTTATTATGCCTTTGATTGATTGATTCAAAAGATGTGTCTAGGAATTATTCACACCTATTTTATACCTTTGATTGATTGATTCTGTAACTAAATGAAAGAGGCATTGCTGGTTAGAGTAAATGGGGTGATGGGTGTGGAAGACTCTTATACATACACACTCATCATCATCATCATCATCGATCAGTTAGTTTTTACCATTCTTACCCCTAACTTACTTTCTCCTAGGATAAAAAAATCTAGATTATCTTGAGCATGACATGAATAAAACACACTGTCTTGACTACTGGTCCCCTATCAACATTGCTGGCTGTATACAAAACCACCTTATATACTTGGAATTTATCCAAAGAGGAGTTTTGTTGTTGTTGTTCAGTTATTTCAGTCATGCCTGACTCCTTGGGCTTTGCTTGGTAAGGATACTGGAGTGATTTGCCTTTTTCTTCTCCAGCTCATTTTACAGATGAGGAAACTGAGGCAAACAAGATTAAGTGACTTGCCTAGGGTCACACACCTTTAAGTGTCTGAGGCTGGATTTGAACTCAGGAAGATGAGTCTTCTTGACTCCAGGCCCAGTATTCTAAAAATTGTGTCACCTAGCTGCCCACAGAAGGACTAGGAATCCAGAAATATTCTCAAGAAATAAAAGTTGAAATTCATATGAAGATAAACACATTTTAAAAAACTATTTGGAAAAAAAAGTGATATTGATAAAAAAAAAATCAACCAAAAACCAAAAAACACAAGTGTATAACAACAAGGAAAATTCTGAAAGAGAAACTTCCAAGTAGAATATTTCTAAGTAGTGTCTCTGTTCCTTATTCTGATGATGGTCTGGCTGCCATAAAGATTCCAGGCCTTCATGTTGCCACAAGTGAATGATACAGAATCAATTATTAAAGCTAGAAGGAACTTTAGAGAGCATACAATAATTCAGTCTCATTTTACTCAAGAAACTGAGGCCCAGAGAGATTATAGAATTTGTCTAAGATCCCACAGTAAATCAGTGGAACTGGGACCAGAACCCACATATCCTGAGTGCCAGTCTAGACTCTAAAGCAGTATAGTAAATTATACTGATACAATTCAGCACCCACTTTTTATTTTCAAATACTGTGACTATGCTAGATGCTGGAAGTAAAAAGACAGGAGTGAAACATTCCCTGCTCTCAAGAAACCCACGTTCTATTTGGAGAACACAGCAAGTAAATACATACAAAAAGGGAAAGCCAAAGCAATTATGCATTGGGGAATGCGACTGTGGCTGCAGAGCACAGGCTGGTCATGAGGTAGGCCAATGACGGCAAAGCTTTGGTTTTAACTGTGAACATTTTAAAAGGGCACAAAGAATTGTTATCCATACCCCTCAGTGGCCTCAGTCAATTAGGTCAGAAATGCCAACCCAAAGACTAACGGCGTCCCTAAGTAACTAAACCAAATTAGTTTTCAGGAAAAGGAACACGGAGTTATGGGAACATGGAACAAGGAACAGCTCAGACCCCCCCAGTTCTCCTCGCCACGTTCCTATCACTTCACTTTTCTCTGCTGCTACGTCTCCTCTGCTTGCAGCAGCTTTGCTCTTTGCCTCTCTGCCCCACAACCTGCTGAGCCCCGGGACTCCAGGCATTTCCTTAGAGGGGATGGAAAAAACAAAAAGCAAATAAATGTCACCGTACTAACCCATAGCATCAGGACAGCAAACACATACGAGTTCAGAAATGGTATCTCCTTGGATCCCCCCCACCTCTGAGGATTTGCAGGCCCCAGCATCCTGAACTTCTATGTGAACACCATTAACAGCACCTACAGGTCAGCGCAGCTCGACTGACATATAAACACCCACGCCACACTTAGATGCATTATTTGTAGCTATTTGATTTAAAGTTTCTTATGTCAGCTCTTCAGTGTGTGCACGTGGACATAACACACCCTGTCATTTCAGTCAAAAAGCATTTATTAAGTGTCTTCCTTGTGACAGGAACAATGCTCAATGCTAGGGCTATAAAGAAAGGCAAAAAACAAAAACAATAAACAGTCCCTGCTCTCAAGAAGCCCACTGTCTAATGAGGGGAGACAAAATCAAACAACTACGTACAATCCATATACAGCATAAAGCAGAGCTCACCATCAGAAAGAAGGTACTGGCATCAAGAGATCGGCAAGAGCTCATCTCCTCCCATTCTGTCAATGTGCATTCAGAAAAAAATGTTAAAAGGTTATTTACCATTACCTGAGCCTCACACGGTCAGGAAGGCTGAGCATGGTGGTACAAAACGCTAGTCCCTGCTTCTGGGGAGGCTAAGGTTGGTGAATCACTTCATTTTAAGTGTGATGAGTGTAGGGCTAATGTCAGTCAGGCTTCCATACTAAGTCTAACACCAATATGGTGAACTCCCAGGAGCAGGGGACCACTAGACTGTCCTATAAAAGGGCAAACTGACTCAGTTAAGAAAAATGGAACAGGTTAGAGCCTCACTGCTCATCAGTATTAGAAGGGGATCCATGAGTGAACACTACCCTTCCAGCCTAGGCCGGATAGAGAGACCTAGTCTGCAAAAAAAATCTGTAACAACAAAATCATATATAATGCATTTCAAATCTGAAGAAAAGTCATTTAGGGGAATGATCTGATGTCTCAATTTTTTTTTCTGAACCATTATTCCTCTCCAGGTACGTGTATAAGTCATAGGATACTTTTGTACATGTGTTCTCTCTCATTAAATTCTAAATTATATAAGGAAAGGGCCCCTCTCTCTCTTACTTCTTTTGCATTCTCACGTTGTACCTCATTCAGGGTCATACATGTAATCAGGGCTTGAAAGATGTACAGATTGTAAATGTTTAATAAGGACTATATGATGCTATGCTGATAAAGTCAACTTTTCATTATTCAAGGAATGCCATTTCATTTGATATACTGGTCAAGTCCCATTACCTCTCCTTCCACTGGAAGACACTTACCTTCTCCCTCCACCACTCCACATCCACATCCTTCCCCTTACCCCCTTCTGTAGCTTTGGGGTGCTGTTTAAAATTGGAAGACAAATGCAAACCACTTTCTTTTTGCTGCTCTTAAACGTGGAATGGCAAGCTCAAAACATCCAAAATGTGATTATCATTACTATGTAATTTATCATTTCAACTATCCTCTCCCCCCTTATTCCTTTTAATACAGACAACTAAAGGTTCTCTTTTCCCTCTTAATTCTTTCCCCTGGTTTTCTATGCCAGTTCCCTGATGTCTCTCAATACCACTCTCCCTTTGCTAGAACTCAGCAAGTTAATTCTCCTAATGGCCTTACTCAGATATAAAGCATTAAGCGACCCTGCCAGCATCCCACTGGCCGCCTTTCTTAGTTAAGAGAGATTTGAGAGTAGCCTACGCCAGTTACCTGCAAGGTTCAGAAGGCTAGACAGGTTTAATTGACAGCCATCCATCTAAATATTTTAAAAATAAAACTATGTCCAAACTAAGCCCTGCTCAATAACCAGCTTTCATTTCGTCCCATTTCTTCTTTCTCCTCCTCCTCCCTGACAGTTCCCTCTTCTCCAGAATTATAACAAGACTATTAAATAAATAATATGTAGTGGGAAGGGCAGTTGAGGAATAGGAAAGCCTGGGGCACCTGTGAGTTGGAGCTGCCAATCAGTGTCACCCTCAATCGTGCTGGCCCTGTACTCTTACTCAAAGTCCATGGTCCCAGGGATAATTAGGAAGGCTGGTTCTTCCTGAATCCAAGTGACAGAGCCCATGCAGATAAAGGGGCAGCAAAGCAACGATACCTCCATCTCCTGAGAGGCACAGCATAGACAGATCCAATCCCATTCAACAAACACTGTAGAGACAATTGCCCTGACATGCTTGCTGGCACCTCCTGAAAAGCTGTCCTTTCAGAAAAGGTGGTTGTTTTCAAGATGGTTTGCAAAAAGTAACTCTGATCTCTTCTGATTGCTGTCTTGGCCCTTTGAGAATGGGGCAGCAGGGTGAGGGGTAGAGGGGATGAGTTGTTCTTGTACCCGTCAGCTCTCTTTTTATATCCAGCAGACACAGAGATCTATGAATGGGGCTGAAATGAACTTCATATTTTAAATCAAAATAATTTCCATCTGTTGCACTGAATTAAGGTACAAGTAGCATTCACTACTGTAGCTCTAAGTTACATCAGCCCAGACCTGAGAATCTGCCAGTAAACATAGAGACCCAGCAGGGGGAGCCCCAAGAATTGTGTTTGTGTGTGGCACCTGCCTTTTTCCTGCCTTCCCTGCCTACTTCCCATCCCCAAACACAGCCACACACATACACACACACACTCTCTCTCTCTCTCTCTCTCTCTCTCTCATACAAACCCATGCTCACTGACAGACTAGGGAGCAAAAAAAGAGGATTCTTAGAAGCCACAGGCTCACCCTCTTCTTCAAAATCACATGTTGATTTTAAGCTACCCACCAATATTTCTCTGGACTAAGCCAATTTATAAGCATTTAGCTTTTTCTGCCTGCCATAAATTCTGATGACAGTCCTTTCCTCATCGCTTGGCACTCTAGTAACAGCCATAAAATTCTGCCCTCTCTCACATCCCCCACAAGCCCACGCAGCCGAGACCAGGAAAATCTCAGGGCTCTTCTCACTCCCATAGAGGAGTCTCCCACCCAAGAAATGAGTGATCTCACCTGAGCTAGCTTACATTGCTCGAATATCAACAGCAATCCTGCCTCATAGGTTTGTTGTAAATCTTAAAGGATTATATAAATACTAGCTCTTTCGAGGCTGCTAGGCAATAAAAGTGGATTGGGTTCTAGACTGGGTGACAGAAAGACCTGGGTTCGAATTCTGTCTCAGACACTAACTAGTTGTATAACATTAGGCAACCTCAATTTGTCCATCTGTAAAGTGGGGATAATAATAGCACTTTATTCAGGCATAATATATTAAGGGATCTGACTAGCTTCCTTTCTTGGTTATGAGAGATTTGAGAGTAGCCTAAGCCTGTGACCTTCACAGGATTGTTGTGAAAATCAAACAAGATTAACAGATGTAAACCATTATGTGTTATACAAATACTAGCTATTATTATTATAATATCATCCGCATTGTTTAAAACTGTACATTCTATTCATGGGCAAAATTCAAGTTCAAATATTATTATTAGTCTCATAAAATGTTTATTTAATTTTCTTTTCTTCTTTTTTGGCCATGATTTTCAACCTGTAGCAGAGATATAGAAGAAAAGGAAAGAAAGCTGGGTGAAAAGTTGAAGGAGATGAGGCAAAGGACAAGAGGTAGGTGGGAGCACTCAGAAGACCCCCGTCAGACTGATGTTTGGAAAGTAGTCTAGCAGAGGTCATGTTTGGCACAGTAATTAGGGGAAATGAATTTGGGCTTTGAAACCTCAGCTGTTCAATATTTTGGTCTGTCCATTCCTGGGAGCTGGAATCTGGGGAAATCTCTTTCTTTCCTTCCTCCCTGAACTGTTAGCTTCCTTACAAATTTCTGAGTTCCTATGATTTTAATTTTACAGTTCACATTTTCTCCCAGCAGAGTCCCAAGTTGACAAGGTAGAAAGTCTGCCTTGATTAACTGTCCCTCTGGTGCTGAGGCAGGAGCCCTCTGTGATAAATAGTGGGAATAAAACCAGGAGAGGTGTGTGGCAGGCATTCGGCAAGGCCTAGGCTGTAAATCTTGCCTCTGATGGGGTCTGAGATGAGCTGGTTATTTTATGAAGGGAGGAGAGTGGCTGAGGGAACAGACTGATAACAAGAGCTATGTCTGGTGTCTACCATGCAATTTCCCCAGTTGTCTCTCCCCATTGCCCTGGCCCCTTTGTCCCCTCTATCCTAGCTTCCCCATATAGTAGATATTGTTTAAGTATGATAGAGTAAAATCACTCTATTACATCATTGATTTTTAATAAAGGCAGGTAACATGCGGCAAATCTCCCGGTTATTTCTTTTCTCCTCTCTGTTACCCAGCCGCCCAATAACCTCTCTCCAGGGGTCCATCTCAGTCAGTGCTTAAAGTCAACGACCAAAGAAGACTGCAGCAGAGGCTTTTGGATGGATGCTTCTGGCAGACACTCCCTGCCCTATTCCTCCCAGAGAAACAGGCTTCCTGCCCCTTGTTTGCCAGCATTGCTCTCTGATGTCTTGAAGCAGTCCCTCTGACAGCCCTGGAGACGGATCAAGGATGTCAAATAGTGATAGTGATGAATTGAAGCTACTGATCTTAATATTGCTCTCTATTGAGTGGGCTTCAACAAGCATACTTGGGCGACCAAGAGGCGAATATACCCAATGACAGAAAGGCATGAATGTGACAGGGGGAAAAGAGAACAATATCTGAAAAGGAAAAGAAAGAAGAGGGCGTAACAAAAAAAAATGAGGAATCAATCATTATCACCCAAGATTGATAAAGCACCAGCACTGGTCATAGTGTCATGCCACTAGGTGTCATACAAAATGAAATTCATGGCTATTATTGTTCTTATTAATAACAATAATAACACCATCAGTAATAACAGCAGCTTCACAGTATGCCCCATATCAGCTCAGCCAAGATTACTATATATAGATAAAGCTATATCTAATTTACAGGCTGAAACAAGGCATGTTGCTTGATGAGGTTGTTGTGAATTAATACCATTTTCATCTGAGTTATAGAAATAACAGATTATTAATGCCATTCCTTTTATTTCTGTCATATTTAATTTTAACAGAACACTTTTAAATCTCAGTTCATCTTTACAACAAGCCTATGATATACTAGGACCTGGGTTCAAATCCCAATTCTCTCATCTATTCCCAATATGAACTGGAACAAATTACTTCTCTCCCCTGGGTCTCTGTTTCTTCGTCTTTAAAATGAGGAGATTGAACTAGACAACCTCGGGGGTCTCTCCCAACTATAAGTCCAGGGCAAACTACCTGATTTTATAGATGAGTGAAATGAGAAGCAAAGAGGTTGCTCCAGGTCACACAGCTGCTTATCAGCTAAGTGAAGATGGAAACCTAGATTTTCTGACGCCCAGACCGGCCCTCCTAACATTTGGTAAGCATTTGTCAGTGCGTTTGTGGAACACACCAAGGTATCCCATAGATTAATTTCAGGAAGCTGGAAATTTCTTGCTATAAAGAATGCTTCTGGAACTGCTCCTAACTGTACATCTCTTGCCTCCCTTACCCCTTAACCATACTCCAAGAATGTCTCCTCAGTCCCTCAATCTTACAAGATCTTCAACCTTTCACCAGGACCCCAACTTCTGAGTAGCCATTGTCTATTTTCTTCATCATTATATTAAAGTATTTTTTTCAAAAGCATACTCCTGCTCACACAAACTCATTCTCTCCTAAAAAATATTTTCCAGTGATAATAAACATGCAGAGGCAGCTAGGTGGCATGGCAGATCTTGGAATCAGGAGGACCTGAGTTCAAATCTGATCTCAGACATTTGACACATACTATCCTGTGTGACTCAGGGCAAGTCACTTAACCCTGATTGCTTGGCCTAAATAATAAAAATAAACATGGGACACTTTTTATGAAATCTTTCCTTTCCTTTTTGCTCTATATTCCATTAACTTTTAGGAAAAATCAGAAATTTTGCAGTATACTAAAAACAAGTCTGGGGAACATTGAATTACTGTCACCAATCTAACCCCTAGTACCATCTTAAAATTTTCATTTTGACAACAGAATAAAGAGGAACAGAGAGAGCCATAAAGCAAAAGGACACAGATGTCTATACATTGAGAAAATAGCATGAGGAAAAACAATTATAGGAAAAAATAGAACTAAAAGAAAGGATTGCCCCTGAGATCCAATGTGATAAAGTGGAAAGAGTATTGACTTTGGAGAAAGAAGACCTGAGTTCAAATCCTGCCTCTGCTGCTTAGCACTTCTTAAGCAGCTACTCTATGTCAGACGTTGTAGTATGAACTAGAGATAGAAAGACAGGCAAAATATGAGAGTCTCTGCTCTCAAGGAGCTCACATTCTAATGACGGCAACAACAGCGAAACAACTATGCGTAAACAAGTGATATACAGAATAAACTGAAGATAATCAATGGAGGGAAGAAACTAGTATTAAGGGGAATCAGGAATGGCTTTCTGTAGAACAGCAGTTCTCAACCTGTGGGTCACAACCCCTTTGGGGTCAAACAACCCTTTCACAGGTGTCACAGGGGTCACCTAAGACCATCGGGAAATACATATTTCCCGATGGTCTTATGAACCGAGATACTGCTCCTCTATAGGTCTCCAGGAGGGTCTGCGCACATGCAGAAACACCCACATACAAGTATTAAAGAGTCAAGGCGTTAGGAAGGTTGAGAAACCACTGCTGTAGAAGGTAGAATTCTAGCTGAGAATTAAAAGAAACGAGAGAATCCAAGAGGCAGAGACGAGGAAGGAAAACACTCCACACGTGGCATATTGCCAGTAAAAATGCCTGGAGATGGAGTGCCTTGTGAGAGAAACAGCAAAATGTCCCATAATTACTAGATCACAGAAAATATATGGTGATGGGATGGACAATGTAATAAGACTGGAACAGCAGGGTTGAGGGAGGTTATAAAAAACTTTGAATCCTAACAAGAGGATTTTATCTTTGATTCTGAAGGTGATACAGAGACACTGGAGTTTTCTGAGTAGGGGGATGAAGTGGTCATACCACTTTGTGGTGGTCCACTCCAGAAGCAGGGAAAGCATCCAGCAGGCTGACTAGCAGGTTATTGCAATATTCTAGACATGAGGAGATAAAGGTCTGTACTAGAGTTGTTACAGTTGTGTCAGAGGAGAGAAGGGGGCATATATGAGAAATGTTATGAAAGCAAAATCATCAGACCTTGGCAACAGATTAGATGTAGGGAATGAGAGAGAATGTAGAGGAAACCTAGGTTGCAAGTCTGGGTGACTAGGAGGGTAGTGGTGCCCTTGTAGGGAAGTTTGGAAGGGAGGGATTTGCGGGGGGAAGATAACGAGTTCAGTTTCTAATATGTCAAGTTTAAGATGTCTATGGGACAACCAGTTTAAGATGTCTAATAGGCAGCTGGAGGCACGAGTTTGGGGGTTAGGAGAGAGGCTGGATAAGTAGATCTAAGAATCACCAGTAGCACAGAGAAGAGAACTGAAAATGTGGCAGTGATGAAATGGCCGTGGACACGTCATTGAACCTCTATGGGCCTAAGTTTCCCCATCCGTAAAACAAGGAGATTAGACTAGCCAGCCTTTTAAACAGGGGTGGGAGAATCTATTGTTAAATTTTCAGTATAATCATTTCCACCTTGGAAATCAGCAAACTAAGTATCAGGGCTTGATTTATTATTTTGCTGAGGTCTATACTTAAGAAAGTGACAGAGAAAATATTAATGATGAGATTAAATCTAAAGATGTGTCAGGTGTACTTTTCCTTTAGAGAGCTGGTTGTTCAACATTTATAACCACATCCCTATCTTTAAGGTTCCTTCTAGCTCTAAATGTATGATACCATGCACGCCTAAATACCTAGACACTCTCTATTACTATTAATTAGTATCTCTATTACTATAACTTAAATAATGCTTTTTCTTTCTGAAGTGCTTTCTACCAGTGCAAACTCATATGCAGACACTTACAGACATATATACGTGTGCACATGTATGTTACACATGTGTGTAGACATACATGTATGTTTGTGAGTGTGATACATGTGAATGTAGACCTATGTGTATGTTTATGTGTATGCATGAGTAGGTATGTATATATTTGCACATATTTGCATAGATACATAGATAGGTAGGTAGATATATAGATAAACAGATAGAGAGAGGGCCAAAGACAGACAGACAGACAGACAGACACACACACACACACACACACACACACACACACTGCTCTCCATTTGGTGGATGGGCTGGGAAAAAGAAATAAGTTGGGAAACGTTAGTAAAGGGAAAGGAGTTGAATCATGTGACTGGATGCAAATTAAAAGTGAGAAGGAAGAGAATGAGAAAAGCTAAGGGTGAAAGATGACCAGGAAGATCTAAGGAGAAAACTCACTCTTCTAGGAAACCTAGGCAACTATCCTTCTCCAAAGAATTAGCAACAGCAACTGCATGTCCTTCGTCCTCCTTCCAAACGTACAGCACTTTTACCTTCAGAGTATTTGATAGAGAGTAATTAAATCATACTGGCATAGTCTTTCTAATGCTATCTCTCTTTGTCTCAGAGAAAAGAACATTTCCATTAACAAAGCTAAACAGAAAAAAAAAGAGGATTATATGTGGAACTACAGAGCTCTATTACATACAGATGATTTTTTTTAAGTACATAATAATTCAGTATGGAGCCTGGAAGACCTGATTTCAAATTCAACTGCACATACTAGCTATGTGACCCTAGGCAAATCATTTAGCCTTATTTGCCTCAGTTTCTCCATCTGTAAATAAATTGGACATGGAAATGGCAAAGTACTTCAGTGTCTGACAAGAAAACCCCTACTCACAAAGAGTAGGACACAACTAACCAACGACAAATTTTCAAAGTTGTCTTACTTATCTGTGTTTCCTTCTGGAATGTCTTTCATTTGTCTTCTGTACATTCTAAAAAAGTACTTCAATGACCCTCATATGTTTTATTTCTTCCTTTGAGAGGAGGGAGGTGTAACACTATAGATAACTCCCCTCTCCACCTCAGATTTCCCAGATACACGTGCACAAAGAACACAACTATTATAACAACTAAGCACAGACAAGCAAAACAACATCCACACATATCCAAAAATGTATGTCTCATTCTGTACCATGGGCCATGATTTTTTTTAAAGAAGTTATTCAAGGAAGTATATGGAAATAATGATGAGAAAATAATTTCCCATTCACAAGTTGACAGATTTAGAGTTGAAAGGAAACACAGAGCTCACCTAATCCAGTTACTACTTAAAAAAAAAAATCAGATCTATATTTTTATCACTGTAGGGAATTTCCAGTGTAGAAAACCCCCTCTACCAATGCAGATCAAAAATCTTTCTTAGTCTTAGAGAGTTTCCTGGGGCACTGAGAGATTAAGTCACTTACTGTAATGGTAATGGTAACTTGAAGATCTTCCCTGCCCCTTAATAAGCCAAAGGAAATTTGAGGACCTTCCCTGATTTAAAGATCTTCCCTGCCCCCTAATAGGGCAAATGTAATCACATGGAGCTGGTGGTGGGAGAAGTTTACTAAAGAGTGGAGCAGAGCCCACAGGAAGCTGGGAGTCAGAGCAGTTAGAGTTGGAGGTGGGGGGGAGGACAAACCAAAGGAGATAGCTAGGCTTGTGAGTGTCTGCCCCCTGCTGTGACAGCTAGGCTTCTGAGTGTTGGTTTGTGGGAAGGCTAAAGGATGGTATGGCTCTCTGCTGTGTTTTTGCTACTATGATGGATTTGACTTTCTGGTGTTGGGATTTGGTTTTCTGGTATCTGAATAAATGTTTAGCTTCTGTCTTCTATATGGAGAATCTATTATATTTTGCAATTGAGGAATTATGCCAGCATATTTACAGTTGTCAGTGCTATGAATATTGTATTGGTGCTACACTTACCCATGGTGCCTCAGCTAATTCATGTCATAGGCAGGATCTGAACCCGGGTCTCTCTGGCTCTAAGACGAGCCTTCTACCTATTTGATCAGGCTACCTTTCAGTCCCTCATTTTACAGAGGATGAAACTGAGTCTCAGGAACATTAAGTAGCATATCAAAGAAAGTCACATAAGTAGAAAAATACTTATCCAGGCCCTTTGACTCCAAATAGAGTTTTCTTTCCTTTATATCACATTGTCTTATCACTGAAATACAGGGCTGAGACTGAAGTAAGATATTCAACTATTTGGTAACACAGAGAGAGAGAGAGACTCAGAAGAAGTGGAGACCATGAAAGCTGAGAGCAGGCCAACATATGATTTAGCTAATATCCAACGAGTATTCTAAAAATGAAAACATTGCCGGGCTACCATTTGCTATCCTTATTGTTAACTTTTCTTAAAGAAGAAGAAATAAAAATTTTGACTGACAATGTACAAGGTAGGATTTTTCATCTAAAGAAGGTAGAGAAAAGATAAAATAGAAAAAAGAAAGAGGATAAAGAAAGGGAAAAAAAACCATCTATAAAATACCTACTATGGGCCAGATACTGTGTTAAACACTTTACAACATTACCTCATTTACTGCTCACAACAGCCCTTGAAGGCAGGTGCTATTATTACTCCCACTTCACAGTTAAAGAAACTGAGGTAGGTAGGGGTTAAAGTGGCTTGCCCAGGGTCATGAACAACTAGCAAGTGTCTGAGGTTGGGTTTGAACTGAGGTCTCCCTGACTCCAGGCCTGACACCATCCAGTTCCCTCAAGATGAGAGAAAACAAGATTTAAAAAAGGAAAGGGTGGGTGTAAAAGAAAGACAAGACAAGGACTTTCAAGAGTTCAAATGAGATAATGTAAATCTTTTTTTTTTCAAATCTTAAAGTGCTATATAAATGCCAGTTATTATTTTTATTCATTGCTTAGGAAGCTGTTTTCTAATGGAAAGTTATACTAAGAATCAAAGGAGCTTCTCAGACCCACCAACAAGCATTCATCCTTACATATTCTAGCACTGAATTCCATTTAAAGTAATTTAAGATCTGGAAAGGAAATCCTCCGTTATTCTGACTTAAAGAACACACAATCACAGAGCAACTCATCTCTCCCATTCCCAAAAAACTGTGGCCTTGAAGCCAGGGGCCAAATGACACAGCATCCCAATTGCTATAGAACACATCTCATCAATAATCCATTCGTTAAGACCTTACTATGTGCCAAGCATTGAGCTAGACTTACAAAGGCAAAACAGACCCTGCCTTCAAAACACTCATAATCTAACAGGGAGAAAACATTTAATATAAAGAGGGAAATGGAGGTAATCACAGAAGGAAAGCAGTGACATTAAGGGGGGGACCAGGAAAGACCTCTAACAAAAGGTGGGATTTCAGCGGAGCATTCGAGGAATCCAGAAGGAAGAAAAAGAGGGGGAGATCATTTCAGGAATGGGAGTGAGTCATTGAAAATACATGGAGTGGGGAGATGAGTATCTTGTGCCTGAGGGCAACTGAGACAACACTTAAAAAGAACAGAGAAAGAAAAACACCCTTCCCCAACGGGCTGCAATAAACCATCCAGGGGTTGCTGACTTGCTTGCCATCTGAAAGATGGCTGATGCGAGAAACAGCATCAATTCTGTGTAATAGGGGTTTTTTTTGGTTTCTGTTTTTTTGTTTTGTTTTCCTTCCCACTGTGTGAAGCTAATTGCCCTTTATTCAAGGTCTGAAGCTATGACTTTGGCTTCATCAACACCAAGTTCTAACCAAATAAACCTGGGGTTCTTCATCTTTTTTGCATTAAGGACACCTGTGGTAGGTTGATGAAGCCTACAGACCCCTTCTCAGACTAATGTTTTTAAATACCTAAAATAAAATACATAGGAGTATAAAAGAAAGCACAGGTGTATTTTTTCCCCATCTAAGTTCACATATCCCATGAAATCTATCCACAGATCACAAACCCTTAGGCCAACTCCTTGAAACCAAGAGGAAACAAGTTATTAATAGAGCAGGGAGGGAGGAGGTTTTGGTTTTTGTTTGTTTTTCAGCATGAGTCCATCAGTGGGACTGTTCCCTAGTCATCTTTCAAGGATGTGCCTTACACTGCTGCTCTGATCCCACCAGACACCATCTTTGGGGATAACTTCCTCACCATCTACTTTGGCATCCAGGAGAATCAGGATCAAGAAAGGCAAGAATCTGAGGGTGAGAGTATATCAAGAACAGGGGTGTAGGGTGTGTGTGTGTGTGTGTGTGTGTGTGTGTGTGTGTATCTGTGTGTGGTGTATCTGTATAACTATGTTTGTCCTCTCTAAACACAGTACTGGAAAGAAAGACCAGGCTCCCTCTGAGTTCCCAACTCCATATGTAATCATTCTGCCTCTCCATCCTTCACCACCCCTATTATTACTTAGCATTTATATGGTACTTTATGTTTACGAAGTGCTTTCTGTGTACTCGAAGCTCTCCTTTATTAGAGGGCCAGAGCAATGGTGAGAAGGAAAAAGGCTCCATGTGAGCTTTATTCCAGAAAGGGAGCTCTTGGGGCACAGAGTGATCTATGGCAGAGGTAGTGGTAAAAGGCCAAGCATTGCTCCTTCTCTACTGTCAGCCTGCCAGAAAAGGGTGTCCCATGCTGTTATGAAGACTGAATGCCAGCTGCTGAGGCCCTATTATTAAATGTTAGCAGTTGCCTCATTGCGTCCAAGCAGGCAAGCCTGTTGAGATTAAATGCTGGTAGTCAAGAGAACGGGGTCTGATTATGTATATGTATGTGTGAATGGGAGTTCAGGCATAGGCACCAGAGAGCCTTAGTGGATAAGAGAAGACAAGGGGCCTAGCATGGCTAGAGCAGGGAGGGAGGGGGTTTTGGTTTTTGTTTGTTTTTCAGCATGAGTCCATCAGTGGAACTGTCCCTTAGTCATCTTTAAAGGATGTGCCTTACACTGCTGCTCTGATCCCACCAGACACCATCTTTGGGGATAACTTCCTCACCATCTACTTTGGCATCCAGGAGAATCAGGATCAAGAAAGGCAAGAATTTGAGGGTGAGAGAGAGAGAGAGAGAGAGAGAGAGAGAGAGAGAGAGAGAGAATGTGTGTGTGTGTGTGTGTGTGTGTGTGTGTGTGTGTGTATCCCTTTATGTGTCTCTCTCTTCTTTACCTTCTTGATAAGGCCAAAATGATTGAGTGTCCAATGAAGAAACTGCAGTGGTTTCAGTTTATGAGAAATTTATTTAGATTCTTTCATTCTATCTGGCTGCTGTCACTTTAACGAATATTAGACCAAAAAGGATAATAATTATGAGGAGTCAATGACTAAGGGGGGATTATGCATATTTTCAAAATGTTTTATTTCTGTGTCTCAGCCATAGAAACACAAACAAAAAGGTTACTAACTTTATATTGCAGAGGAAAGAATTCGTGTTCCAGTGGATTCACAAGGATCTGCAGTAACGCATACATTATATACAAGTAATGCTTCTCTCTCTCTCTCTCTCTCTCTCTCTCTCTCTCTCTCTCTCTCTCTCTCTCACACACACACACACACACACACACACACACACACACACACTCAGATTTCAAGTTGCAAAGTTCTGGGAAGAGGTATGTGACAGAGACACAGATGCACAGACAATGCACTCAGACATGCTCCTGCAGAATTAAATGTTTAATCAATTTTAATGAACCCAAGACAGTGAGGCCTCTATGACCCTGACTGTGAGTAGGTACAGGCAGAAGTCTCAGTTTTAGATTGGGGCCTCCCCATCCAGCCCTGGGTAAGTCCCAAGTCTAGCCTGTTGTCCCACCCTGCTATTTTAGGCCAACGGCCTCAAAATTATTCTTCTGTTAGATAATAGTCCCAAGTCACCACAGATTCTATTTTCTGAGTTCAGGAATGTTTTTAGCACAACCATTCTGCCTAGTCTTCCCTAGGGAAATTTGTGATATGCCCACAAGAGGTCAGGCAGAGAACCTACAAACTCAGTTATTTTGTGATCAGGAATCTAAGTGTGTGGTGCTACTAGTGTAGGCTGGCACATAAACATTATCCTAATAGTAGTAATAGATCCCACTTATATAGTGATTTAAAGTTTCCAAGCACTTTACATATACTATTTTCTTTGACCTTCACAATCTTGTGTAAGGCAGTTATTATTAGCCCCATTTTACATGTAAAGAAAATGATGCTCAAAGAGGTAAAAGTGATTTGTCCAGGGTCACTCAGCTAGTAAATTTCAGAGGAAGGATTAGAAGCCAGGTCCTGATTTGAGCTCTAGCATTCATTCCACTAACTCATACTGCATCCACATGATGGAGCAATACACACTGGCATTCTAAGACTGCTTACTCTGAACATTATCTCTACTTCTAAAAGGCATGTTCAATGGTTAAGAGTAAAAATGAAGTCCAAAACCCAAGTCAAAGGAAGCAAGATCCCCCTGAAATGCTTCCAGACAAAGGAAGAATTCTTCTATCATATGCAACTGCCACCACTCCAGAGGGAGCACTGGAGAAGCAAGCCATTTCCTGAGCCACATAGATGGCAGGAGGGAACTTTTCAGGGAGAAGCACAATTTCTCTCTTGTATATGGATTCTTAACCCTTTTTGTGTATGTCATGGACTCCTTTGACAATCTGGTGAAGTCTACAGACTCCTTTTCTCAGGAAAAAAAAAGTTTTTAAATGCATGAAATAAAACACATAAAATTACAAAGGATATAAAATGTTAGTAAAAATAAAAAAGTCATTTTCCCATCCATGTTTACAGACCCCTGAAGTCTATCCATAGACCCCAAGCTATCCATTAAATCCCTACTTTAATCCAACAATAGGCTTGTGATTGAGATAAGGCTCATTCTTTCAGTGAAATGTAATTTTCTTCATGGGAACATCCAATTGTTCAGAGAGGAATCTGACTCAGGTGTTCTAGACATAAGTGGCTTACCCTTTCTGAAACTTTGTTGTGGCATCTGTGATGGATTGATGGGTCTCCACCTTCAGAAGAGGATAGCAAGCTTCATAAGTTCAGGAAGGGAAAAACTCATTTCTCCATTCAATCTCTGGCCATAAATACAGCAGAGGGGCCAGCCTCAGAGGAATTTTCTCCATTTCTGAAAGCTGTTTACACCAACAGAACAGCCTCCTGAGTCTTTCAATGCTACTAATGACTCCACTGCTAGGATCATTTCTCCTTAAGATTCCCTGCACGTCTGCAACCTATACTGAGCCCTAGAATCAACAAAGAAAATTTCTACTGCCAAGTCTTTTCTAGTTTTACCTGGTGACTAGTTTGTCTCATGCCAGTGGCATCAATGCCAGAACTGGTGGAATCATGGAATATGCTTGCTCAGCAGCCCCTCCTACCTCAGTTTTCTCTGAAGGGCCTGGGGAAACTGTCTCACTGCCAAGCTCTTCATGCTCAGCTGAGGCCCCTAGGAAAATCTCCCGAGTTAAACTGACGCTCAATCTGCAAAGATAAGGTATGGGACTAGATGGAGACCCTGAGAGGTGACCTTGATTGGCCATGCTGCAACGAGAGAGTCAACAAGGACCAGACCAAAGAGAGGACCCTATCTCCATCTCCAGGGCAACAGAAGAAGAGAAGAACCAGCAGAAGGAGAGGACCACACAGTTGCCTGGGCTATTCCTGCACATGGAATGTAGGATTTCACACTTCTATAAAAGAAGCAGATTCTCTCCTGTCTTTCTTTCCTCCCCGCACCCCCCCACATGCCTTCCATATCTCTTCCAAGTGGTAATAATGATAGTTAACTTTGCTAAATCATTGATACACCCTCTTGATGTGTGCCAGAGTGAAATGAAATGACAAAGTGAGTCTCTACCCTACAATTCACAGATCTGAGTTACAGATCATATACTATGCAAGACCACGAATGTGGAGTCATATATCCACAGAAATACAAAAATACTATCTAAGTCAGTATCCAGGCCTTGCTAATAGCCTTACAACCTGCTGCTTTCACAGAGGAAGCAGACATTTCTGCAAAGTAAAAAGTTATGATTTAAGTCATTTTGTCATCTATGGCTAGAGAACAAAAATAAAAACATTCGCAAGCTAATTTGTTTTGGTTTGGTTTTGGTACCCTGTGTCAGGAGAAAAAGGCAATTCAGATATATTCTAAAGATGAGATGCAAGTCTGTGATGCAACATCAGTCATACTGGATTGGAAGTGAGGAAGTAACAACAGAATTGAGGACTTTAAAAATATTCAATCTATCAACAAGAATTTATTAAGCACCAGGTACTTTTTTTTTTTGGAGGGCAGTTGGGGTTAAGTGACTTGCCCAAGGTCACACGGCTAGTAAGTGTGTCAAGGGTCTGAGGCCGGATTTGAAATCAGGTCCTCCTGACTCCAGGGCCGGTGCTCTATTCACTGCACCACCTGGCGGCCCCCTAGCACCAGGCACTTTGCTGGGTACTGGTGATACAAACACAGAACAAAAGTATCCCTACTCAGAAGGAGTTTACGTTCCGATGGGGGAGGCAAATACATCTATAAGAAGATGCAGAATGAGTACACAAAGAATAAACACAAATACGCACGAGGCAGTTAGGGAAAGAGGACACGCTCGGTGGAGGAGGATCAGTAAAAGCTCCCTGTGCTTGAGCCGGATCGTGAAGGAAACGAAAGATCCTGGGGAGTGGAAACGAGGTGGGAATGCCCTGGAGAACGGCCAGGGCTCTGGACAAGAAACGGAGCACTGTGTTTGGGACTACTGTGGCTGGGTGACAAACCGGAATGGGAAAGGAACATTCCGTGGGGCTCGAAAGACAAGCTGACTGCTACAACCACAAAGACACTCCTATGGCTAGGGAGAGTAGTGTATACTTTCCTAGGTGCAACAGGTACCCAGCAGAGTTCACTGAATAGGGGGATGATAAAGGTCACAGCTGTGCTTTAAGGAAAGCCATTTGGGCAGCTTTGTGGAAGACAGACTGAAAAAGAGCGAGGCTTAAAGGAGTTCATGGGTTCAAATACCACCTCTGTACAGATGATCTATATATCTAGCCCTAGACTCTATCTTAAGCTCTAGTATGACATCATCAGCTGTCTTTTGGGACATCTCAGACTGGACATCCTGTAGGCATCTCAGGTTCAACATGGCCTAAAGAGGACTCGTTACCTTTTTCCCCAAACCTTCTTCTCTACCCAACTTTCCTATTGCGACTGAGGACAACACCATGGTCCCACACACCCAGATTCACAACTTAAGTGCTCTTGATTCTTTATTTACATACCTCCCACTCCCAATCTGTTGCCAAGTCTTGTATGTACACACACACACACACACACACACACACACACACACACACATACATCTATATATAAATGTATATAGATATATATGTATATGTGTGTGTGTGTGTGTGTGTATATATATATAAATATACATATATATATATATATATATATATATATATATATATATATATACTTATGTATACGTATTAATTGGAGTAGGGAGAGACTTGAGCCAGGGAGACCAATCAGCAGGCTTTTTTTCATGAGGTGACGAGAGTCTGTATCAGGGTAGTGACTGTGAGTGTGGAGAAAGGGGAAGGGAGAAGTGTGTGTGTGTGGTAGTGCATACACATATACATACATACATATATAGATATATGCACACACATGCATAATACATATCCAAACACATATATACATACATGTTTTTCACATTTTTCACATATTCACTACCCTGATACAAACTCTCTTCACCTCATAAATGGATTATTGCAAAAGCCTGCTGGTTGATCTCCCTGGCTCAAGTCTCTCCCCACCCCAATTTATCTTCTACTCAGCTACTAAAGGGATTTTACTAAAGCACAGATCTGACTGTGTAACTATTCCCTCCACTCCCATTCCCCCCTCACCACCACCAATAAACTCCAATGGTTCCATATGAACTCCAGGATGAAATATAAAATTCTCAGTTTGGCAATCTTAGTGATGAGGGTCTGAATTCAGGAGGAGTCTGTGGGAGTACAGAGATGGGCCTGGATATAAACTGTGTTAGTAGAAATGACAAGCTCTGGTAACTGTGTGGGGTTGAAAGAATGAGGATTCTTGGATGACATTGATGTTATGAACCTTGGAGACTAGAAGAATGAGAGTACCTCGACAGAGAAGCTCGAAAGATCGGTGGGGGAGGGGATTAGGGTTCTGTTTTAGACATGTTGAGCTTGATATGTCTGGGACATTCTGTTTGCAATGTCCAACAGGCATTTAGTGACGAGGGGACTAAAGCTCAAGGGAAAGAATGGGACTGGATAGATAGATCAGTGAGACACCTGCATAAAGAAGATAATTAAACCCATGGGAGTCATATTCAAGGATTTCTTTGAAGCCCTTGATTAAAAGCAGTCGAAAATGCCCTTTAAACCTCTAGGGTTCAGTACTGGAAATAGAGGGCTATGCCAGTAGAAAAGAAGAATCAGTCATCCTTATTTCCAACTCAGCAACTGCTAGACCTAGACACTACAGAATGGGTAACAGTACCTTCATTCTCAAGAAAGGATGATGCCTTAAATTCTTCATCTTTAGCAATCCCCTGGAGCTTAAAGGGACAGACAGGAGAGTCTGTTTTAATTTGTCTCATAGCTTATACTTGACTTCTTTAGGGCTTAATAGAGTTGATTTGGATAGCCAAAATCCAACAGTACTATTGAGATAAACATTTCAGTGTCAGAACTACCACCCTTAACTGTAACTGGATAGTATCTGTTGCAGTCACAAAAGGATTGGTGTGGGTGAATCCCACCTGAATCCATCCCTATGTATATCCATCCCTCCTTCCTTCCTCTGTGACACATTCCTTACAAGAAAAGACAGTAGAAAAGAAAACATCCCCACAAACATGTCCCTGAAGTTCAAGGCAGCCGGGGCAACATCAGTTCTGGGAATTATTTCTTCCCCCTCCCCTCCTCCACAGAAGAAAATCAACAGTTAATTACAACAGAAACCTAACAAAACAGAGGTGCCATGTACCTCTCCCATTCCTCTTGACCTATTAACTACTCTTTTACACCTTGCTGTTCTTAATCATGCTAAGTTTAGGATTCTTTCCTCCATATTGTCCTCCCCACTCCCAACTCCTCTCCTCTAATAACAGCTTATTTATTTTTTAGCACTAACAATTTAGAACCCCTTCATTCTGACACCCCTCACCACCCCCAATACATATTATAAATGACAGACGTTCTTCTGGAAAATGGAGTAAGAGAGACCTTAGAACAAAAGGACTTTGAACTTAGAGGTATAACTCCTCACTTTATAAAGGCAGACACAGAGACCTAAAGCTCTTTATAGGTTCACACCCCCATTCAAATAAAATCCGTTTATTGGACATAATCCAACACGATAACCCAACTTATTTAATAAACAGTACTCAGAAAGTTCTAACACCTTCAGCTAGAGTTTTTCCAGACTGCATAATTGCCAATTAGTATCAGCATTCATCATTTAATTATAAGAAAAATCTTCACATACATGCACATTCACTATACAAACACACACAAAGCCAGTGCTTTCATTCAGCCACCTATATACCCTATGGAGCATGTGGCAGCCTGCTTCCTCTTGCAGCATCCCCTCCTGGTCACGCTGCTATGCAGCACTGATAGACTGTCTTATTGGTTGTAAAGTCATGCAGAGGCACCCTGGCACACACGACCACTTCACACACACACACACACACACACACTCACACACACAATAATGCAGACCTCAGCACGGCTGCACAAACACAGGCAAGTGTAGCTAAGCAATGGAGCCCTGGAGGACCAGAAAAGGTGACTCAAGGGTTAAAGCCATGATTTGGAATATGATTGTGTTCCCACAGCTATCTCTCTTCCTCCTGCCATTACTTAGCAAGGTCAGCACATTTCCATTATATAGCCAGCCTGCTTGTTAATTAATCACTCATTAGACTAATCATAGCTATCTCCTTTCCCACTAGGGGGGAACATGTTAGCACAGGGGAATGCCAAGCCCAAAGAGCAACTCATAGGCTTGAATAAGGACAAAACAAAAGAAGAAAAAAATGATTGGAAGCTTTCAAAAACAGGATGCACACAGCACAACAGGCAGCATGTGCATATAGACATACATCAACATGCTACACAAATAGAAGATACCAAAGGCATATACCAAGATGCCTTGTGTTTTGCAGATGGAGTACTCTGGTATATTTGCCATTCTCCATGCACAGGTGTAGTGTGTGCATGTGTGCATGTGTGCATGCGTGCGTGCGTGTGTGCATACGTGTGTGTGTGTGTGTGTGTGTGTGTGTGTGTGTGTGTGTGTGTGTACTATATCTGATTAGGTATTTATGTAGGAGAGGAAAGCATAAAAATAGCAAATCTAACCAGCTCCCTACTAATGTTGTGTTTTGAAGTTTACCTACTCGAATAAAGATTTGTTTGGAAACTGGAAAAAGAAAGGGTAGGGGGGAGTGGGAACAACAAAAAGTGGAATATTGTCTGAATTTTCCCACCTTAACTTGAGCCCCAGATATTCAACTCAATATATGCTGTTATAAGAATCAAACACTGATCACTGAGGAGGAAAGAAGGAATTTCTGAAAAAGAGCTCCCCCCCTCCCCCACCCAAAATAGCCCTTTATTATGTCCCTAATAAAAGGTAGAGAAATATTTTCTGAAATCACTGGCTGAGAGCTCAAGTTTTTAAATCAAGCTACTCAAAACAAAAACAAAAAACCTTGAATCTAACACTTTAAAATCTCTGAAGTTTTTCTACTTTGACTGCACTCTTATTCAAAAGTTTTTGATCTTATTCAAAATTGTTTGAGGAGCTCATTGGAGGTCTCCAGATAAAGTTTAGAGAACCGCTTTGGGGGGTTGCTGTCATGTGGATGAATTTTCAGGTATTTTTCAGGCAGATGACAACTACGGTCTCTCAATTCAGTCATTTTTATAAATATGTAAGAGCAAAGGCTCATAATGAAAAGGAGATCATGTCCACCAGGGGACTTTGAGGATTTTGTCCTACAAATCAATCCATCAATCCCAGAGAAGGTATACAAAGTGCCTTGAAAAGGCATTCATAGCATGAGAAGAAACCTGAAGAAAGCAGTTAACAACATGTAACAAAGAGATTCACAGAAATACAGACTGTTGGACTAGAGGATTGCTCCAGTTTCTCTCATTTCTACAACCTTCCGTTTCATTGATGAGAAAATTTATGCTCAGGAGAAAACTCAAGGTAACTTGATATAGGGAAAAAATTTTACTAAAAATTAAAGTTTTTTATAGATAGAATGGGCTACTTCAGGAGGTAATGGGCTCTCCACATAGGTAGGAGTATAGAATCTATCATGGGATGTGTACAAATATACCCCCAATTTCTTTTTTTTTAAATGGATTTAGGAACATCATTTTAAAAATCTGAATGTTTTAGGCTTAATTGTTAACTTCATTAAATTTATTTAATGTCTATTTTCTTTAGTTTAATGAATTAAAATGTTCTTTGTCATTGTAATTGATAGTCAGTAAATGTTTATCTTACAAAATAAAATAAAATTCATGGAGAGCACAACCTAACAAAACAGGCTCCCACTGTTTTTTGGTTTTTTTTTTCCCCTCTGAATCTTCAATTATAGGCTATAGAGTCAGTTGTTTAGTTCCTTGACAGTAGGGTTAGGGTGCCAGTAAAAGGTAAGTTCTTTGAAGGTCTTTACTGGAACAGTTTGGGAATTTTGTTTTGTTTTGTTTTCACGTCTCCAGTGCCAAGCATAGTTCCTTGCTTACAGTGGATCCTTAATAAATATTTGTTAAAGTAGAGGTGGTAGAAGGGATTCATGTTCACATGTGGATTGAAATATATGGATCTGAGATCCCTTCCAACACTATGATTTGGTGAAATGACTTGTCCAAGGTCACACAGTTAATAAGCAGTATAGCTGGGACTAGACCCCAGATTTTCTCACTCTTACTCCTCAGTTCTTTCTATCCTGCTACAGAAAGAAGGGTGGTAGAACTCCACAACCAAATCACGGGGGGAAAAATTCCCAAGTCCAAACTAGGGTTTATATTTTGTTGTAATACATCCTATGAAAGGGGAAAATAAGGACTCTGATAACAAAACAAAGTTGGGTTACACTGTTAGAAACTTAGTTTATGGAAAACGTTGTTCATGTTCGCCACATTGAAGCCAGTGATCTTTAACACAGAGTAGTGCCGAGGCACTAGATAGTGCTTCTACTGTTGTACAAGGAGATCCTATTTCCTCAGCCAGGACAATGTGTTCTCCTTGGAGGTTTTCACCAGCAATTATTCTCAATGGTTCCTGCTGCCTGGTTCATTTTATTAGGGACATTTATATTGAAATGAATAATCATTAGGGGACAAAATGATATTTAGGTGTCATTATTTGGAAGAATTAAATCTAAACATCTGGGTAGCAAGTTAGGAAAAAAATTACATGAGGAAATTCAGTTTTAAATGTTTTTATGCTAATTTATTCAGCTCAGTCAAGCGTACTCAACCCTGAACCACAGTGGCTGTCAGTGTGGGTAACAATCACCTACAAGGATTTCTTAGAAAAAAAATTGTCACCTTCACTGAGTTCCTAACCCATAAGACAAGCATGTCAACATTATGGAAGTATAGTTTCCAAGATGGAGAAAAAAACTAGGACAGTCTGGGTTAGGATCCTCCCAAAGAATCGGAAAACAAAAGCCTCTCACACTATCTTGCCTCAAATATTCAGTCTATGAGACTGGACACAATTCTCCTTGAGCAAAAGTTAGGACAAGAAAATAACATCCAAAACCCATTAATATCAGACTAAAGTGGGAGGGCAATTCAATTCGATAAGTAAGTAGTAACAGCCTGCTGTGTTTAAGGCTTTGCCCCAGCTACTGGGGGTACAAAGACAAAATGAAAAACAGTCCCTGTCCTCAAGGAGCTTATATTCTATGGAAGATACATTTACACAAATAAATAGATAAATTAGTGAATAAACAGTAAGTGAAAACATAAATAGCTAAACAAGCAAACAGACAGATTAAAAAAAATGCAATGTTATCTGAGGAAAAGAAATCACCAAAAACTAAGGGGATCAGAAAAGGCTTCCTCTAAGAGGCGGCACCTGAAGTAAACTTCAGCAGAAGCTAAGGATTCTAAGATGTGAAGGGTACAGGAGTCTGTTTTCCAGACAGATTGTTCAGCCCAGAGAAAGTTGCAAAGGTGAGAAATAGAATATTGAATTTGAAGAGCATCAGAGTTGGCCAATTTGACTGGAATACAGAGATTAAAAGGAAATAATGCAAAATAAGTCTGGAAAAGTAGGCTGGAACCAGACTGCAGAAGACTTTAAATGCCAGACTCAGGGATTTATTTTCTTATCCTACAGTACGAGGGAGCATCTGTAGCTCTTTGAGCAAGTGAATTAATGATTTTAAAAACAAACAAATAAAACTTTTTTTAAAGTTAAAAAGTAAATAGTCAGATCACGGAAAGCAAGCAAATTCTTGGTGGAAGTAGTTAGAAGGGCAAAGAGCCCAAAGAACTTCCTTTTGAAAGGTCCTCTATTTCATTTTATTGCAATAAACAGAACAATGGAAGTGAGAGTGTGGGCTCAAGATCAGTCTGCTATTGCCTCATTTTAGTAAATCAGCCTCACATGTTAAACTAATGATAGTGGTGGGCACTACCAAGAGAATTTTTCTACTTTATGAGGGACAACCTATAGGGAATTGTTAGGAGGCAAAAATCATCTAACTAGACACATGGAAAAACTCTGTGTTAAGACCTAGTGGAACCAGAATCCCACAGAAGCTCTTGACAGTCAAGTCAGGGGCAGTAGAAGGCAAAAGTGCACCACCAATCTGGTCCCAAAGCAGGAGACAAGGCCAGACCTGCTCCTGATCCCCAGCTTTTGCAGGAGATAGGACCAGACCAATGACCAGCACAGAAGCCCTGTAGTCCCATCCCACCTCCCATGCCTCCTCTAAAGGAGATAGGAGCAGACCAATATATAGTGTACACCTGTGAGCCTTGTAGGAAACATATTCAACATAGGACCTATCCCAGCATAGGATCTGCCACCATCCTCACAGAAGATGGAACCAGACCAGCAGTAATGCCCTTGCAGGTTCCACGTCCAAGCAATCACATCAAGAAACAGGGTCAGACCAGTTCTCTGGCAGCCCACCCCTGACCCAGAATCTAGATGACATATAACCCAGAGCCACAGTAGTCTAGCCTACACAACACAATAGGAGACAAAGTCATACCAGAGCCTAGTAAGTCCAGTGCCAGAGAGCCACAGAGGAGCCACAGTAGGAGAAAGGGCCTGGATAAAGTACCTGGGGACTTGCAGAAGACAGGGCACCAGCACAACCAACAACACTGGATTGTTGGGCCTGTTAGGGGTCACAGTAAGGGATAGATCCAACTCTAGGTTTAGTAATATGGAAGGAAAAGGACAGAGAAGGTACAAACGTCAAAATGTAAGTCAAGCCTCCCAAAGACAGCCAAAACACAGGAACTGTTGCAGAAAGGAGGGCCTTGTCTTAGCCTCCACATCCAGAAACAATCAGGATCTTGCCACAGCATTCAAAAGAATGGAAGAGATCAAAAGTTTGATCAAATTACAAATTCCCAATCCAAAAACTGATGCTGGAGATAAGAGTAAAAAAGAAAAAACTACTAACATGATGGTTGAAAGAAAGCATATGTGCATGGAAAGGCATAATATTCGTATCTAAATACTTAAAGAAAAGGCTAATTGAGCCTCAGGGAAAAAAGAACAGTGATAATCTAATACTGGGGCACAACTATGTAATGGACGCCTTTCATACCTAAATAAATCTAGTAAAATATAAGCCAAAAACCCCATAATTATCTAAATAGAAAGGTCAGATATGATGCATCTCTGCTGAATACCAGAATGGCTGAGTCTGGCACCTCTAAAAAAAAACTGACCATGTTTGGGGATTAAAAAAAACTTGTAAAATGCAAAAAAATATTAAACACATATTTTAATGATCATAACATAATAAAAATTATATTCAATAAAATATTGGAAGACGGATTAAAAATTAATTGGAGACTAGATAATTTCACCCAAACGAACTGATGGGTCAAAGAACAAAGCATAGCAATAAAAGAAAATTCCATGAAAGAAAATGACATGAGAAACATACCAAAACTTCTGGGATACAACAAACAGTACTTTTGGGGAAATGTAGCTCTAAACTCATTCATCAATACAAGAGAGGGGAAAAAATAGATCAGCGAATTGGGAGTGCAATTTTAAGAAAAACAAGAAAAGCACAATTAAAAAAAAAACAAACAACAATAAAAGTCCTGGAAACTAAAGCAGAGACTAACAAAATTGAATTAAAAACAAAATGTCTAGCAGCTGGTTTTTACAAAAGAATAAAATAATCAGTTAGCTGGTCTGAATTTTGAATAAATTTTTATTTTAATTCTTTACATGACCGAAATTTCCCCAAATATCCTTCCCCTACCCAGAACCATGCTATATAAGAAATGTTTTCAAAGAGAAAAAAAATCAGTAAAACCAATTAATACATCAATAAAATCTGAAAGTACACGCAATATACCACACCCATGGACCTTCTACCTCTGCAAAGGAGTAAGGGCGGAACTGTTCTCATATGTCTTCTTTGGAGCCACACTTCTTTGAAATGTTATAATATTTACTTCTGATTATTTTGTGTATATGGTTTTTGGCTTACATTATTGTGATCATTCTGTGTATAGTTTTCTTGACTCTGTTTCACTTTGCATAAGACCATACAAATTTTTTTACGCTTCTCTGTATTCATCATATTTGCCCTTGTAGTATGGTAATATTCTATTACATTCAAGTACCACAAATTGTTCAGTCATTCTCCAATCAAAGGGCATCTAATTTGTTTTCAATTCTTTGCTATCAATAAAAAAGTGTTACTTTAAATATCTTGGTGTATATTGTGACCTTCTTATCAATGATTCTCTGGGACCTCTGGGTCAAAGGGTATAGACATCTTAGTCACTTTATTCACCTAATTCCTTCCAAATTGCCTTCCAAAATAATTGTACTGATTCATAGCTTCACCAACAATATATCTCTATGCCTATCTTCCCACAACCTCTCCAACACTGTCTATTTCTATCTTTTATTACTGCTGGGAAAATGAAATAAATTTGGCAAAATTACATGTATAGGTATGTATAGACATATACACATACATCCATATATGCATACACACACATATGTGTATGTGTGTTAGTTAATTATATATCTTAGATGCTAAACCCTTTCCATTCAACCCACATTTCCTTCTTAACTTTGGTGCAGTAATTTTGTTTGTGAAGTTTTCCAGTTTCATGTAATCAAAGTTATCTATTTTATCATTTATAATTGCCTCTATCCCTGTTTTGTGAAGACTACAACTCCTACCTATAGCTATAAGTATATGATCTTTTAACTTTCTATGGCATGATCTTTAATATTAAAGGCATATACTATTTAGAATTTATTATAGACTATAGATAAAGTATTAGTCTTAAGCCTTATTACAATCAGACTTCTTTCCAGCAGTTTTTATCAAAAAGGAAGCTCTCACTTAAATAATTTATGTTTAGAATGATTAAACACTGGGTTATTGACTTTCATTGTTTCTTACTCTTATCTAATCTGTGTAATTAATCTAATTCTTTATTTTTTAACCAATACTAAATAGTCTTGATAGGCAGACACAATGGCTAGAATGCCAGGACTGAAGTCAGGAAAATGAGTCTTCCTGAGACATTTACTTACTACCTGTGTTACCCTGGGCAAGTCACTTAAACTGTCTCAGTTCCTCATCTGTAAAATGAGCTAGAGAAAGAAATGGCAAACCACTCCAGCATCTTTGCCAAGAAAACCTCAAATGGGGTCACCAAGAGTTGGACATGACTGAAAAAACCAAACCAATAAAAATTAAAATTAAAAAAAGGTTTTGATGACTACTGCTTTATAACTTAGTTCAAAATCTTGAAGTGTTATTTCCCCCCCTTACCCTTATCTTTTTCTCATTATATCCTTTGATATTCTAGATGTTTTATTTCTTCAAATGCATTTTGTGATTATCTAGTTCTGTAAATTATTCCTTTGATTGATTAATATAGCATTAAAATTACAAATTAACTTTGGTAATATTGTCTTTTTTAAAAATTATATGAGCCTATCCCAGTCATGATCCTTGATTATTTCTCCTATATTTCTTTAAGAAGGACTTTCGAATTTAATTTATACACTTTTTTTGAGCTTTGGTAGGTTGATCCTCAAATATTGTAAATATTTAATACTTATTAAAATAGGATATCTCTTTTCTATTATTGCCTCTTGGATTTTTTTACCATGTATTAATACTGCTGATTTTTTAGGGTTTGTCTGTAGCCTGAAACTTTGCTGAAACAATTTTTCAATTAGCATTTTTGAAGTAAATCATCATGTCACATCAGTAAGGATAGTTTTATATTGTCTTTGTTTAACAGTTTGTCTTAAATTTCTTTCATTTTATTGCTAGCATTTCTAGAACTACAAATAACATTGAGGAGAACAGCAAGACAGACTGAAAGGGAAAGTGGAGGTTAATACGCTACACAGAAAAGGTTGCCAGGGCGTGGTAAAGAGGCTTCTACCAGAGGAGGGGCATCAAAAAAGAAGGGGAGAGACAGGTTCAGAGCATGTATGAGCAGGACCTTATAAAATAATTATACACAAAAAGAGGGAAGACAAGGACACCACCAAGTTTTTGAACATCGAAGACCAAAGATTAGTGCTACCAGAAAAAACTGTAAAGTCAGAAAGAGGTTGAACGGTAATAAATAAAATAAAAAGCTTTGTCTTAAATGGATAGAGTCTGAGATACCAGTGCCACATCCAAATGGATGTATCTTATAGAAAGTTGTAGATGTAGTTCTGGAGCTCAGAGAGGAGCTCAGGGGTATAGACATATATTTGGGAGTTCACATAAGAGAGGAAGCTTGATGTAGTGGCTTGAGACCTGGCTTTGGAATCAAGAAGACTCCAAGGAGTTAAAATCCTTCTTCAGATAATTACTAGCTGTGTGACCTTGAGCAAGGCATTCAACCTCACTCAGTCTCAGTTTTCCTCATCTGTAAAATGGAGATGATACCAGCATCTACTTGACAGTGTTGTGAGGATCAAAAGTGATAACATATGTAACATGCTTTACAAATCTTAAGGAACAACATAAATATTATCCATCAGCAAAGTATGACAACTGAAGCAATGGCAGTAAATAAGCCTGCAAAAGGAGAGGAGAGAATAGGTCTAGAGAAAGAGCTTTGCATTATATACCCATTAAGAGAAAAGAATGAAAACCCACTGAAGGAGAAAAAGAGGGTGCATCTAGAGAGATAAGAACAGAACTAGTAGAGTGTGGTATCTCTGAAACTAAGAGGAAATAAATATCTAGCAGATCAGCAGCATTAAACATTGCAGAGAGGTCAGAGAGGATAAGGAATAAAAGCTATTGAATTTGACAATTAGAGGGTCATTTACGAATCTTTCAGAGCAGCTTCAGTAGAATGACAGAGATAGAAATATACTGAATGGAACTGACTGAGAGAAAGAAATGATACAGAAATAAATGCATGAAGTATAAAGCACAACGTATAAAGAAATGTTTTCCCAGGTAGATTGGCAGTAAAGGACAAGAAAGAGATGAGATGTTACCTGGATATGGTAGGGAGAAGGTTCAAAGGAAAGCATTTATATAATTGGAAAGAATTAAACATGTTTGTGTAGCTAGTAACTAGTGAACTAATTCCCCCTCCGTCCTGAAGGAAAAAGGCTCGTTGAACATGAGAAAAGGGTAGGGGAGGAAAGGACAAGAAGAACGTTCTACAGAGCAGCTGAGGTTTGTTCTCTGCCTTCACTCACTGAAACCACCAATGGAACCTTTTTTTCTCCACTATCAGCCAAGGAAGGCTACTTTCTTGACCCTGCCCCCTCCCTCCTAAGTGAAACAATTGCAAAGAACCTTGTTGCTGCCAAAGAAAGGAAGACGAATCAAGGAATGACGATGAAACCAAAACAAAAAGATAGGATACCAAAGCTAGGGAAAAACTAAGCAGTACCACGGTAAGCCAAAAGTGGGGCTGTAAAAAGAGGCTGATAATCACACACCGGGGAAAGGGAGATGGGACCAGGGGGAAATCAAATAACACTTATACACACTCAGCTCTTGATTAAAGCCTTCAGCCTGAGGGCTACCCAGAAGTAGATTTCCATTTCAGACAGAGATTAAGTTCATACCTTCCCTTACCCTAATATTAAATCTTAGAGGAACTCCTACCACACAAGTCTCCCTTTATTATTTGAGGCATGGGGTGGTGCACAAGAGATAAGGGAAGGTCTTCCTTTGATGTCATCCTAGAAAACCAAGAATGTAATAGCAAAGCATTAATGAAGTGTTAAACTAATTGCTAATATGCTCTGGTCCCTTTATGAAGTATGGACACCTCTCTGACTGAGAGAAAAAAGGGAATAACTCCATTGGCTGAAGAAAGAAAACAAATTAACCACACCTATCCAGCTAAAATCTGGATTAATTTTATAGTTCAAAAGTTGGAGACATTACAGTTTAGGAGCTGCTTGTAATGGAAATCCCTCAAGGGGGTGAGCAGTCATACACACTACAGAGAGATAATAATGCAGAGACAGTAACCTGAGGAAGAAGGCATCTTTGACAAGCATGATACCTGACAGCAAAGAAGAGTGGCAAACTATGCAGAGGAGCAGCCTACCCAGCAGAGACAAAGAACAAGAAAAGAGAAGTGCTTTCACTCTATTAAAAAATATTTCCAGGTCCTAGAAGTGCCAAGAGTAGTAACTTGCCTTCGCCACGTGCATATCCTCGTATGTCTCACTATTGTTGAACCCCAGTTGGAGCATACTCTTCCCATTGACACTATATGTACTTGTGGAAGAGTGAATCCTAGGTTGGGGTGGGGGTTTGGGGGTGGATGTGGGTTTTTTTGTGGCAGCTTCTTTTTAAAAATATGCCCTCTAAGTAAATGCCTTTACTAAAAGATAATTGTATCTACTGGCTGACTGTTAAGGGGAAGCATGCTAGTGGGGATCTATCATATTAGGAGAATATACCCACATGGTTTTTCCCAGAACCAAAGAGTAACAGCCACCCTCTGGATCCCCCACCTGAGAAAAAGTGCAAGAATCAGGTAATGGTCCAGAGTAGGTGTTACACTTACGTCTTGTCTGTCTGTCTCCACCATTATCCTGTGAACTGCTTGAGGACAAGAACTATTTCACTTCTGTTTTTGTATAAGCCTGGAGCATGGCACCTACTAAGCCATTAATAAATGGTTATTGATTTATTGATTTGGCCTAAATTAACTTCATGTGTTCCCTAATTTTTTAACTGGGCTAGGAGAATAGAGCCGAAATAGTTAAATTACCATTAGAAATCCACACAACTCATAACTGAGTTTGGACAAATACAGCGGTGGGACTGCACAGGTTATGGTGCTATTATCTTTTTGTCAGTATTTGTTCTTTAATAAATACTGTGAGATATAATATTGAAGTAATCTGAAAATCTAATCCATAGTGGATATGCATTTTGCTTTGGAATTTTTCAGAAAAGTATTTCTAGGGTAGATTCACAGGCATATGAGAATAAATTAGGTATATCAGGTATCTTGGGTATATAAGAAACATTTCATACAGGGATGAAAAACATTCCTCCACTTCTAAGTATCCTTTGAGTCAATACGGCCTATTAGACAAAGAGCAGGATGTGGGGTCAGGAAGATCTAGATCCAATCCTGTCTTTGATATTACTAGCTGTGTGACTAGGGCCAAATCACAAACAAAATGTCCTCATCTGTAAAATGAGGAGATGGGACCAGTTTGCTTCTGGGTCCTTCCCAACAATAGACTCCTTAGAACTTTAGGACTCTCCAAAACTCCGCTAACTCCAAGAAGGGAAGAACTGCAAAACAAAAGTTAATCTGACTATATACTTGACATGTGATGTAACATACCTGCAAATGTAACTCTTCCCACCATAGTGAGAAAAACTAGGTATTGTTTGGTTTAAGGAGTGGGAAGGTGTCTAGGTGGCAGAGTGGAGATAGTGTTTAAATCCCAAATCAGACACCAACAGTCTGAGGCTGTGCTCTGTGCCTCCGTTTTCTCATGTGTAATAATAACAGTATCTACCTCGTGGGATGGTTATGAAGAACGAGTGAGACCATATATGCAAAGTACTTTGCAAACCTTCAAATGATATAGAAATGCTAGTTATTACTGTGATCACCATCATTATTTGCTTTTATCCCACAGGTATGCAAGCTGCCCAAACTACAATCAAGGGTTCTACCTACTTCTGCCACTCTTCTACTTATGACTGTTCCTTGATATAACTCAAATTCCTTGCCAGAGCTTAAATGGAAGTTCTGTTTTTGATGGTAGCCCTTTACACTTCACCTTTACCCAAAGTTTTAACATATATCATCAGACTGCAATCCCTGCTTCCTTATTCTCTTCTCTTCCATTCTTCAGACATCGTTCAGCAACAGCATCAAACTCAGCCAGTTGCCTAAAGGGCAGGAAAATACTATTGCATAAAAAGAACCCTCTGGGAACCAACTAGAGTCAAATATGCCTCTGTGACACAGGGATACAGCCTAATTAGTTACTCTTCAGAATTTCCAAAACTATATTCTGTGTAATGTCAATAAGGAGCTCTATGAGGAAATTTTGATTCTAGAAAGTATTTCCCCTCCAATATATTAACACAATCGTTAGTATCCAGAATACTTGTTACATGAGACAGTTTTCAGCATGCAACAAGCAGGAAGCAACAGGTGTTTCTTGAGCATCCTTCATGGTGAAGGCACTGTCTCAGATGCTAAGAATACAAAGAAAAATGAAACAGATCCTCCCTTCAAGGAATTTATATTCTACATTAGTGATTCAACATTTGCCTGCAAAATTAAATACAAAGTAATTACAGAGGAAGGAAAGAACCAATAACTGAGGGAATAGTAAAAGGGGTCAATAAGATCTATTGGTAGAAGATGGCACCTGAAATAAGCCTTAAAGGGAACATGAGAATCCAAAAGATGCAACTGAGGAAGAAGAGCATTCCATGCATAAAAACACTGTACAAGACATAAAGCCAGAGTATGGAACATTATTTATGGGGAACTGCAGATAGGAGAGATTGGTTAGTGATAGAGTTCAAGAAGAGGAGTAAAATGGGACAGTCTAGTTATATGGAGTTACCTTCAGGATAAAGAAGAGTTAGGGAAAATTGAGAGCAAAATAGAATAAATTAAGTTTCCGTCACTTTAGTTGCAAAATCTTATTGATTCTGCTTGCACATCTCCCCCATATGTCTAGAAAGGTATACTGGAGACAGCTTGTGAAGGACTTTAAATGTCAAACAGAGAAGTTTATATTTTATCCTAGAAATAATAGGAAGTCACTGAAATTTCTTGAGCAGAGGAGTGATATGGTCAGATTTGTGCTTTAGGAATATTATTTTGGCATCTATGTAGAGGATAGTTTGGAAAGGGGAGAGGTAGGAAGTTTTGGTGTTGTTTAGTTGTTTCATTGTGTCTGACTCTTTGTGACCCCATCTGGGGTTTTCTTGGCAAAGATACTGGAGTAGTTTGCCATTTCCTTCTCCAGCTCATTTTACAGAGGTGGAAACTGAGGTAAACAGGATTAAGTGACTTGCCACAGCTAGTGAGTATCGGTGGTCAGATTTGAACTCAGGAAGTTAAATCTTCTTGACTCTAGACCCTGCACTCTACCCACTGTTCCACCTAGCTGCCCCATGAGACTGGAAGAGGGGCGTCTAATAATGAGGCAACAGACCAAGGAAGAAGTAACAGAGTCTGAGCTGGAGCAGTGGTCATGTGAATGAAAAGAAGGGGAGGCAAAACAGGTTGTGAAGGTAATATCAAAATTTAGCAAGTGAAATGAGGAAACTTTAGTTCATATTATTTTGCTCTGAAACAATTTAACAATATATTTCAAGCCCAAGTAAGTTGTATGGGCACACTCATTTGAGAAACTCTGCTTCTATTAGTTTAGAAATCCACATGGACAAGGACAATGTCCTAATACCCAGAAATGCATCTACAGAAGTTGTGTTCCCTACATCCCTCTAGGGATGCATCTATCAGAGAACTGGTCATAAATTATTTTTCTGACTTCTGGTTACTGAAACCTCACTAACAAGTTTCTTCTTTGCCTGTCTTTTAAAAAATCTAGTGACTTAATTTTTCTTTCTCTTGTTGTTCAGGTCATACTACTCTTCTCCCAGTAAAGCCTTCAACAGTTTCCAATTCTGTATAATGATAGAAACTATTTGAGCTCACCTGCAAGGCTCTGTATCATTGTGCTCCTGCCTATATCCTTTCTTTTTTTTTTTCATTTCCTCCTACTCCTCATCTTATTCCCTTAGCTCCTGCCCAGGCCTGTCACCTAACCACTTCTTTCTTCTCTTTCTCCCATTCTATTCTTGGCTCCTTGCTCCAGAGAGATCTACAGTCTAAGAACAAAGTCATCTCCACTCCCCTAAATAGTTCCATATTATTGCAAATTCTTCCAGCAATTGCCTGCAGTTAATGTGAAGTCTCTCAGTGATTATCAATAATCACAAAAGGTTCCTTCAACCTTCGAAGGTTGAAGTCCAGGGAACCATCTTACTACTTTCTGACTTTGAGAAATAAATAGTTAGACAAATAGACAGACAGATAAATTAATCACTAGAATAAGTATAGCCATGGAGTGTTAAAGTAAGATTAGAAACCATCTAGTCCAAATCCCTATCATAATAGAAGAGGAAAATGAAAACCCAGAGAGATGAAGGACCTTCACTGAAGGCGGAAGAACTAGAAACTCTTGCATCTGTTCTTTCATTTTTATTTGACTTAAAGCACTCCAGTACAGGGCATTATTATCTTTCCATTTACAGGAGTGCAATATCCTCTCTCTACCACTGTTTGCAATGGTGACAAATCAATCATCATTCTGCACAGATCTAACTATGCCTCTGCTCAAAATCCTTCAATGGCTCCCCATTGCCTACCATAACATGAAGTCCTTATCCTAGTATTCTATGCCAACTACATGTGGCAGCAAGGTGGTACATTGGGTAGAATGCTGGACTTGGAGTCAGGAAGACAACTGTAAATCCTGTCCCAGACATTTAACAGCTTTATCAAATCATTGGATAATTCTTGGGTAAGTCACTTAATCTACATCTGCCTCAGTTTTCTCATCTGCAAAATGAAAATGCTAATAATAGTACCTACTTCATAAAGTTATTACAAAGATCAAATGAGATGAAATGTAAAGCACTTTTGCAAACCTTAAAATGCTACATAAATGCTATTACTATTACTAAAACTCTCTATAATCCGAGACTGTTCTACACTTGTACTCTTATTTTATACTATCTTCCACATACCGCATACACTAGACAACTCACCTGTCCCATAATTTCTCATCTCCTTTGCTCACATCGAGAATTCTCTCCCCATTTCTCAATTTTGGCCTTAATAAAAATTTATCAAATTGAATTGAACATAGACATCTTGACTCCCCATTTAATCCTTCTACCACTGCATACATAAAATGTGGGTGAAATGAACTTGAATGAATTTTTGAAACCAAATTAGTTATGTAGATTTTGTGGATTATTAAATGAGTAACTGTGGGACTTGTGTATGTGTATGTGTGTGTGTGTATGTGTGTATGTGTATGTGTGTGTATGTGTATGTGTGTATGTGTGTGTATGTGTATGTGTGTGTATGTGTGTGTATGTGTATGTGTATGTGTATGTGTGTGTATGTGCATGTGTGTGTATGTGTGTGTATGTGTATGTATTTGTGTGTGTATGTGTATGTGTATGTATGTATGTGTATGGGTATGTGTATGTATGTGTATGTGTGTGTATGTGTATGTATGCGTGTATGTGTATGTGTGTGTATGTGTATGTATATGTGTGTATGTGCATGTGTGTGTATGTGTATGTGCATGTGTGTATGTGTATGTGTGTATGTGTATTGTATGTGTATGTGTGTATGTGTATGTGTGTATGTGTATGTGTATGTGTGTATGTGTATGTATATGTGTATGTATGTGTATGTGTGTGTATGTGTGTGTATGTGTGTATGTGTGTGTATGTATGTGTGTGTATCTGTATGTGTATGTGTGTGTCTGTGTGTATGTGTATGTGTGTGTATGTGTATGTGTATGTGTATGTATGTATATGTGTGTGTATGTATATGTGTATAGGTATAGGCATAGGTATATTAAATGTATAACTGTGGCTAAGAGTGAGGTTAAACATTTCATGACATTCAAGGTCTTGTCCAATCATGTACATCCACTCTGGCATTCTATCAATGCCTAAATGCTGAGGATATGGAAATTCAAGGACAAGAATGGTTCCTTTTATGGAGAATAAGTCTAAGGAAATCTTAAAGATTAAACTATATAAATGTGAAGTATCAACATAATCAATCACCACCATAAATATCATCATCACCATCATCACCACCATCATCCTTCCTTTCTTCTCCTGGAAGCTGTTATTGGCTACATGTGCTGTGAAGGACATCTCCCCTCTTAATTCTTAGTGTAGCATTTGTAAATACCTCCCTTTTACTTTATCTTATGCCTATATTATGTAAATGAAAGAGTATTATGTTATTTTATTTAACCCAGAGATTAGCTTCTAATATATAGAATAACTAGAGAAAGGCTGAATGCAGGAACTGGGAGTGGAAGAAGTAGGGATGGAGGAATGTGATGAACAAAATTAGCTAAGGAGTGTCAGTCGAGGCCATGCTAAGAAAACTAGTTCAGCAAATAAAGGCAAAAAAACCTTGAAATCAAGCAATCAATAAGCATTAATTGAGAGTGTGCTATGTGCCTGTCACTGTGCTAAGCACTAGGGATATAAAAACAGAAATAAACATTCCCTGCCTACAAGGAGTTTGCATTCTCTCAGGGAATGTATAATATGCACAAAAGAAATAAAGAGCAGCTTTGATAGCTTTGCTTATACTAGCAGCTGGGATTGGGAGGTGAAAAGGGAGAACTTAGAAAAACCTTCATCTAGAACAGTGGTTCTCAACCTTCCTAATGCCGCGACACTTCAATACTCGTATGTGGGAGTATCTGCATGTGGGCAGACCTGCCTGGAGACGGATAGAGGAGGGGTGTCTCAGTTCCTAAAACCATTGGAAATATGTGTTTTCTGATGGTCTTAGGCGACCCCTGTGAAAGGGTCATTCAGCCCCAAGGTTGAGAATCACTGATCTAGAAGAAGGATAAGCAAACAGTGGGTCAAATCCATGGGTGAGCTAAGAAAGGGATTTAAAAAAATTTTTTTAAACCATTTTACTTTTATTTTATTATTTTATTTTAAAATGTAAAAAAAAAAAAACATTCTTAGTTCACATATGGCCCTTGGCCAGTACTTTCCCCCTCCCTGGGGCCATCTCTAGTCTTCCTGATCTATATCCTGCCTCTGGACCCAGATAGCTCCAGAGGAGAAAATGAGTTTGGTGACCTTGCACAGCCCTCCCTCACTAAAATCCAATTTACTTGCAAGTCATGGTATCATCTTCCTGACTTCTTGTCCTCTTCAAAAACGAAGGACAAACAACAACAGCCTCACCCTAACCTAGAAGGAGTCATCTGAACTGAGTGTTGAAGTCACCCATTCCACCCCTTCCCCCTACCATTCAGCTGAAGACCTCATCCCATACTTTACCCTTTGTGGAGAGTTCCATTTTTCTCTCCTCCTCCTCTTCTCAGATCCATCAGAAATCATCCTCCACTGACTCATCCTTCACTCCAATCTCTGATGAAGAGGTGGCCCTTCTGCTTGCCAAGGTCTACCCCTAAAAATGAACCCCTGACCCCATCCTCTCTCATCTTCTTAGGATATTACCCTCATTCATGATCCCCATCCTCTCTAATCCTTAATCTCTCCTTAAAGAACTCTTTTAATCCTATCATCCACACTAGCTATTGTCATATATTTCTACTACCCTTATTCGCCAAACTCCTTGAAAAAGGAAGTCTTAGAGAACATCCAATTCCTCTCTTCTTCCTCTCTTCTAAACATTCTGCAATTGGGCTTCCAACCTCATCATTCAAGTGGAACTGCTGTCTCCAAAGTTACCAATTATCTCTTAATTGTCAAAGTCATTGGGTTTAGGAGAAAAAAGCACAGACAGGCAGGACAGCTTTGAAAACCACAGGTGAACTTACTACATACCTTTAAAAAAGCTATACGTATACAATCTTTGTGTATTGTCCTGTGACCTATGGAAATGTCCATTTTATTTGATGTTTATTAAGTTCAGAATAAAAATCTAATTAATTTTTTTTCCCATTTGGACCTCACTGCAGCATTTGTCATTGTTGACCACCTTCTGGATATTCTTTCCTCTCTGCATTTTCATCACTTCTCTCCCTTGGTTTTCCTTCTGTCTGATTACTCTTCATTTTTTTTGGTGACTCATCATCCATATCACACCTTTTAGATGTCAGTATTCCCCAAGGAGTTATCTGAGGCCTCTTCCTGTCCTATCTTCTTTCTCTTGGTGACCTCATCAGGTCCAATGAGTTTAATTGAATTTAATATCTATACAGATATCTTACATATCTATATTTGTTGTTCAATCATGTCCAACTTTCCACAGCCCTCTGGACATGGGGTTTTCTTGGCAAAGATAATGGAGTGGATTTTCCAGTGGATTAAAACAAAGAGTGACTCACCCAGGATCACACAGCAAGTAGGTCTCCAAGGCCGGCTTTGTAATCAGATTTTCCAGACTCCAGGTCCAGCACTATCCAGTGAGTCATCTGGCCTCCCCCCACATATCTACATATCTTAGCTCTCTCTCTTCTCTCTTGAGCTTGAGTCCCCTCATCACTAACTGCCTATTCGATACCTCAAACTGGATGGATGTCCATCGTAGAAGTATCTTAAACTCAATACATCCAAAACAAAACTCATTATCTTTTCTCCAAATGCTTTCCACTCAGTCCAAGGTACCACCATCATTCTAGCATCTCAGGCTCCTAACCTTGGCATTGGTCTCAATTCCTCATTTTCCTTCACTCCACAAATCCAAGCAACTGCCAGATCTTGCCATTTCTATCTCTACAACATCTCTCACATTGCACTCCTCTCAACCTTGCACATCCACAATCTTAACAGCCTCCTAATTACTCTCCTGCTTCAGATCTCTCCCCATTCCATTCCATTTCACACACTGATGCCAAAGTGGTTTTCCCAGGTCCAAACTCAAACTCCATCAGCTCCCTATTGTATACAGGACAAAATATAAACTTTTCTATTTCATTTTTAAAGCCCTTCCCAAGCTAGCCCCAACATATCTTTCTACTTTCATCCTACCCTTCTCCGAGTACCCTGTGATCCAGCCAAGCTGACCTTGTCTTTATTCCTCAAACATGACCGTCCATATTTCCTATCTTTTCATTGACTGTCCCCTATACCTGGAAGGAAAAAAAGAAGGAAGGGAAGAAGGTAGGGAAGGAGGAAAAGAGAAGCATTTATTAGGCAGCTGATATGTGTCAAGCACTCTGCTAGGTGCTTTATTAATACTACCTCATTTGATCCTGAAAACATCATTTTGCAGTTGTGGAAACTAATACAAACAAATTAAAATGACTCACCTGGGTCACATAGTAAGTATATGAACTGACATTTGAACTCAGGGCTCGCTGATTCCAGACACAGCACTCTATCCCCTGTGCAACCTAGCTAGCTACTAAGCTCTCTCCTCAACTCTGCACCACAGAATCCTTCTCTTCCTTCAAGACTCAGCTTAAGCATCACCTTCTACATGAAACCTTTCCTGATTTCCCCAACTGCTAGTATCTTCTCTCTTATATTGAAGCTATTTCATATTTAATTATGCTGGAATTATTGTGTGTATGTATATGTAGATAGATCATTTGTGTGCTTTTTGCATAGCCATTAGAAAGCAGTCTCCTTTTGAGCAGGGATATTCTCATTCATTGTATTTGTATCCTCAAACCTAACATATTAGGTGGCACATAGTAGGTACCTAATAAATGCTTGCTGATTGCAAAGCTGTTGATCTCAGTTTCATGGGTTCAATTGTCAACTTTATTCAAATTATTCTGATTGATATAGCCAGCTCTAGTCTTTCTCCTGGCTCTAATCCTACATCACCAACTATCTACTGGACATTTCAAACTCGATGTCCCAAAGGTACCTCAAACTGCAATATAGAACTCATTATCTTCCCAACTCCCACTCCTAAAGCCCACTATATTCTTTTGAACTTCCCTGTTAGTGTGGAGGGTACCACCAACCTTCCAGTCAACTAGGTTTTGCAATCTCAGTGTCATCCTTGATTGCTCATTCTCACTCACTTCTCATATCTAATCAGTTGCCAAATCTTGTTGTTTCTATTTCAATATCATATACTCAATACATATATTCAATTTTATATACATCCTCTTCTCTCTTCTGACACTACCACCACTTGGGTGCAAGCCCTGATCCCATCAAGCCCCAGACCATAACTATAGTCTACTAATGGGTCTGCCTGCCTCAAGACTCTTCCCATTCAACATAGCTGCCAAAGCGATTTTGTTAAGTCATATGTCGATAACCATGTCAATTCTTAGTGGCTAAATTTCAATGACTCCCTGTTACCACTAGGATTAAATATAAACTCCTCTAGCTGACATTTAAATTTCTTTACCTCCTGGGACTCTTTTATTGTCACTGTATTCTCACATGTTAAGCTCCTTCATGAACTCTATGACCTAGAAACACTATGCTCCCCATGCCTGGAATGCTCTCCCTTCTAATCTCCGCCTCTTAAAATCCCTGGCGTTCAGTAAGATTTCATTGAAGGGCCACTGCCCATAGGTGACTACTGCTGATGCCCACCCTCTCCCCAGATGCAACTGCCTTCTTTTCTAAAGTTTCCTTCCATCCATTCCATATGTTTCATTTTATGCATGTGTTGTCTCTCCCATTAGAATGCAAGCTCCTTGAAACCTGGGACTATTGTTGCTTTTTCTTTCTAAGTGGAAGGCTCAGCATGGTGCTTATAAGCATTTAAGAAAGGAAAGAGGGAGAGGTGAGAAGGGAGTCCACACCAGGCATGGGGGACACCGTAAAAGAAAATACACAGAGGCAAGCAACAGAACAGCGAGTAGGTCAATACAGGTACTTCCTGACTTCAAGCCCAGTGCTCCACCCATTGTTGCTATTCAGTCATTTCAGTTATAAGCCACTCTTCACGATTCCCTTTGGGATTTTCTTGGAGTGATTTACCATTTCCTTCTCCAGCCCATTTTACAAATGAGAAAACTGAGGCAAACAAGATTAAGTGCCTTGCCTAAGGTCACATAGCTGGTAAGTGTCTGAGGCCAGATTCAAATTCAGATCTTTCTGAGTCCTGCCCTCGAACTCTGTCCATTGTGCCACCTAAGCTGCCCCACACTGTCAGAAGTGCTTAGAGGGAAGTAATGTATAAAGATAATACAAAGCTAAGAAGGATAGAAAGGCATTTGTTGGGGGAAAGGAGGGATACAGAAGTCAGAGTGAGGAGTTACTTTTAGTCCACTTGCTCTCCCCACTTCATTTATTCCTTTGAGTGCTAACTGCCTCGCGTTATCTCCTAAGAGCTAAAGGGTTAACAGCACCATCAGCTGCCAAGAGTCTAGGCATTACTTAGCAACTCATCTCCAAAGTAGCTAGAGTGTCCTTCCACCTCTCAGACAGCTGTCATCTCAGAGGCCTTGGGGAACAGAATCTGGTCCCTGTCTCACAAATAGGATTTGAGTTCACCTAATTGAGAAGGAAGAGGTGGGAAGAAGGGCAATGAAAAGAATCATGAAGGTTCAAGTTAGTTCATCAAGAAACTAGAAAGTTACAAAATTCCCACAGATACAACAAAACACTTATTCTGCTGTTACAAAATACAGAAGGACCTCATGCTACTGGCAGTTCCAAAATTTATCCTTAAGGAACGGCAGACTTGCACTGCTTGTAGAATTCTGGCTGTACATCTCATCATTCAAAGAGATCTAATCCATTCCATGAGGATGGATTTTAAATATAATATTTTATATATTTGTATAATATTTTATATAATATATATTCATATAATATATAATATGGTATATGTTAAATATAACATATATTTTATATATTTATATAATATTTTATGTAATATGCCTAACAACAGACTATTCAGATCCCTATTTCAAGACCTCCAGTAAGAGAAAACTCGCTCCTCGCACCCCTCAAAAGCAACACATTCTATTTTCGGACAGTTCTCATTGTTAAGTTTTTCCTGACTTTGAGCGAAAATCTTCCTGCCTATAACCTCCAGTCACTGGTCCTAGCTCTGCCATCTAGAGCCAAATCAAACAAGACAAATCTCTCCTCCATATTCCTTCAACTAAGTCAAGTAGCATGGTTTCAAGTGTCCTCACCATCCTAATACCCTTTCTAGATATGTTCTAGCTTATAAAATAAAATAAATATATATTTAGTATAAAATAGAGATATATTTTGTCCTGTCTGAGTTTATGGACCCCATGAAATCTATTCATGGACCCCAGATTAAGTTAAGAACTTGATCTAGCTCAACTCTCTCATTTGATAAATTCTCTATTTCCCACATGTCCCACCTGGCTAAAATGTGATAACACATAACTGGGTATAATATTCCAAATAAGCAAGCAGAGATATAATCTCAGGAGACACAAAGAAGGTGACAGTATTTGGGGTCAATGTGTCTTGGAAGGAGGAAGTTTTCTTATACCTAAAGGATAATCTTCCTGCCTTCAAAAAGCAACACGTTCATAGGCATGTCTAAGAACCTGACAGGCAACATGATACAATACGAAGAATAGTAGTGGGTTTGGAGCTAAAAAAAATGCTGAATTTGAATCCTGGTCCCACCACTCATTGACTCTGTAAGCTTGAACACTACACATCACCTGCTGAGCCTCAGTTTCCTCAGAGAAGGTTGGACCAGATGACCTATAAGGTCATTCTGATGTCTTACGAATATCATCCACTAACATCTGTACCTCCATCTTCTCTTCAGAGAACTTCCATGTGATCATATATCCAGACCTGGGACGGATTTCAGAGGTCATTAGTCTAACCCCCTCATTTTGGAGAAGAGAAAACTGAGTCTCTGGGAGGATAAGTGACTGGCTCAATGGTTATGTCCATGGTCAGTTATCATAGATGAAATCTGCACCCAGTCCCTCTGACTTTGAGTGAGTGCTGTTAATACCATTTTGTCCAGAAAAGGACCTCCAAGATCATTTAGTTCAGGTCCTTAACCAATTTTGGGAGTCATGGACTGATTTGAAAGCCTCGTAAAACCTAGATCCTTGTCAGAACAATGTTTTTAAATAAGTAAAATAAAATACATATGAAGATTAGAGAAAATAAAGTTATATTTTGTCCTGTCTGAGTTTACACACTCTGTGAAATCTATTCATGTACCCCAGATTAAGTTAAGAGCTTGATCTAGTTCAACTCTCTCATTTGATAAATTGTTTATTTCCCACATGTCCCACCTGGCTATACTCTGGACTTTATCATGTTCCCACAAACCTCATCTTTCTGAAAGATCATTTCAACCCTAGAACTCATATTCACTGGTATCCCATGTCCCTGGGGTCACTCCCTCTTTTTGATTGGAGAAGGTGAAGAGCAGAGCTCCTTCCAGGTCCTTCATTTAAGGAGGGCACCTCAGACAGACATCTTTTCATTCCCCACCTAGTCCATCCCAGGTCTGGATATATGATCACATGGAAGTTCTCTGAAGAGAAGATGGAGGTACAGATGTTAGCAGATGATATTCAAAAGACATCAGAATGACTTTACAAGTCATCTGGTCCAACCTCTGAGGAAACTGAGGCTCAGAAGGTGACGTGCACTGTTCAAGCTTACGGAGTCAATGAGTGGCAGGACCAAGATTCAAATTCATATTTTTTTTTTAACGCCAAACCCATTACTACTCTTTGCATTGTATCCCCTCTGAACTTCCTCCTGCCAAGACCTGTCCTCCATACACACACCAGGGACCCTCCCCTCAAAACGACCTCCTTTCAGCTCCTTTTTTTATGTTGTCTTCCCCACATCCCCCATTAGACTGTAAACTCCTTGAGGGTAGGGACTGTTTTTTTGCCTCTCTTTGTATCCCCAGTGCTTAGCATAGTGCCTCACACATAGTAGGTACTTAAAGACTGGCTGACAGATGAGACATAGAAGCTTAAGAGAGATGAAGTAACAATGGATAGAGTGTTAGACCTAAAGTTGGGGAGATCTAAGTTTAATTTCCACTTTAGATACTTACTAGCTCAGTGGTTCTCAACCTGTGGGTTGCTACCCCTTTGGAGGTTGAATGACCCTTTCACAGGGGTCACAGGGGTCGCCTAAGACCATTGGAAAAAACACATATTTCTGATGGTCTTAGGAATCAAGACACCGTTCCTCTATCCATCTCCAGGTGGGTCCACCCACATACAGATACGCCCACATATGAGCATTAGGAAGGTTGAGAATCACTGGTCTAGCTATTTGGCCCTGGACAAGTCACTTAATTTGTCTTCCTTAATTTCCCTGTATGTAAAAGGGAGAAAATAATAGCATCTACCCCCAAAAGTTACCATAAGGATAAACTTTACAATCCTTAAACTATTATATATGATAGATATATATAAAAATTTTATTATATTATATATATATATATATCATTATATATGACTGTGGTAGCGATGATGATGGTGATGGTGATGAAGGTCACAGCTGGGATCCAAAGTCCAGTCTTCTAACTCCTGATTCAGCACTATTTACATGACATAACACTCTTCCTCCCTCCCCTACCCACCCAAATACACACGCTCCATAAAACCACCTGAGGCTGCCCACAGGAGATGGAAGTTGGGATGAGGAAGATGAGGTAGAAAGGGGTTGGAATTACCAGGCTTCTATCTTAGCTCTGCCAGAATTGAGAAAGTAATCACTGTGCAGGGTCACCTTTAACTGGCCCTTACTTCCTGGCTCAGCTGCTGTGAATCCCCAATAGGGTTTTATTTTTTAAATTAATAAAAAGAGAAAGTGAGAGGGAGAGGTGCTAAAGATTGGCATATTGATTCAAGTGAGCACTGGCTCTACCATTGTGGGGGAGGGGGCAGGGAGATGTGGCATATAACAGCACAGTCTGACTATTGAACAGAAAAAAACAATTGATTGGTGTCCAGGGACTCTTGGTGGGAAAGCAGAAAGGGAATTAGCAAAGAGGACGAGAAGCTGACTTCCAGAGCAGGACATAAGCCAGGAAATTGCTGTCTGTCTTTTCTCCACCCACCCTTCTTGGCCTCTTTCCCTCCCTCCTTCTCATGTACCCATTTGTTTCTCTTTTAAGTGATTTTGCTTTTGTGGCAATGGGTTTTACCGAGTAGTCCCCACCCCCCTTGTCATTTGGAGGATGCATGACGGGCATCTAATGAAGAGATTGTTTGTCTGCAGCCAGTCGCCCAGCCTAGAGAAAAAAGAGGCAAGGAGTGATTGAGGGAGAAAGATTAAAAAAAAAAAAAGGTCTGGCAGCAGCAACCACCCTCAAAGGGATTTATTCAAAAGACTCCTGCTCCGTCCTCCCAAGTTTGTGAGGGAATACCACTCCTCTTTTCTATGCCTCTCCATTTAAAGGCACCTACTGCAACATCCCAGACTTATCAGTTCAGAAGCAGACACAGCCAGATTTCCACACTTCCCTGGGTCATTTCTATAACCAGCAGGAGCTTTTCGAGGCTTCTCTAAAGAACACCTCTGTGGCCGCATGGAGCTCTGCCCCTATCCGTTGCCTCTGTCAGTAGAAAAGCTTGTTTGTGAAGATCAATTAAACCCATGAAATAGAAAGTGGGACCACAGCGTAACTTCCTTGGGACTGGGAGGAGAGGGGAAAGGATGACTTGAGTTCTGTTATAAAATAAGGGTCAATATTATTCCATCAGCTGGTAGAAAGGGGAAGGCAGAGAGGGCTTAGGGAAAGAAGAAGCATATGAAGAAGAGAAAAGAGGGGAGGAATTCACAAGGTGCTTTACAATTTACTCCAAACTTCTCTCAAATACAACTATTAACTGTCTACATAAAACTGGAAATTCTAATTTGGTCAAATGTTGCACAATATGAATGAGGGGTGGGAAAATCTTGGGTTAGTAATGTTGATTCTACTCAGATAAGAATTAAGAAGGGAATTTCTTTTTTTTGTTGTTCATTTCTAAAATGTTTCTTTTCAGGTCCAAATGCTTTCCCTCCCTTCACCCCATCCCTCACCCATTGAGAAAGCAAGAAATACAATACCCATTACACATATGAAATCATGCAAAATATATTTCCACATTAGTCATGTTGGGAAAACATGCGAAAAAAAATCAATATGGAAAGGGAATTACAAGGAAGAGATGTGGTCCAAGAAAAGAAGGATACTGGCATAATTATTTGATCCAATCTAACAAGCATTTGCTAATTATTGATTACATGCAAGACCGTGATGAGGGCAGCAGTTTGGACACTTCAAATTCTATGACCAAAATCATCTTTTGATAACAGTTCTGGTACATAGGTAGACATTTACTGTTTCCCTTGCAGAGATACTCAAGAGTTAAGTACAGGAGAGCCATGATGACTTGTAAGGGAAGTACCTTAGAGACACTGTGAAGCATGCATAGATATACAGTACATGCTCATGTGTGGACACTACTGTTCCCCTTGCGGAGATACTCAAGAATTAAGCACAGGAGAGCCATGATGATGTATAAGGGAAGTACCTTAGAGACACTGAAAAGCATGCACAGACATTTTATAACTGGTTCTGATTGGCTAATCACATGTTGAAGAAGAGGATCATTGACATGTTGTGTAAACATTCCAAAAGGTTTATAAACTGAAGACTTTGCCTCTTGACCTCATTTAGTGATTCTTTTACTTATAGCTTCTGGTAAATGACAATACTATAATATGCCTCAAAGGCATCTCCCTTTAGGCCATATGACCATGTGAAAGAGCACTGATCCTTAGTATCTACATTAGAGTGTAAAAGAACATCCTTTCCAACTCATTTATCTTACATGTTCAGTTTCAAAAGATTCAGAGGGTGCTTTAGCATCCCAGCATTCCAAGGTCTATGGGTTTACATTTAATCCAGCTTTGATGCCCAAAGGAGCAAGGAGAGATCTTCAGGAGAAACATTCAAGACCCAGGTCAGCAGCTGCTGAAACTAAGGCTCATCTGGTTGTCATATGACAACTAAACATGAACATAGCAGGATTAAGGCCATGGCAAAAATGAGATAAGTTGAACCTATTCATCCTCAAGAGGGAGAAGGTATAGGACAGAGCATGCCACTGAGGTGTATTATGAGGAGGAATTATGTATGTTTTTTTTATGCCTTTGAAATAAATATTTCTTCGTAAAAACCAATATGTATTAAGTGATTAAATGGAACTAGGATGATAGTCACTGGCTCCTAATAATGGGGGGAACACAGGGGATTCAATTTGATGATGGCAGGCAAAATCCCGTCCCCCCACAAAATCCCTGAAGGTACCCTAGGCTCTGGGAGAGTGAGTCAGGGCAGACATTACTATCTTCTCTGCAGTTTAAAAAGGAGGGAATGAAGAAACTCTACATGAAGATAGTTATTCATGTATATGCCCTTGCATAGGACGTTGAACTAGAAAGGTGTAGTTAAAGGAAGGACTTGGAGATAGAGGTTCAAGGTTTCGAGAAGTTGTGTAGGCTACTGTTGATTGTGCTCTATTTATCACTGAGGACTACGTCTTATATATACCAAAATATTTATAGCAAAACTTTATTTTAGCAAAAACTGTTTAAAAAGAGAGAGAGAGGTAAATATTGATTAGGGCAGTGGTTCTCAACCTTCCTAATGGGGTGACCCTTTAATACTCGTGTGTGGGTGTATCTGCATGTGGGCAGACCTGCCTGGAGACGGATAGAGGAGGGGTGTCTTGGTTCCTAAGACCATCAGAAATATGTGTTTTCCGATAGTCTTAGGCAACCCCTGTGACCCCTGTGAAAGGGTCGTTCGACCCCCAAAGGGGTCGCGACCCACAGGTTGAGAACTACTGGATTAGGGAATTGCTGAATAAATTGTAAGTAATGAATACGAAGAATTCAGAGAAACTAAGGAAGACTTTGGTGAACATATACAAAGCAAAGTAAGGAGAAATAAGAGAGAACTATACGCAATAGCCAAAACAATGTAAAGAAACAAACAAACAATATTCCAAGATATTAGAACTCAGGTCAAAGCACTGACCTATTTTAACTTTAGTGGAGACTCATGATGAGGCATACCTCCCCTCCTCATGATCGAGACATACTAGACCACAGGTACAGAATGAGGCAAAGATTGTTAGACCTGCTCAATATGTTTAGACTAGTTTAACTCTACTTTTTAACAACAGAGGTTTCTGTTGGGGATGAGAGAGAAGCGGAGGGGTTAGAATTAAGAGTTTACAAGGACATTATAAAAATATAAGTAAAACATTTCAAAAAAAGAATTATATCATTTTAAATAATATACTTATGTGGTCCCAAAGCATTATGGTCCTCTCTCCAAGTATTTACACTTATTAAATACTCCTAAATGTACCCAATATAACCCAAAGTATTTATCTATAGTAAAGAGAGGGAGGGCAAGGAAATAAGAGACAGGGACGTATATAGAAGAGTCACGATTCAATTATCCACTCTATGGACTCCTCCTGTATCTAATTTTACACTTAAATCTGAGTAGTCTTAACTGTTCACTAATTGTTTTCAATGTATCATGATATCTCACCTTCCCAATTAGGTTACAGACTTCTTAAGGATAAGCTTATCTTTGCATGGTGCCTAACAAACAGCAGAACACAGAGTGGGTATTCCATAAATTCTTGTTGATAGATTGATTAAGGAAGGAACTTTTCAGGAGTGGAAGAAACAAGATGAAAAAGTTAATAATAAAGCAGAATTATGAAAATAGGACAGTGTGTATACAATAATTACGATTCTTTTCATAGTCAGAACTTTAGAGGCAAAGTTCCAATCATGTCTTTCCGCTAAACTTGGAGATTGCCATACAATCATTTTCCAACCCCAAAATACAGGTAATTCACTGTCCATTTGCTTTGTTGTCTCGTGTTGTACAAGCCTTTGCCCCAAATGGAGAAAAGTAGCCCTTATTTTTAACCTTCAGCAGCAACTGCCACCACCATCAAAGACAGTTTTCCTTGGGCTGCTCTGAAATCAACAAACCACTCCTGGGTTTAACCCCAAACCCCTAGTAGCCAACAATTATAGTGAATTTTATTGCTCATTTGCTGGACACATACCAAAAAACCCAGATGGGGAAATGAGAGGAACTCATAGATTCATATTCTCATATTCTCTCTCTCTCTCTCTCTCTCTCTCTCTCTCTCTCTCTCTCTCTCTCTCTCTCATGTTTTTGCTAGAAGGAGATGAATAAGAAAACTTTTATTCCCTTTTACTTCCAAGGAAACAAGTTTATTTCCTCTCCTCCAAAAGGCACTGACAACATAATGGGCAAAGTGCCAGGAAGACTTTCCAGAGAAATGTTAAAGATGGCCTGGAGAAGAAGTAAACATTTGTTGTGGACAAAACCAGCTGATCAGAATACAACATTTACAAAAGGGGCCTGTTGGGGCAACAAAGGGGCATTAGAAGGAGACTATGGATCTGGGCAGAAGGGTGGGTTTATGCAGCAGTGTTAGCTGCAGGCAAAATTAAGTTCTGGTACATCTGACAGGGTGGCTTTTGAACAGGCAACAGATCTCCCTATAGGCATCTGTCTGCTGAATAAATACTGTCCTTTTGCAACTGGTAGTAATGAACGGAAGAGCAGAGGACTGGTAGATTCACACCTTTACACTATGGGGGAGAGGAATAAAGACTAGTATATTATTGTGGGTTTTTAAATGCACACACATGTGTATCTAGCTGTTTGTGAATCCAAAAACAAAAACTGCTCCGTAACAATCCTACCAGTCTAGAGGAGCCGGGGGGATGAACCTAATGCCGTGGGACCAGGGCCATTCAGGCAAGGAAGAAACTTGGACAGTGCCATGACAAATCCTAGGGATAAGAACTTTACTGTCTCAAGTTCTGGAGCATCCAAACCTTTTGGAAAGTTCAGTGAAAGACCAAGATTACAATGATCAGGTAAAAAAACATACCTTATTTTCTCCTCCACCTGCCTCTCCCTACCTCCCTATGGCACATCTCTCCTTGTTTCCTTCTTTAGATCTTGTGGGCTGGTTGAATATATCAAAATTTGGCCTTCCCAAAGCCCCCCAGTCCTCTCACCCCTTGACACCAAGAGCTGACATTGTGTATTCCATTCATACCTCCCTTTGTTAGCACTACGCAGAAACTGGAGTTGCTAGTCAGACAGAAAAGCTCCATTCCATAATAAACAGCATGAACTATTTATAACCTGAAAACATCTTTATTATTTTTTTCCCTCAAGAAAAAAGAAAATTTCACACAATACTGTTAAATACACATCACCAAGGACTTCAGGTCTGTAGGCCCGGTGCTGCTTCCTCGGGCCTTGCCCAGTGGAACAGATGGCAGTGTGGGCGTTAGGTATCAGCCTCCTGGCAATCTGAACATCTGTTACCGTTAGAAAATGCTAATTGCCATCAATCAGGACAGCACCTACCCACATTTACATGCGAGTGCGTGCATGCACACACATACACACCAAAAAAAAATAATAATAATACATCTAAATTTCTCCAAGCACAACACTACTTGCATGTTAAATAGCCAGAGGAGATGAATGTCCACATGAGGAGCTAACCACGAGGAGGGGACTTGATTAGGAATGCATCATGCAGAGGCTAGGAATCTCTTTCCAAAACCTGACCATGTTCAATAACAGTAACTAAGTTTTATACAGTGATTTAAGGTCTGCAAAGCACTATATATGTATTATGTCATTCTATTTACCCAAAAGTAAGGGAAGAAGCAGGAGTCACAAAACGAGAAGGTGCAATTCACCTCAAGCCCTACCTCCTGTCTTGGAACTGCACTCGCTTGTGTGAACATAAGCCAGACTCGCTCTTATTTTTCTTATTACGTTATACGCCAAAACAATCAGGTCATGAATCAGGTCACAGTGGAGTTGATAGCTCTTTTCGCTCTTTAAGAAAGCATTATGTCCTGTATTATATTGTGATTCATACATGTTATTTTACCTTTTCAAGACAAGGGAAAAAAAAAACACATGGTACTCTGCAAGCCCTGATAAGCTTCCAGACTCCCATATATATTCCTGCCTGGACCTTTACCCCCAGAACTCAGTTCCATAATTAAATTCTGAGCAATGTATTTCCTCCTCACACTTTTCAAACCTAGCCCTCTAAACAACTTCCACTTACCATTTATAAGTACCTACTACGTGTCAGCCATTGTACTAGGTCTGAGAGACAGCAAAACAAATGAAAATAGCCTTTGCTCTCAAGGAGGTTACTTGTGCTCTACTGGAGGTAAAGTAACAAAGCAGATGTCACATACACATAAGGTCATTTTGGTAGGGCACGAATACAAAATCTGGGGAAGGGACTTAATTTCAGAGGTGACACTTGAACTGAACATCGATTAGAGGCAGGGTTTCCAAGAAGCAGAAATAAGAAAGGAATCCATTCCAAGCATGGGAGACAGGAGAGGTGCAAAGGAGGCATTTAAAACATCAGCAAGACAAAAAGCAAGCTAGTTTGGCCAGAACATAGTGTGCAAGGGGCAGAAACTTACTTAAGTCTGGAAAGAAGGGCTTGAACCAATCTGTAAAACATTTTAAATACCAAACAGAGGAATCTGTATTTAGTCCTGGAGGGAATAGGAAGCTACTAAATATTCTTTAGTAAGGGGGCGACATGATCACTATACAACAACCCAGCCTTTTCAAGAATTAAAGACTCTTAGATACAGAAGAAACCTAAGAGATAGTCTAGAGCAGGGAGTTGTAATCTGGTGTGGTGTATACGTGTGTGTGTGTGTGTGTGTGTGTGTGTGTGTGTATATATAATATATATGTATGTATGTATGTGTGTGTGTATATATATATATATATATATGTATATATATACACATAATAGTACAAAGGAAACCACTTCCATTGAAGTGCAATATCTATGCACACCTATACATATATATCACACATACATCTATATTTCAATATAATTGGTTTTCCTTGTAACTTTATGTGGTTAACTTATTTAAAACATTATTCTGAGAAGGGATTCATGGTCTTCAGTAGATTACAGAAAGGGTCCATGGCAAAAAAAAGGTTAAGAATCCCTGATCTAGACTAATCCTCAAGAGAAGCTTGAATGCACTGTACAACATACCCAATAAATGACCATCTGACATCCAATTAAAGATCTCAGTATTAAGTAACATATCCCAGCTTTGGGGCATATGGATCTTATGCTTTTAGCCCTACAGTGTTCCAGACAGAACTTCTCACACAATGCCTTAATGAGAGTTGTGGAAAAGCTTTCCTTCTAGCCTCTGACCCTATTGTCCCCTTGTTTCTTAGGTAACTCTGTATCTAAGAATTGATTCCTCACCCTGTTCTCTCCCTCATTTCTCTATTCCAGTTCTGATTCATTCAGCTTCTCAGGGCATTGCTGTTCTGAAATATCTGCAAGAGAAAATGAAGCTAGTCCCTAATATTGAGTTAAATTAAGTAATGCAAGCAAGCTAATCCTCTGCCACCCTTTTAAATAAAAGACAAAACTTTAACCAAAGTATATGGAGAGCTGAGCTTAGAATGAGGAAGACCTGGGTCCAGATCGTTTTGCCACCCTTCTCCCACCTCTCCCATTTAAGTGAGGGAGTTACTTAAGCTCCAAGCATCTTAGACAATTCACTACTTATCTACTAAGAGAGACAGTTTACTATATGCCTCAAGAGGCCATTTCCAGGCAAAGAGCTCATTTATGCTTATGAAATCACAGATCCTTCATATATGAAAGTAAGAGAGGAGGTCTTTATTTATTTATTACCCATGCTCTTTGAGTATTGCATTGTCCAGATAAGTAAATAAAGAGGTATTTAGTCAACCAAAGGTTAAATTCATCATATAAGCTCTATAGTGTCAACCTCACCATCCAACCAGGGGAAGTTAAGAACAAGAATGGGAAATTCATAGAGGTCAGGGTTGGATTAGAGCTAATCAGGAACCCCTTCATGCGAGAAATATTAAGGTCCTGCTGCTTCACGAAGAAAGTCGTTTAAGCCAGTATTTGTAATTTGAGGGTCTTTGGCATTTCTGGGGAAAGTACGCTAAATTTTGAAATAATGAAAAACATTGATATTCCAACAATTTTTTTCCAAAAGAATATTTTGCTAATTTTCCTCTTGTGTAGCAGTTGCTGTTGCCAGGCTTTGTTGCTAAGGGGTAATGCAATTGGTTTGTGGAATACACTCAGGCTATTGGTAGACAGGTTTCTATAGGGAGTTACATAATTATGGTTGATTAGTGAGGTCTCCAGGTTTCAACTCACCTGGTGTAATTAACAGTACCAGGTGGGATAAACGGCTTAAGGGAAAAAATGGCTCAAAGAATATATGTGGCATAATGTGGCAAATGATGTCATAGCACTCACATCGTGGTTTTCTGATTATGTAATAATAGTATTTTGAAAATTGTTATATTACTGATTTTTTTAGTCCTGGAAAATCTTTCTAAGATATTCAAATATCTATCTATACTCATCTGGATCTTTGTGTATGCCTATATGCAAACACATCCATGGACTGCTATGCATACATTTATATGTATGTACACACACATACACAGTGTGTATGGCACTGATATCTCCCATCTCCGTGCTTTTGCACTATCCCCCATGCCTGGGATACATTCCCTGCTTACTTTCATCTCTCAGAAGCCAGTTTCCTTTAAGGTTCAGCTAGACTTTGTCCCTGAGGGCTTCCCTAATCCTCCATCTACTAATGCCTTTACTATGTATGAAATCACCTGGCATCTATTTTTGTTTGCGCCTATACATGTACAATGTCGTCTCTTCCAACTACATTATAAATTCCTTAAAGGAAGAAATTGTTTTTGCTTTTGTCTTTGTATCTCTAGTGCTAAGGACAGTGCCTGGCACAACAACTTCTTTGTTGACACTAAATTCTTAAGTGAGCCCTTTCTATCGCTACCAACTTGCATGACTGTTCCATTCTATCTGACATTCTCTGAAATATGAAGATCAACTCAAGCAATGGCTTTTGATAGGGAAGAGGTTATAAAATCCTATTCCACTCCGACACCGAAGCCCCAACATGACTTTTAAAGCATAATTAACATCTTTCACACACACATATGAAATACTATTGTGAACATTTCACCTCTGAACCCTTGTTTTCCCAAAAACCCTCAAAAAAGAAACATTAAAATTCCTACCAGTTTTTATCCCTGACATTTCTTCTGAATACAAAGCTTTTAGTAGACACTTGTTTGCTTTTTCTCATCCTCTAGTTACGTTCCCTGTAATAATTGGTATCAAGTGGAATATTATACCCAAAACTGTTGAGTGCCAGACAGTCCTATTAGTATCTTTGTCCAGAATTCAAGGTTTCTCACAATTGAAGTCCTCGCAGCACTTTGTAGTTAGGAATCTTAGGGAAAGAGAATCCTTTATCTCTGGATGGACCCACAGCTTCACACATTGACTAAGACTTTGTTTTCTCTATGTTCCCTCAGAAAGGAAGATGGGTATTCATTACCTGGGCTATAATCTATGCTTATCAAAATATGGTGATTTTCATCTTCAATGCAGTAAGTAAATGACAAACACAAAAATATACAACCATGCTGAAGGGCTATAAATTGATGTTGTCCAACCTTAACACTGCCTTACTGTAACAAGGCAATCCTTTTATTCCTCCCTAATTGATGACCTAACTCATATCCCAATGTAACTATTTCAAACTTACTATTTTCTCTTCAGTCTTCCCACATATCCCTTTCCATTCCCATCTCTCTCAGCTGAAGACCTAGACTTACACTTTAGTAAGAAAATTGAGGCTGTCTGAACTAGATGCCCTCTTCTCCCCTTCTCTTCATCTCAAACCCCCCTGACATTGTACTTTGTTCTCATTTCCTTTCCCTACTCTGACAATAAGGCAGCTCTTTTCCTTGCCAACCCCTCAGCAATTGCCCTTGATCCAAACCCTTTATGTCTTTTCAAGGAGACCCTCTCCTCTGGAATCTTTAACCTCTCCCTATTGACTCTTTTCCTGCCTGCCTTTAAATATATCTCAATATCCTACATTCTTGGAAGAAAGAAAAGAAAAGAAAAAACTTTACTGGACTCTTATGTCCCCTTAAACTATCCTCTTATATTTCTTCTCCTTTTCTAAGTCAAACTCCTAACAAAAGCTGTCACTTCTACTTCTTTCATTTCCTCTGCTTACCTCTTACCCACTCCTCTGCCCTTTGCAATCTGGCTTCATAACTAATTACTCAGCTGAAACTGTTCTCACCAAAGTGTCCTCATCCTTCACAACCTATCTGATGACACTGTGGCCACTCTCTCCTCCTGGATATTCTCTGGGTTTTTGTGACACTACTTTGTCCTGATTCTTCTCCTACTTGTCTAACCACTTTTTCTGAGACTCCTTTGTTGGATCATCATCCATATCATGGCACCCCGCCCCCAAGTATGGGTATTTTCCAAGATTCTATACTAAGTCTTCTTTTTCTCTTCCTTTACATTCTTTATCTTGGCTACTTCCTCAGCTCCCATTAGTTTCATTATCATCTCTATGCAAGCAACTGATGAATACATGTGTGTATGTATACATTTATGTATATGCCCAAGCTCCATGACCAATCACCAATTAGACATTTCAAATGCATAATGTGTAAAACAGAACTCATCTTTTCCTTGGAACCTACCTCTTAAGTTTCCCTGGTTCTGTCAAAGTCATTACTATTACTAGTCCCCTAGGTTAATAATTTCAGCATCATCCTTGATTCTGCAATCTTCTTCACTTCATATATCCAGTTAGTTGCCAAATCTTGACTTTTCTACCTCCACAACATCTTTCAAACTGGATACCCTCTTCTTACTCCTACAGCCACCACTTTTGGTCAGGCCCTCATGACCTCTCACCTAGATTATGACAGAAGCCTCCCAATGGTCTCCCTCCTTTAATATCTCTCCACTCTAGTCCACCTACAGATGGATGCCAAAATGATTTTCCCAAAGGGCATGTCTGATCACGTCATTCCTCTATTCAATTAAGTGACACCCTATAGCCGGTAGGAGAAAATATAAATTCCTCTGTTTATCTTTTAAAACATTTCATAACTTGGTCACAAGCTATTTTTCAACCTCATTGTAAATTATTCCTCTCCAAGCACCCTGTGATCCAATCCAACTGGCCTTCACTCTGTTCTTCACATGACTCTCCATTTCCTATCTTTGCACTGGCCATTCCCATGCCTGGAATGTATTCTTTTCACAATTTCCACTCAAAGGATCTTTCTTCCTTCAAGTTTCAGCTTATTAAGTACCTCTTTCTACACTGTGCTTCTCCTGAAGCCTCCACCTGCTGGTGCCTTCCCTCCTAATCTCCAGCCATCCTGTTCTTATTTTGCCACTTGACCCAGATGGCTCTGGAGGAGAAAGTGAGACTGGTGACCTTGCACAGCCCTCCCTCATTTAAATCCAATTCACTTGTAAGTCAGGGCATCATCTGCCTGATGTCATGGTCCTCTTCAAGAACTGACGACAAGGGGCGGCTAGGTGGTGCAGTGAATACAGCACTGGCCCTGGAGTCAGGAGGACCTGAGTTCAAATCCAGCCTCAGACACTTGACACACTTACTAGCCATGTGACTTTGGACAAGTCACTTAACCCCAATCGCCCTGCAAAAAAAAAAAAAGAACTGAGAACAAACAACAACAATAACTCTGTTTTGAAGTACTTTGTATTTATTTGTAGTTATTCTCCTTGTATTCATCCTGTACGTGTTTTTAAAGGTACTTAGGGTCTACCCCTTTAGAATTTAAGCTCCTATTTTTGTATTCCTAGCACTTAGGCACTTAATTTTTGTTGACTGATAAATTTAGAACAGGGCTTCTTAATCTAAAGCTATAAAGTTTCAAATAGTATATTGATAATTATATTTCAGTGTAACTGGTTCCCTTTGTAATTCTACATACTTTATTTTATACATTTTACAACCTTATTCTGAGAAGAGACCGCAAAGGCTTCACCACATTGTCAAAGGCATCCACGAACACAAAAAGGGTTAAGACCTCCCTGATTAAGGAAACCAAATAAGCAGGTATTTTCTTTCTTACCCAACAACCATTCTTGCCAATGCTCTTCGTTCAGGGTTCTGCTATAGAAATTCCCTATAGCCCTCCCCCGAAGATTCAGGAAAAGGAGTCACAGGGCCACCCACTTCCTGGCACAGAGTTGTCCACCACTGTGATGGTTTGTTAGACTTAGTTGTTACAGGGTGGTCAGGAATCACAGGGGAAGTAACAGTAATTTGTTTTTTAAAGCAGACCATTTAAAAGACCACTCCTTCCCCGGAGGGATTCTCATTTTTTTTTCTTGCCCCTTTGCCTCAACCAGCCTTTTTTCACACCTTTCTCTATGATCACTCCTTGTTCTGCCACACACGCACAACTTTCTAGCTTCAGGCCACCATTTTATTTGTTGAGAGTTGAATAATGACTTGGATCTTTATTAAGAAACTAGTAAGGCAAAGATTAAATACTCAAGCCGTGATTTCTATGGCTAGGTTGCACAGTGCATAGAGCACCAACTCTGAAATCAGGAGGACCCGAGTTCAAATCTAGCCTCAGATACTACAAACTGTGTTAATCCTGTGTACTTCAATTCCTCCTCTGTAAAATGAGCTGGAGAAGGAAATGGCAAACGACTCCAATGTCTTTGCCAAGAAAACCCCAAATGGAGTCACAGAGAATCAGACACAACTGGAACAACTCAACAACAAAAATTTTGATCCCATTCCACTCTACTTCCAAGGCAAAAACAGAACAAAGCTCTAAAATTTATCTTCAAAATAACTTTTTAAAGCAAAATTGTATTTTCCCCCCAATATGAGTTACTTTCATTGATTGCAAATGGGGCAAATAACCTATTCCAGTGTAAATATGATAAAAAGAACGCTGCACTAGTTGTCAAAAGTCCTGTATCCCGGGCCAGTCTCTGTCATCTGATTTCCTTTATAACCTTGGCTAAGAGGTTTTATCACTCTGATCTTTCCTCAACTACAAAACTGAGAGACTGACCCAGAAAACTTCTAAATTCCTTTTCATATCTACATCTTCAAGTCTGGGATTAGAAGCTGGGTAAATTCAAGGCACTGGTTCATTGATCTAAGATTATGATTGTCAATATGCAAGAGATCCTGGGTTCAAATCCTGAACAAGGCTTTGTCTCATCCTCTTAGAGACAGATGGTACAGTGGATATTATGGTGTATTTAGAGTCAGGAAGATCCAAGTTTAGATCTACTTCACACACTTAATAGTTGTGTGACTGTGGGGAAATGGCTTAATTTCTCCCTACCTCAGTTTCCTTATCTGTAAAATGGGGATAATAATGGTAGCTATCTCTAGGGTTGATGTGGGGTGTGTGTGTGTGTGTGTGTGTGTGTGTGTGTGTGTGTTGTTGTGTGTTTGTGCCCTTCATTCTCAAAGAGAACCATGACATCAGGGAGGTGATGACATGATTTGGAATTGACACTGATTTGAGTGAGGGAGGGCTGTGCAAGGTCGCCAGCCTCAATTTCTCCTCCAGGGTCGTCTTGGTCCAGTGGCCAGATATTGATCAGGACAACTGAAGATGGCCCACAATGCAATGGGAGGCCCTGGCCCTTTTAGACCAAGGTCTTTTCAGGTGCTCACTTTGAGTGAGGCGATGCCCATCTAGTGAATAGGCCCCTCTTTAAGAAGTGAATCAAAGGGTGGCCCCTTAAAAAAATCAAACTAGGAGGGGAAGACCCTCAGGATTGCTGGCCAAAGGAGAAACAGTTAATATCTACATTCACTCAGAGCCAGGAGGGCCCCAAAATAGCCATTAAGTGGTGTTTGGGCAGGGACCTCTTGTCCCGTCTTGGAGATTTACAGTGAATTGGGTTTAAGGTTTGGTCATTGAGAAAGAAATCAAGACAGTAAACCTCAAATTAATTAGCATTTGGCCATCAAAAATTTCCCTTCCTTTTGACAGAATGCCCTCAGCTTAGGGGAAAAAAGATGGAAGGGGAGGGAAGGGGAAGGGAGAAGAAGAGAAGCTGAGTGACCCAACTGGAATTGGAGACCTGGGTCCCCATTCAGGCAGCCTGGACTATGCACAGGTTGTGTTTGTCCTTCATTCTCAAAGAGGACCAGGACATCAGGGAGAGGATGACATAACTTGCAGCAGGGCTGTTGTGAAGACCAAATGAAGTAGCACATATAAAGTTCTTTTACAGGTGAAGAAGAAGAGGAGGAAGAGGAAGAGAAGTAGACAACAACAATGACAAGGATGATGAGAGCTCAAACCACAACAGGCAGGTATTACCAACCTTAATTACGTTTGAGAGTTACATTCTCTGAATAGACCAACAATTCTTACCCTAGGTACGTCATGGACCCAAAGACGTCTTCTCAGAAGAATATTTTTTAAAATGTATAAAATGTATAACATGCAGAAGATTACAATGGAAACCACTTATATTGAAATACAGCAATCAAAAAAATTTTTTTAAGTTCACATATGCCAGGTTTAGAACCACTAAGATTAAAACAACTCTCACAGAGCAAGGGGAACCAACAATTGAACATCAGAAATTATGCTACTTTTCTTCAAAACTTTTGGACCACTGGTATGGAAAATGGTGAGTGATCCAATGGCATTCTGGTATACCAATCAGAGAAATTATTTATCACAGTACAATTAAAAGACATCTAACATGGCTGCTGACAGTCTTCTGCTTACTGAGGGCAAGGGAATTACTTTGCTCCAACCAACTTCCTTGGATACAAATTGCAGAACAGACCCAAAATCTGTTTGTTTGTCAGACAGTACTAACTATAATCTCTCAACAGATCACAGTAGCATTCCTCAGATCAATTAACCTAAATAATATTTCTGGGCTTGAAATGCCTTTGACAAAAGCTACAAATTCTGGCCTGGGAAAACTTCCTCAGGTTAAAAGCAGGGGAAATTGTAGAACAAAATTAAAGCAAATAAGTCATTTTATTTGGAAAAGTTACATACGTCATTTGTATTTAGGGTCACAGATAGGAAATGACTCTGTGATCACATCATATAAGGAAATCCCAAATGAAGAAGCTCCTTCTGCCATTGTAGGTCAGTTTTCTCTCTGTACTGTATGGTCTTAGAGGGTTATCTAGAGTACTGAGGTTAGGGAAC
>CM053584.1:176946850-176970816 GCA_028627135.1 Pseudochirops cupreus | reverse complement strand
TAGTTATCTGCATTGTCCTATCTCTCTCTCTACCTTTTAACTGCCAAATTATGAGACACATTGTCTACATGCGCTGCCTCCAGTTCCCCACCACCTACTTACTCACTTTTCAATGTTGCAATCTGTCTTCTCACCACACAACTCTACTGAAATTGCTCTCTCCAGCCACCAACAATCATTTAACTGCTAGATCTTATTACCTTTTGTCTTTATTTTCCTTGACCTCCCTGCAGCTTCTGACACTGTTGGCACCCCAAATCCAACATCTCTTCCTCCCTTACCTTCTATGAAACTCCTCTTTTCTGATTTTCCTTTTACTTGTCTCTGGTTTACTTACTGAAATATCATCCATCACCTAATACTGGTGTCTTCTAGACCTCTTTCCTAGTCATTTTTCTTTCTACATTCTCTGATTTAGTGAGCTTATGAACTTCCATGGGTCCAGGTATCGTCTACATAAAATATTACCAAATCTATCTATGCAGCCCTAATTGCTCTCAAATGCTTGGCCTTCCAAAGCCAAAATATCCACAACAGAACTTCTTTCCCTACTAACTCATCTCTCCTCCAAATTTCAGTATCTGTAGAGGATACATCTATGCTGCCAGTCAACCAAACTCAAAGTCATCCTTTACTCTTAAATCGACCACACACCCAATCAGCAACCAAGTCTTACTGATTCTCACACTATTTGAATCTGTGCCCTTTCCTCCAGCTAAATGGCAACCATTTCAGTTCAGGTCTTTTGCCCTAGTTTAACTAGTATTAAAATTAATCTCCATGTTTTCACTCCTCTCTTTAATATATCTTCTCCCCAGCTATTAAAATAATCTTCCTACGGCACCGGTGTGACCTCGTTACTCACATGCTCAACAACCTTTATTGGCTACCAATTTGCTTCCACAATGCAACACAGTACAAATACAGAACTCTACAATCCATATCCAAATTACTTTTTCAGTCTTATTTCATACTATCCTCCAATATACAATATGTATTCTACCCAAATTGGATTATTAGATGTTTCCTGAAATCATCCTTTTCATTCCATGTACCGCATTCACACTGGACATTTCCCATGCCTAGACACATTCCTCATCATCTCTGACTCTTAATTCCTTGTCTTCTTTCAAGTTTCAACTTCAGAGGTAACTTCTGCACAGCTTTCTCTAATCTCCCTCAACCCCATATTTCTAGTGCTCTCTCTCTTTTCAAATTACATTGCATTATCCTTTCTCACTATATTTTTTTTATCCTCCAAAAGAATATGACTTCCTTGACAGTAGGAACTATTTCCTTTTTCTGTTTTTATCCTCAGCATCTAGCACATGCTGGCATATATTAGGGACTTGAAATATTTAAATTAAAAATGTTGAATCGAGAGACTTTGGTAAGTGCTTTCTTGGATCATATGTAAATTATGTCTATAGCATTCCCTTGAATTACCAGCATAGCAACTGTCAGAAAAAAAAAAAAAGGAAATGTGATCAGAACAATTTATTCAATAACAACATTGTAAAGACAAAAATTTTTTAAAGACTTTAGAATTCCAAGCAATGTAATAACAAACCATGATTCCAGAGGCTTGATAATACATTCTAGTCACTTCCTAAGAGAGAGGTGATGCACATCAGTTGTAGAAAAAGACATTGATTATTTTGAACTTGGCCAATGCAGAAATTTATTTTGCCTGACTATGTATAGTTGTTAAAGGGGTTTTGCTTTTCTTTCTCCTTCTTTCTTTCTTTTTCCCAATCAAAGAGGTTAGAAGTTGCAGTCAGGAAAACAGATTTGTGTTAATTGAAAAAATTTAATTAACCTTTTAAAAGGAAATAAGATGAGACTATAATGATAAAACCAAGTTGGTTCTTAGTGACCACTATATTCCTTTCTAAATGCTCACAAACCATCCCTTTAATAATACACTAAAGAATTCTGTTAGGAAATTAAGCTCACTGGCCTATCTTGTACTAATGCTCTTCCCTTAAAAAAAAAATCAGTACATCGGGCCCTCTCCAATCCTATAGCACTTCTTCTATTCTTCACATTTAAAAAATCAGACATGTATGACACTTACCCACCCACACTCACATGTATTCTCTCATTTTTTTAAAACAATAGACAAATGAAAGAAAGAAAAATTGCAGGTCATCCTGCCTTTTGCCTTTATGTATCTAATGCCATTTGGCACATATTTAGAAGTTGCCATTTGGCATTTACTTAGAAGTAGCTAAGTGGCACAATAGATGCAATGCTAAACCTGGAGTCAGGATAACCTGAATTCGAATCCTACCTTACACACTTACTAGTTGTGCGAGTGACCTTAGGAAAGTCAATTCAGCTCTCTGAGCCTCAGTATGCAAAATGGGGAAAATAATATCACTTACCTCACAGGGGGACCAAATGAGTTAACATATGTAAAACACTTTTGCAAACCTTTACATGCTATATAAATGCTAACTGTTTGAAAAGCATGATATAATGAGAAGAGCACTCAACTTAGGAGTCAAAAGGTCTAGGTTTGATTCCTGGCTCTGTCATTTGCTAATTGTGTGAAATCAATTCACCTGAATCTTAATTTCTTTATCTGTAAAATGGGGGTAATAATACCTGTCTACCTACTTTACAGGATGGTGAGTAGAGAGCTCTTTGTAAACTATCAAGTGCTATATAAATGTGAATGCTATATGCAATTATAAGCACTATCCTACCCTCAAGAGGTTTATAATCTAGTTAGGGAAATGAAATATTGAGGAATAATGTACCAAGAAAGTAACACTGGCAATTTGAGCAACTCACCATTTGCTGTCTTGATTTCTATTAAACATCAGTCTTCTTCTCCTTTAGCATTTTGTAGCCATTCCCTATTATATTCAAGTATATTATGATCCTCTGCATGTCTCAAAGCTATGACTTTGGAATTTTTATTTCCTGAATTACTACACTGTCTTCCCAGCTTCTGCATATATTTTGGCCTTCACAATTCTGATTTCTTTCTTTCAACTTGTCTTATTTTCTCCCTCCTGTCCACATCAAAATCATATTTCCCTCCCAAAAGTATTCTTTCAATCTCTTTGCCTAAGAGTCTTCTTCAGTGCGTGTCTAAAATCATTTGTAACTAGGCTTTCACCCTGGGGCATTTCTTGTGCTGCTGTCTATGCTGAAGATGTGACACTGGATTGGGGGAAAGAATATTGAGTGAGTCTCTGTGCGTGTGTGTGTGAGAGAGTATAGAGTAGTTCGTGGCAGCTTCTTCAAGGAGAGCAACATACGTGACCCAACACTTAGGAACAGACACATGGAAAGACTTTGGAAGCTGCAGGCAATGCAGGGAATGCTGTCTCTTCAACATATCCCTAATCTTCAGCATGCTTCCCTGAATACTTCTGAGAGAGAATTTTCCTTTAGATGAGATCAGGCCAAGTCTTGGTTGAGCTGATAATTCGTTGTTTGCTATTGTGTATTTTCTGGTATACTCTAATCTGCACAACCTCCCCAATTTCTGTTTGTCATTTTGTTTGAATAAATGAGTTTACTACTATATACTCTTTGTGATAGTCTTTTGTGTAACAAGCAATTCATGAGAAGTAATCAAGCCAGTGAGTATAGGCTGGGGGCTACCTTTTCCCTTAAGAGTAATCAAGGAAAAAGCTTTGTTTTGAACCCCCCAAAAATAGTAGCCTTAGGCCATCAATATTGGAGAGGGGCTGGCAGATAGATATCATTCTAGTCCAATACCCTAGTTGGAGATGAGAGAAAAATTATTGATTTAACTAAATTGATTTAAATAAAAAATTAAAAGAAAAGGAACAAGAACAAGAACTGTGTAGCTCCAGGTTCTGGATTTTCTCCCCTTTATATCCCACACTACCCACTCCACTCCCACTAGCACACTGGCTGGAGTAAACGTAGTGCCCCAGGCTCTCCTCCTTTCCTCAGAAGTGAGTCAGGTCTCAGATCATATCTATACAAACTTTACATAAGCCATATCAATGAATTTAGACAACCTATGTGGACATAAACAAATTACTCGTCTACCAAAATACCACTCCAGTCCTAGGAAACCTTTTCAACAGATCACAGTTGGTCCACTCATCAGTCTGAAATGCATTGTGTCTATTCCATGTCTGTTTCTGTCAAGAACCCCAAAGACACTCCCTCCTCAGGGAAAGATTGTAAATTTCTGCTTCTTCCTTCCTATGACAAAAGTCTATGCTTAGTACTTGTAGCACGAACTGTTTATTTTTAGATTTAGATTTTGGGTCTTTTCTTTCTTTCTTTCTTTTTTTTAATCTTAGCTTGCTCTCAAGACCGTTCTCAACAGTGGGATGGTGAGATGTGGGTGGGGGAGACAAAGTGAATTGGGGACGCTAGAAAGTAACTCAGAAAATTAACACAGATTCTTTCCCTTTCCATAGCCTTCTATGACTGCCTGGGACTCTCTCTAAGAGATAGCTTCTGTATGGTCATTCTTCCTCCTTTTGGTTCAGACCTTGATGGCACTACTGGTTTAGGGAATCTCCAGTGCAAGAACTCATGCCTATAAATCTGTACCTAATCTATAACTTAAAAGAGTCATAGAGCTAACTGGGGTACTAATAATTTAAATGACTTGCTCAAGGTCACACAGTTGTCAGGTGTCAGAGTCAGCATGTGACCCCCAGATCTTCTTGACTCCAAGGCCAGCCCTCTATTCATTTCACAATATTTCATCTATCTTAAATGGAGCCCTCATTATTCTAAGCCCTAGCTGCTTCAGAAGAACATCTACCTTTCTAGTACAAAGTGATACAAAAAGAAAATGAACAAGAATAGAAATTGTTCCTGGTTTAAAATTTCAGCACATTCTAGGCACAAGTCAACAGGCAAATTAATAATAATAATAATAATACTTTATATATACAGAGAAATTTAAGTACTTTCTCTACAACAAATCTGAGGTAGATCTTCCAAGTATTATTATACCCATGTTTCAGATGAGAGAACTGAGGTTAAATGACTCACCCAGAATCATAATATGAATAAAGATGAAAACAGGGGATTCAAACCCAGTTCTTCTAATAAGTCCTATTCGGTATATTATTTTACCTCTAGAGCAGTATGATTTCTCCAAACAGCCAAGCTTCTCCTAAAAACTAAGAGCCCCACGAATACTTGGCTTCAAGTCACCTGTCTGAGCTCCTAGGTATTTTTTTTTAAAGGTCTTTATATTACATCACGTCCTGTTCAAATGCAAGTCACAGGGGTCTGGGTCCTAGTTTCATTCTTAGAGTCTAGCTTTTAATTGACATGACTCTCTCTCTCTCTCTCTCTCTCTCTCTCTCTCTCTCTCTCTCTCTTTCTACCTATCTTGCCCTATTCCACTATAATCATAAACCTAAGTGCCTTTCTTTAAAAAAAAAAAAGGCACCATGGGATTCCCCCATCTTCCTGCCTTCTTGGTTTTGCACAATTGTTAACACTGCTGGGATTCTTGCCCCACCTCTACTCCCTCATATACACTAACTCCATTCTGCCCATCTAGACCATGGTCCAGCCCAGATGCTATTACCTTCCATGATCCTCTCAAATGAAAGTGATCTGCACCATCGAAAAACTTTTATGATACTTTGTCTTTTTCTGATGTGCCTAGATAGTTATAGTCTTATCTTTCCAACTAAATTGATTGAAGGCAACTCACTTCAACTCTATGGGCCTCAGTTTTCTCATCTATAAAATGACTAGATTCGACTAGAATGATATCTAAGGTTCTATCATTTGGAAAGCTTTTCAACCTTTGATCCTCCTGTTCATTTCCTAAGGGCAGATGAGGAACTTAATTTACTCTTGGTGTCCCTAAAATTTAGCCTAAGGCTTTATACATACTATATATTTTTAGATGTAAGAATTGTCTCCCCCATTAGAATAGAAGCCTTTTGTGAATGGGAGTTATTTCATTCTTTATACTTGTAACCACAGGGCCTAGCACATAACAGGCACTTAATAAACACTTATTTGCTTGATTATGCTTAATAAATATTGAATGAAGATTAAATATCACCGCTCCCAATTCCACCATAATAAAAACTGATTTCTTACTTAGAGTTTTAAGGCTTGAAAAATGTTTCTAGTTCTCTTACTTCTTACAGGACTACCAATCCCCACCACCATGACGACCAGGCCCTTTGTGATCCAGTGATACTTGGCCTCCTTGCTGTCTCTCACACTGGATACTCCATCTGTACAATCTGGTATTTTCACCCACTGTCCTCTGTGCCTAAAATGTTCTACCTCCTTACCACTGCCTCCTGGCTTCCTTCAGGTCTCAGCTAGAATTCCACTTTCTATAGGAAGTCTTCCCTAGTACCCCTTAGTACTAGTGCTTTCCTGATCTCTTTTTCTCTAGGTTAGCCAGTATATCTCTTGTTTGTACGCAGTTCTTTGAACACTGTCTTTCCATTAGACTCTAAGGTCCCCCAAAAGCAGTGACTGTCTTTTAGCCTTCTTTATTACCTCCAGAACTTAGTACAGTGCCTGATACAGAGAGGGCACTTAATAAATGTGTGTGTTTATTAACTATGTTATTTCATTGTTATAACGTGAGGTAGGTGCTATTATTATCACTATCTTATAAATGACAAAACTGAGGGCTCAGAGAAGGTGATGACTCCTTCAGGGTCTTACAACCAGTAAGCATATTAGGTGAGGTTTGAACCCAAGGTTTTCCCGACTCCAGGTCCAGCATTCTACTCGGTATATCAGGATGCTATGCTCCTTTCAGACTTTTTCCATATGGGAAACAGCCAACAAAGCCATAAGTTCCCAGCTCCAGTGCTTAGCACTACATCTGGAAACTTCTCACTCTTAATTGTCCTAAATGCTTTAACACACTGAGTGACTAATAGACACTAATTGGACGACTTTAGCATGGAGCATTTACTTGAGAATGTGGCAGACATTGCCCTCTGTGACTGACTGGGACTCTTGTTGAGAGGTAGCTGCTGAGCAGTTAACTATTAGCCAAAAGTCCACATAAAAATCCTTCCACTGTATTCTTCTTTTAAAAAAATAAAAAGATTATAACATTATGGCCAAAGTACAATTTCATGGCTAAATCAGCAAGAATGGGTCAGAGGAAGAATAAAGACCTCAAACTAAAAACAGGAGGGAAAAAATTATACTTCTAATCAATGTGACTAATATCAATACACTAAATCTGTCCAAAGACCTAAAAGGTGCAGCAGTAAAATGATTCTCCTCTGCTCCTCAGATCCTGTTGAACACCACTTCCAACAGCAGGAGTGGAGAACCTGCAGCCTTGAGGCCACATGTGACCCTCTAGGCCCTTTGGATTTGACCAAATCCAAATTTTACAGAACAAATCCCCTTCATAAAAGGGTTTGTTCTATAAAACATGGACTCAATTAAAAGGCTGAACCCAAGGACCTAGAAGGCCACATGTGGCCTCGAGGCTGCAGGTTCCCCAACTCTGTCCTGGAGCAACATCTTCCACTTAAATATTGTCTATGCACCTTGCTCTTGATCCTAAGGCTTTCTATCAAGAAAACTCAAAGGGCATACAATGATCATGCCTTCTACACTTCACTTGGTACCCAACTGATGGTCTCGGTCCCTGAGACTTTTTAATTTCCAGGTTTCAGAGATCTGCCACAACTGATCCATCTTCAGTCACGGCAACAATAACAAAGCACTCAGTTCCATCATATGTTCCCTCTTTCTCTTCTGATCCATGCTGCCACATATTCCAGACCTTAAACAGGCTCTTAAGGATTTAATTCCAAGGGAAGAAAGGATACAAAAATTCAGAAATTATATACTTGGCTAAGGTGTAAATAGAAATTGAAAATAATAACAAGTAACTATAAAAGATTCTATCTAACACAACCTGGATAGTGTTATGTAAGCTTGTTCATCTATCCCATCTACCTAAAGTTCGCCTAGCTGAGTCTTCTGCTGATTTGATACTTTCTATAAAACGGAGAAAATAAGACTTACCTCTTAGGGTTGTTTTCAGGATAAAATGAAAATTTTATAAAGCACTCTGCATACCTTAAAGGGCTAGCTATCATCACCATCATCATCATCATCATCATTTCCTGATAAGAAATCAAGAATCCAAAATGTCACTCACTTTTGGCCCCCAAAACAAGAACAGAACTTTTCCATTCCAGAACAGTCCCAAATAAATTGGAATTTGCTCACTTAAGCCTTCTACCTCAGAATATATTTATCTGTTCTATAGTACAGAGTCCACTCTCAGCCCATTCAGAAGCTCCATTGTTGCCAGGGGGCTTTTTGGGTATGCTCTCTCCACCCTAAATGGGAAAGGAATAAAAAGGAAGTTCTGAAAATATGTTTCTTATCCTTAGTGTAAGGGATAAGATACTAGCGTTGGACTTAGGAAGACCTGAATTTGAATCATGCCTCAGATACCCTGGGCAAGTCACTTAATTTCTCAGCCTTAGTTTCCTCATGTGTAAAATGGAGATGATAATAGCTAATAAATCTCCTTCAGAAGGTTGTTGTGAATATCCAATGAGTTAATGTGTGCAAAGCACTTAGGAAGCTTTAGGGCACTAAATAAATGTAAATAAATAATAATTATAAGTCAAACAAATTGTATGTGTAAGTTAATAAAAATATTATATTAGAATACTATACAAATATTAACATTATCATTATTATTATTCCATAATGGGTACTTAATAAATGTTCAGAGAATGAGTGACTAGTAACCAGGACCTTAAAATCACACTTGCTACTCTTTACTTCATATTTCTGATAATAACAATATTAACTCACATTTACACAGCCCTTTAAGTCTTACTTATATTATCTCCTTTGACCCTCACTTAATAAGACTGTACAACAGGCCTTCTTCTTTTATATATTAAGGAAACTAAAACAGAAAGAATGTGAATTTTTGTTCACAGTTACATGACTAGTGACAAAGGAAGATGAACTGAGGTCTCCAATGCCTCCCAGTTTAGTGTTCATTTTAAGTTGAGAGGTAGCTTGACATAGTGTAAAGAGAGCCAGGCTGGGGGTGAGGAAGAGCTGTATACAAACAAGCCTTGTCTCTGACATATACAAACTAACTATTGCCGGTGGGTGAGTACCTTTACCTTTCCAAGCTCTAGACAAATGTAGATGACTATGATTTGCAGAGCAGGTATAAATCAGTATCAATATATGGAGTTTCCTCAGTGAAAGTTCACCATACTAATGAAACCACAGGTCCCATTTCTCCCCCTGACTCTCACCAAAAAAAAAAAAAAATTCTAAGGGCTAACATTATACTTCTAGTTTTCCTGCTGTTGGTCAGTGTAACTCAAAGGAAAGGCAGAATGATGTGGTTTATCATCCCTGAGTATAAATTGATAAAGCAGAGCACTACCTGTTCTCCATCACCAAAAAGACATTTACCCCAAAGCCCTAGAAATCTCAGGGTCCCGATCAACCTCCCAGTACAATTAGTAGTGTTGATACAGGCAATCTTTACTTCTGCAAACCATCACCACCATCACCACCCTTGAGGATCCCACGTTCCCACAATGATGGATTCTGATTTAATAGCTTTTAAAAACAAGTAGACGAGAGAAATGAGTGATGAATATGTCTAGGAAACAGACTCTTTCCTAGATGATTTATGAGGAAAGAGTTCAATGTTGTTCACTGATACATCCCAGGGTAAGGGGGTCAGAGGAGAAAGATAAGTTTTCTTTTAAGAAATGGGAAGAAACATAACTAGATTGAAGAGTGTAAGCACTAACCTACACCACTAGGACAAACTTACATGACAAGCCTGTGTGAAAGCCTCCCCCAGCTCCCATCACATGACCAACCATCCCTAAAATAGACATGGAAACACATTTTCTTAGGAAGATGAAAAGGCACTGTTGCTAGGTCCCATGAAATTCATAGGCAATTAAAGTATGATTTCTGAGGAGGGCTTTCTAGGGGCTTTTTGTCCACATCCCATTCACCCTGTAGATTCTTGATATTACCTGCCAAGAGGCCAAATCATCCCTAAGAGAGTGCAACCTGTTTTGTTTACACTCTCCCCATGACTTTTTCACCCATCACCACCACAAAAACTGGAGTGGGGCTACTCCATAAATGCTGCTTTGTAGAAAACACTGCCTTTTCTCATTACAGTCTATCAGCTGAATACAATGGGCAATTCTGTTGCCCGTGATGTGCAACTATGACACATTCAGCTGAGGGGCTCAAGAGGGGAGCCTGGTTCAAACCACTCTCAGACCTCAGGGCCTGGAAGGACAGAAATAACAGTAGTCCAAGAGGGTCTAAGGCCACCCCTAAGGCAAGGGAGCATACTTAACACCAATTCAGGAGAGGAGTTCCCCTGGCATTCGGTTGCCTGTGGGGAGGAAGTATATCCTCTATGAGATTCCTTTTTAAACTAATTATTCTGGCTGTTTAGGGGTTATATTTAAGTATTCCTACCTGCTGAAATAACTAAAGCAAGAGTTTTCAGAGCCCTGTAAATGTTGATACCCTGAGGCAAGGTCCCAATTGCCCATTCTTGTTAGGACTCTGCAAATCAGTATGGTGGGGTTGTTGTTTCAGGGAAATCTGGCTCCCCACTGTAACGTAGAGATGAGAAAGAAGGCAGAAGTACATGTGCAATAAGTGAAAAGGGGAAAGATCAGAGTTCCAAAAATGAACGGGGAACACTCATTTATTTATTTATTTGTTTGGTCGTGGTTCCTGATGAGAATGCCTAGTTTTTCCCTGTCTAAATGATGGATGAATCTAGCCTAGGCTTCGGCTACTGGATGTAATAGACAAATCTCGTTTTACAGCAGATTAATCTCTATTCATGTTTTTAATAAGCACTCGGAATTTACTATTACAGTAAAATTTAAATTGAATCCATATTTAAAAGGACGGGCCTTAAAATGAGGCCTAATTTATGGGGCTTTTTCTAAGGAGGAGGAAGATATGAAAAGGGGAGGGACAGGTGGGGGAAAATGCTCTTTCTCAGCAGCAGTTTCCCGGCTGACCTCCTTTTACAGATGCATAAGCATTCGCTTCTGCCCCCTCCCTCCTCCAGCCTGCTGCTTTGCTTCAGCAGTGACTTGGGGAATGAAACCGCACAAGCTTTCATGTCTAAGCAGATCTAACACTCCCACTCACTGGAACAAAAGCACTTCCAGAGCTCCCTTTTCTGATATTTCTCTATCAATGATCTTGAGTTGCTCTTTAAGTAATACTTTTGTCTCCCTATGAAAGTTCCACTGGGTTTGGGGAGAGGAAGATGCCAATTTGCTGGACTTGACATATCGGGTACTGTTGCTTCTTCTGTAGGATCATACAGGCCATCTAGTCCAACTAAGGCAAATGAAGCCCAGAGAGGCTAAGCGAGTTGCCCAGTATCACAGAGGTTTCCTTACTACAAATCTGTTACTCATTTCACTGCATCGTGCTGCCTCTTGGGGATTTTTCTCTTCTTTTCTTTCACTCTCAACCATCCAGGTCACATTCAGCGTACCATGAGCTGGAAACGGGAATTGCTCTTTGGAGTGCTAATGAACAAGCTATAAGTAAAGAAATCTTTGTACGTAAAGAAAACTCAAAGAGATTAAATTAAATTCTAATGTCTACTATAGCTCTCTGCTTTTTCCCCTCTTGGACACGAGGGTTCAGACTTGTTTACAAATTGCAAATGGAGAGAAGTTCACAACCTCAGTCCTTAGTTCTTTTTTTTCATGATTGGCTTTAGATGCAGTATACAAAATAAATTCACTCAAATCATTGGATTTGGGTCTCAATGAGTTAGAAGTCTTCACCTTTAAGGAAAAAAGGGGGACCATCTATAGAACTGTGTATGAGAACCTATACCATGAAGAAAGCTCTAAATTGCTAATCAACATAATTAGTCCTTTACTTTAGAAATATTAACATTTTGTGCCAGAGAGAGAGAGAGAGAGAGAGAGAGAGAGAGAGAGAGAGAGAGAGAGACAGCTGGCCTCAAACCAAGGAGGAGTTGGAATCAAGTTTCACCTCTAACACATACATACATTCATACTGGCCAGGTGACCCTGGTGAGTCATTTAACTTCTCCCAGAACGCTTAAGTTTCAGAGAAGATGCTGGCCTTCATTGATGGAGGGAGTTTCCTCTAATCAAAGAAATCACAGGTTCAGTTCCTATGCCTAACATTTACCCAACTTTTTTTTTAATGTGCTTTAGGAGTTTCAAGGTGACATGCAGAACTCAGTTTCCTTTGCAGTCTTCAAACTGATTAGTGCAGCTAGGGAAATATGCTGAACTGCCACATCAGAGAAGGAGCCTTCTCTTTAATCCTTCTCTCAAGATGACCTCTGCCCCCAGTGGAGGCACCGTGATTCTCAAAGTCTCATCCTACATTTTATGATTTCAGAGCATGTACTTGAGATTTACAAAGAAACCCAAAAAAAAGTACAAATAGAAATTGCTGCAAGCCAAAAGATCCAGCTAATGTAACACAGCATTTTTACCTCCTTGTATTAAAACTTGGGATTTCTAAGGAATTTATCAAAAATGATCCAGCCTCACCCTTTTTTTTTGTAAGTATATATACATGAATGAATGAATAAATGAATGGAAGAGTAGAGAGATAGGTAGATAGATAGCTCATTCCAGCAATTCATGATTTCCAGAGATAGAAACACTTAGAACACAGCTAACTCAATGGTGAGATATGAACTGCAATCATAACAGAACTACCTGGTTCATTCTTTCCCCTCCTTTGAAGAGGTAGCAAGGAGATTCATTATCAGGTGTGATCCAGAGATACTACTGTTGTTTTTACACTGTCCATAAGATGTGTGCCTTAACTTGCTTCTCTGTTGATGGTGGCGTTTTGGGTTTTTCTTTGTAATTTTTTCTGAGAGTGTATGCTGAACCACATATGTGTGTTCCAGTTTGGTCCTCCAATAGCATGCATTCTTTTTTTCTTTGTTTTTCAAAGAAGAATGGGTGGTATTTTGGGTAGTCTATGGTATGTGAGGCGGAAGGGGGAACAGAGTGATTTCAACCCTGAGGAGGTTATATGAAGCATTTCCCTCAATGAAAATTATTTGATGAACCCATTATCGCAGGTGGAAGTGGAAGAGAAAATGCACATGATTCCAAGAGAGTGTAAAGACAAGCTGCTACCATTAAAGGGAGAAAAGAAGTACACAAGTATACTACACAGGAATTATTGATCCCATAAATTTGATGGAGATACTAGCAAAGGAACTTTAAGGTAACTAACTAGCCTGTACGTGGTACTTTATGTGCACTGAAGCCACAGAATTCTCATACAACTCTAATTTCACTGAGGAGTAAAACAGTAACAACCACCACCACCCAAACTACTTTGATATTACTTTGATCCTTCTCAGAGGGCAGTGGTACAGTAGAAGGACAGTGAATTTGAAGTCTGGCATCCCAGATCTGAAAGCAGGTTCTGGTGCTTAGTCCCTGTATGGCCTTCGGCAAATCCCTTCACCTTTTGGGGGCTACGTAAGAAGTAATATTAATCTGAGGAGATGGTCTATAAAGCCTCTAAACTTCTAATCTATGATTCTTATTCACAGTCCTTCATTTATGCAGAAGACACACCAATACGTGCTGTGAGTTATTTCTCAATAAAGGAATTAGACTCAAAGTCAGTACCTGAATCAGTACCAAAGGTGGGCATTTGAGAGATGAACACTAGGGCTAAGAATACAGTTTGTAATCACGAAAATAACAGAGCTGGGTTAAAACCATTGTCCTTGTCCTCACTGGCATTGGGCCCTAACCAACTGAACTAATCTATTCAGACAATGTATCCCGCAACACTTTCTCCTATCTTTCTGTAATACCTAATTCCTCTGTAGCAGAGTTAATAGATTTCAGTGCATGGACAGCAGCAGTTTCTTGTAGGGCCCCAATTGGCTGATCCCTAAAAATGTGTTGATGTCACTCCTATTCCTCCCTAAAACCAAAGGCATTCATGTCTGGTCTATAAGCCAGGATGTGCAGCTATACCTCTTTTCATGATCTGTACAATAAAGTCACCACCGTGAGGTTTCTTCCCCATCCCACTTGAAGAGGACAGCAGCAAAGGGTCAAGAAACTCTTACCTGGTAGTTCGGGGTGACGTCTGTTTTGCTGAAGCAATGGTGGCCCTGCTGAGATTACCTTCCTGGGGTTTCACTGGCACTGGGAGTATGGGGGAAGGGGAAAGTAGCAACAGGAAAAGCTGTCAGGTTCTCATAGACAGATTTTCAACCTGAAAATACAAAAGGGAAAGAAAAAAATTCCTTTGAAGCAAAGATCCTTCTTTGAGTGTAAAGTAAACAATGGTATTAACAATAAGCTGGAGAAGAAAGTGACATTTCAAAGCAAATTGATCACCATAACCCTAGAAGACAGCTTTTTCTTTTTTGCCAGCACTGTGAGTATGGTAGGGTCTTGGCTTTTGGGGCAGTGAATCATTATGACTTAATTACCAACAAGCTGTAAACAGATATAACACCTTGCTTCTGATAGGGCTCTGGACAGTGAGTGAGAGAACCCCAATGAGTTCTCTCACTCAGGTCTACTCAGTTTCAGCGATAAGGTCAGTTTATTCTAGTATCACTCTCTGGGAAAGGCTTTCCAGAGAACAGATTAAGGAGATATTTGGTTGCTAGGATCTGTGCCTGACCCCTCCCCATTCTGTCTGGCCTAAACTATTAGGAGAACTGCACCAAAAAAAAGAAAGTCAATTCCACTAAGTACTACAGATCAGAAAGGAAACAAAACTCAGATCTTTGTTCACAGCGGGGTAGCTATGTTAAGTCCTTTTCTTAGTAAAGGTTCAAAAACTACTGATATCAGAAATATTTCCCCAAAGCTTACAATATGAGGTACATCTTTTTTTGATCAAAAATAAAAAATACAACCTAAATTATGTACCCCAAATCTTAACTTATTTAGATTATAACCACAGACATCTCTTCTAACCATTAGGAGAAATTTTGTTCTCTCTCTTCTCTCCTCTTATAATCTCTTCCTATCTTCAAAGCTAAGGGTTTGATTCTAAAAGTGGCAACACAAAGACCACTGGCCTTTCGCTTAAGCTCATTTCTTGTATAATACCTTGTCTATGACTACTTCCCTGAGCTGCACTCTTGAATTGAGTCTCCAAATGGCCATATTTCTAATACTTCATGAGTGTTCAAATGGTTGGTTACAATTAACTATCAGAAGGTAGACAACGGATAGCAAGAGCATTTCTCAAGAACAGTAAGTGCAAAACATCCCTTCCACTGATAAATCTGAGGTGCAATCTCCCACAAACACACAGGAAGATTAGGCTCAGAATACAGTGGTAGGGAGGCATGCATGTAGCACACATGTCATCATTCTGGAGACTGCAGGAATTTTGGGACTCATACTTAATCATACCTTTGTTGCCTCTGCTCCTCTAAATGGAGTGCTAAAGGGAGGAGCAAAATCTCCTCCCTAAACCCCCGATTTCAAGACATTTGGGGGGCGGCTAGATGGTGCAGTGAATAGAGCACCAGCCCTGGAATCAGGAGGACCTGAGTTCAAATCTGAGCTCAGGCACTTAACACAAAACTAGCTGTGTGACCTTAGACAAGTCATTTAACCCCAATTGCCCTATCTTACCCCCTCCAAAAAGCAAAAAAAAAAAAAAAAAAAGGTCTCAGAAGCCCAGAAAACACTTTATTTCCACCAGCTTTACTGCTTGGCTTTGACTCCCTCACCATAGCCCTATACTGGGTACCATCCCCACCTGCCTTTTTAGCTTTCTTTTGTGTGTTGTCTTCCCCCAGCTAGGAGGACAGCTAGGTGGTGCATGGATAGGGTGCCAGGCCTAGATGCAAGAAGACTCATCTTCCTGAGCTCAAATCTGGCCTCAGACACTTAGTAGCTGTGTGACCCTAAGCAAGTCACTTAATCCTGTTTGTGTCAGTTTTCTCATCCATAAAATGAGCTGAAGAAGGAAATGGCAAACCCATTCAAGTATCTCTACCAAGAAAATCCCAAATGGGGACACAACTGAAGAACAATAAAATTTCCCCCATTAGATTGTAAGTTCCTTGAGGGCAGAGACTGACTTTTTCTTATTTTTAATCCCAGTACTTAAAACAGTACCTGCTCCATGGCAGGTGCTTTAAAACTGTTTGTTGTATTGTATTGTTTATTGTATAACGCATGAGCCAGAGGAAGGTCACAACTCCCAGGACTGCAGGAGCTGGAAGTCTTTTCTCTCTCATAGAGCCCACATGCTAGGTTTCCTCTCCGTAGCCTGACTCTGGTTGGCCAGGGATGTCTTCCTGGAAACTGCCTCCTCCCTCAGGTGACTCTTTCTGTGTTCTTGTCTGTCTCTGGTGTTTCTCTGCTACCCACTGGATAAAATAGTTGCTACCAGGCCAGTAGGTCCCCCTTCAAATCTACATGATTGATGTGGAGATAGGGAGGAGAGAGAAATTCCTTTCTTCCCTCCCTTGCAGGGATCTCTTCCACAGAAACTCCTTCTTCCCCCTTCTCCTACACTCTCCTTCACTTTCTCTCCTCTACCCTCCCTCATGGGACCCCTCCCCTTTCCTTCTCTCCCCCTGCAGGTCACCATGCTCCCCCCCATCTGCAAGGGTCTTCTCCACAGGCAGCAGTGGCTTAAAATCTCTCCTACTCTCAAACTATTCAAGAGCCTACACTGCCTTCAAGTTCCTCAGGGTTTAGCTATTTAAAGCCCCCAGAAGGATGAAGAATTCGTTTTCTCAGCCAATCACTGTTACCTTCTTGACTCAATCAGCAAGGTATTTGGTACCTGATAAAGGGATCAAGGTGTAGCTACCTCATTAATACCTTCTGATTATATTCTGGACCTTCTTTTATCATACACATCTGAAACTCCCTTAACTTTTCTTTCATTAGTTGCTCTTAACAACAATAAGAACTTATCACTGTGGAAATCTAGTGTGATGGGGTGGGGGGAGAGGGGAGAGGAGAGAAGGGAGGAAGACTAACCAAGAAGGGTATAGGACTTACAGCATATGAAATATTTTCTGTCTGGTACCAACCATGTGGAGGCTTGGTCAGCTGGCTTCTAGGCATGCATATTAGAAGGAACCTTTCCTCAATTCATAGCCTGTGCTGATATCCTGTTTCCTGTCAGCTTACAATTTGGTGATGAATCCTTTTAACTGACTGATGAGCCACAACTGAGTATGTATAAAAGGTTTCAGACAAAAGCTTTCACTCTCTCTGTTAACACTAAGGTTGAACAAAAACAGGAAGACCATTCACTCTGGCCTCTGAATTCCGCCCCTGCCCCAATTGCAACCTAGCAATGGGTTTATAAATTCACTGTACATGAACTTATATCAGTTCTGGGACCATTACAGGGTTTTAAGCATACGTGATCTATGAATCCATTTTAGTCCCAAAGTGACACATTCTACCACCACCACCACCACCACCCCCTTTTCTCCCAAGTCCTTAGCTCAGTCTTCAAAAACTCCTTTCAAAGTCCTCCAGAGGCTGTGGGAAGGTGGGGAGGTTGTATTGGTACACCTATATGGGGGCAAGGAATGCATTTCCCTCCAGTTTCTGCCTAAATTTCCCTAATCCAAATCCTAATTTCTACAACTGATCCACCTAAACAGGCAGGGTGAGGGGAGAATGGTTTTATACATCCTTATTTCAAGATGCTGTATATGAGCAATATTGAAATAAAGTAGTGGTTCTATTTCTTAAAAATGGATGGGGATGGGAGCTAACTACACAAAGTTATGGGTGGACAAGTCAGAAATGAAAGCCATAGCAAGGTTCCACATACTGCAATTGCAGATGAAGAAAAAAATCCAGCAGGGTTTACTTAAACTAAGCATCACAGAGATAGATGCCAGAGCTGAAAGGTTTAGCACATCTTGTACCTTTTGTGAGTGATTAAATGTGTCTTAATTAAACTATGGGTAAGGAAGGAGTTCTAAAGTGCTATTTCCCCCACCTCCATTTTATGTAAACATATAGAGACATAAAATCAGATTACATAGACCTGGACCCATATTCCTCTGGGAGATGTACCTGAGCAAAAAACATCAACCCCGCTTCCATTACTATACACAAAGACAGAGCCTGAACCAAAAGGCAAACATGTACTAGCTTTAAAACGCACACACATGCATGCATATACACACCTCCCCAACTCATGTATTCAAAATGCAGATGGCACACAAAATGGTCTGTACTTTATTACTCCTTCCTCTGGCTTTAGTGGATGGGAAGGAATGGAAGGTGGGAATGGGCAAGGTTATTTTAAAAGCTGCCAGATCATCCCTCTCCTCAATGACATGCACTCAAATGTGTGACCTGACACCAGGAAACCAGAAGCATTTCCTCATCTCCCCACACTACCAGAGGCCCTAGCTGGCTTAAAGATGCAGGGTCTTTGCATCTGGAGCTATTTTCAGTGCTTCACTGTGGGGACCCAGCTGGCTTACATCCCAATGCAAATCACCACAGCCAGCGACCCCAAAAGCCCTCAAACTGAAGGCAAAGTATGTAGTAGGAGGAGGTCATCGTGGTCATAGGAACGCAGACACAGGTAGAGGAGCTCTTTCCTAGACCTGATCATACTCAGAGTGGGCCCATCTGTCAGGTTTGGTGAGGAGGTGCTGCATTCCCCAGCCCAACAGATCGATTGACGCAGTTTGTTTTGCTTTCCACTACCCGAGCTGAATGGGTGATAATTTAACGGCGTGTCCCCGACTGTAATGGAACTTTTCTCTTACTCCACAGTAGGAAACACCATCCATCACCAGCCAAACAACACACAGCCACCCTCCTGACCTCCACTGTGCGGCGTCCCTGGATTGCCTTGCTCCTCACTCCTACTCCTTTCCCGGATGCAGCAGCAGCAGCTGAGTTATGGAGACTGCAGGGTGAGCCAACACAGGCTCAGCATCCCAGGCCCTGAGGGCTGGGGAGGAAAGATCCAACCACCTCTCTGGCCCCCTCCCCAGGACAACGGGGCCTAAAGGAATCCAGTGGTAAAGCACTTTCTCAAGGCCCCCCAGGGTGGACTCTGAAGAAAGGGAATAATACATCAGAAAACAAACCCCACACCCAGAAAGGCTGCAGTGGCACAGCTAATGAACTCCAAATCTACACCCCTCCTCAAAACCCCTCAAACTGGGAAAGCCAGAAGGACCTAAGGGCCCACCTCAAGGGTGCTGAAAAGAGGCACAAATTATGCACCCAGTGAGGTTCATCACGGACCAATCGTCCAGGGTCTCCCACACCCCAGCTCTGACCTCCATACTAACATAAGGAGAAAGAGGCCACAGCCTCCAGCCCATTCTAGCAGGAAAAAAAAAGGGAAGGGGAGGGGCAGGAAACGAGGTTGCCAGGAGATAGCAAGAGTCCAAAGGCTCTGGAGTTTCTTCACTCTTCCCACTTCCCATAGGAAAAAAAAATAAACCTTTGGCTTAAAGCATAGACAACCTATAGCTAGAGGTTAACCACAGGTTCCCAAAGTGGGTAATGCTGCCAGCACTGGAACTATCTAAGGGGGGCAGTCGTAGCCTCAGGTGCAATGGGGGCAGGATTCAATAAACATAAGTTGGTAATGGAAGCATAAAGAAAGAAGAGAATATAAGAAAATTTTGAAAAACCATTTGTACATGTTTTATCTGTCATGTAACAGAGTTAAAGTCATAGTGATTACATTATTTTCCAAATAAACACACAAAATGCAAGTTATAACTTATCAGTGGTCCACCCACAGGTCTTAACAAGCAAGTGTTGGCAGGTGAGCATGTCATGCATTGTCAGGAAATTCAGCATGCATGGGCAGGAATATGTGCATGTAATGACTTGTTTACAATATGATACTATATGGTCACATGGCACAATACTGCATCATCAAAATTTCAATGAAGCAAAAAAAAAATTTGCAATAAATAATTAAATTTAAGATGCATCATTTCTTTAAAAAATATATGTTATAGGGGCCGGCTTGGTGGCTCAGTGAATAGAGCACCAGCCCTGGAGTCAGGAGGACCTGAGTTCAAATCTGGCCTCAGACACTTAACGCTAATCATGTGACCTTGGGCAAGTCATTTAACACCAATTGCCCTGCCTTCCCCCCTTCAAAAAGCAAATATATGTATATAATTTTTCTTTGAAATGACACAAATTTTTTAAACAAACACTGAAGGGTTAAAGAAAGTAGATTTCCTAGGGGGTGATAAGTAATTTTTTTTTGGCAGTAGGCCAAATAAGTTTGGAAACCTCTGGGTTAGACAGGTGAGAGAGAAGTAAAGAAGTGAGCTCGGACAGAAGGGGAAGGTGCTACCTAGGAGAAAGCAGTCCTGAAAATGAGAATAGATCATGTTTTGTAATGCAGTAGTCTCCAAAATTATTGTACCCTTATCAATAAAAAAAAGTTTGATCATTGTATCTGTAATATATGCATATATACTACTTGGTTTCAATTCAAAAGATAGAATTTTGGAGCACTTTCTTTCAGGCAAGAGTGACTATGAGAAGGTGGTATGTGGTGACCAGTTTTCTTATTAGCTTGTAAGTAAAAGGAGAGATGATGGACCTAGGGCTGAGTTGGCATACAACAGAACTGATAGGCTCCTCCCTCAGCCCCTGAGTACTCTTCTCTTCCTGGACATTTTAAATGAAGCAGAACTACAAGCTTCTGTGTAGGGAGGGGAACAGTGGCTAGCTAAGGCTTCCATAATTATATCCCTACTTGGCTGATGTGTCCTGAAATACATGGTACCTGGTTTTTGTTGTGTTCCTTCTTTCCTTATTTTAGAGGAATGACGATCTGGGGACAGAATGGACCAGGTTACAGTCCTGTGAGCTTTAAAGAAATGGAAGAGCTATCAGAGTACCACTAATTAAGCAAATGGACTCTGGAACAGAAACACATAGTATTAGCTGCAAATCCGGTGAGTGACCTGCTTGACCCATCCCAGATAAACAAAGGAGCAACTGATCTATTACTCAGAAGTGAACTTGGTGAGGACTCTGAGACAAAAGGACCCCCAGAGCCAGGAAGAACCCCTTGATCACATATTCACTACATGGGCTCTCAATACTTTTGTGCATAAAATTTGAAATCCCTTTCCCCAGGGGACTCTACTCCCCTCCACCCTAGAGATGTTTTGTTCTCCTCTCCTTCCTTTATCTTCTCAGTACATATCCCTTTGTAAAAGCTCATTGATATTATTAGTTGATTAATATTGTGGAGATGTTAATTGGTTGATTGATACAGAAGAGCATACCTGATGAGGCTATTGAGAAACCCTCAAACCCCTCAGGGTTACCCTTCAAGCCCTAAGGGATGAAATAATTAGCTGCCTCCAGGGTACCCAACCTGTCAATGAGAGTAGAGGTTGGTGGGTAAAGCTGTACTTAAATATTTACTTATTTATAAATTACATGAGAGACATAATCACCTACTGAAGTGGTATAAACTGAAGCAGAAAAAGGCGCCACTAAACCACAGATAAGGATTGTTGTGGGTGCATATTGATTTAAAAAACTACATATTATCTATGTTTTATTATATTTAAATTTATTTAGATAATTATTTCCCAATTACTTTTTAATCTGGTTCAGCCACATTCAGAAGTGTTATGGGTGGCATGCAGCCCATGTGTTGAACATTTCTGGTCTAGTTGGCCAGTGGCCTCAAAGCCAGGAAGAAATATGTCTTCCTGACACACACGTACAGGGTGTCTGGACAAGGAAGGCACTTAACATCCCAGTATTCCAAGCAGCTCCCTAAAACTACATAATAACTGTCAGGGAAGGTGCTAATCCACATTGGAAGACCATGTGCTTCACCTGGAGCTTTCTACATCATGAAATCACAAGCCTGGTCAGGCAAAAAAAAAATCATATACCTATACTACCATACTAATAATTGTGTACATTAAAAATGGAAATTTTTAAAGGATGAGATAAAGATTAAATAATATTTGATCTTAAATAAAATAGAGAGCAACTGAGTTTATTAAGCAGGAGACTGACATGATTAGACCTCCATTTCTGGAAAAACACTTTGAGTTGCAGCGAAAGAGTCAGGTGAGCCAGCATATCAACAGCAAACCATCTGGGGTCTTGCAAGGAAGCCTCCTACCAACAAAATTAACAATATTAGACTGGAGTTTGTCAAGGCCATGGCAAATGAGAGAATATTTGTAAAGCACTTTGCACAGTGCCTGGCACATAGTAGGCATTTTATAATTGCTTATTCCCTTCCCTTTCTCCTTCCAGCTCCAGGTTTGCGACTCCCCAAATAAAAAGACAAAGATATGGACAAGGTGGAAATCTAATTGCATTTGCCAGGAGGCTGTGTCAAATTGGAGATATTTTTGCAGAGGGCAGGGCCTAGTCTTAGCTACCACATAAAGAGACCAAGCACAGATGTTAAATCATCCAATAGTATGGATCAGAGCAGAATCTGTCACTTCTCCACTCCTCAAGCCTCCTTTTAATTGAGTGATAGGGAAAGGAAAGTTGCAGTATGTATATCCAATAAGCTAACAATCTAAACTGAATTAAGTACAGAGACAGAAGATCAGAAAAGGCCCTAAAAGACTTCTTCAAGAAACTTGGGGAGGCAAGTGGCCAGGGCCATAATCTACTTCTAAACAGTAGATGAATGATGTCCTTTATTAACCACATACACGCACACATACACACATATACATATGTCTATATAGGAGGGTATATATGCATATGAATACACATGTGAGCATATGTACAGGTATACATAGACAGAGGGCACAAGATCAATTGAATAGGAAGGAGGGAAATACAGTCAGTCTTTCACAATCTGTCCATTGTGGAGACGTTTCATAAATACACATAAACATCCTGTATTGAATTGCTTGTCTTTCCAGTGGGGGTGGGTGACAAGGTAGGAAGGAGAGAAATCTAGAATTTAAAGTTTTAAAATCAAATGTTTAAAAAAACATATATATAATTATTATTATCATTATTATTATTATTATTTAGATGCAACTGAGAAATAAGATATACAGGCACTGGGGTAGGGAGATTCATCTTTCCCTACTGTAAAATCAGAGGGGTGATGGGGGAGGATATAGGAGAGAACAGACTGGGGGAGGGGGTATACAGTGCGATCACTGTTTTGGGGTGGTGGGTAGGGGAAAGATGGGGAGAAAATTTGTGACTCAAAACCTTGTGGAAATGAAGATGTAAACTAAAAATAAACAAAAGTTAATTTAAAAAGAAAGAATATAGATTTGGTTCAATATTATGAAAACTATAAACAATATAGGCCACATTAGTAACCAAAAAAAAAAACAGTAAAAATTAAGTGGTTTAATTAATTTAACAGAAAAACTTTTCACAAAACACAATGCAAATGTCTACTAAAAACAAATAAGAATAAGATTAAGTGGATCTTTTATTGTTAAAGTTAATCATATCTAAAGCTAAGAGTTCTTTAGTATTTAAATGGTATCTAAAACCATTCTATGTGATGGGGAAAGACTAGAAAACTTTCTTGTTAAGATTAGTGACAAAGCAAAAAATGTCCATTATTACTGCTATTATTTGACCTAGTTCTAGAAATGTGAACCATACTTATAACAAGAAAAAGAATTCAGGGAATAAGCATAGGCAAAAAATGAAAAACCCCATCCCTTCTTACAGATGATATGATGATCTCCTTAACAAATACCAGAGACTCACCTACAAATTAATTGAAACAATAAATTCAGCAAAGTAACAAGATATGAAATATACTCAGATGAGTCATTAGCTTTTCAGTCTACTACCTAAGTTCTTTTTTTGATCATGGCTTTCAGGTAGTCCAATAATTTTTAAATTGTCTCTCCTGGATCTATTTTCCAGGTCAGTGGTTTTTTCAATGAGATATTTCACATTGCCTTCTATCTTTTCATTTGTTTGGATCTGTTT
>CM053584.1:176932957-176946350 GCA_028627135.1 Pseudochirops cupreus | reverse complement strand
GGGGGAGGGGGGAAACACTGGGATGGCTGTTTTGGGGTGGTGGGCGGGGGAAACACGGGAAGAAAATATGTAACTCAAAAAAAATTTAATAAAATAAATTTAAAAAAAAAAAAGAAAAAACAAATCTCAAAATACCTATATTTATTGCCATTCCCACTGTGTCTAATTATTCTGACTCATTAGGATCTTTGTTCTTCATTAACTCACACAATTAGGATGGCTATTTGATGAAGATTACCTTTTCACCATATCCCCCCAAATCCCACCTTCCCTTCTCTATTCTCTCATCCATAACCTACAGTTCTCTCTGCCACATCCTTCATTCTCTACCTCCTCTTCTTCCACATTTCTTTTCTGATCTCTTCCCTTCCCCTCAGAAACCCAAGAAACTAAAATCCAATCTGAGATTAGAGGTCTTTTCTGCCTACAAAAGTTAAACATTTTTCCTCTCACAGTAACAGAATCAACTAGCTCTGTTTTATTTAATAATTAAAAAAGGAAATGTTCTGAATAATGCAAACCTACCTCTTTAAAAAAAAAATACTTACTTGGATAACCTCTTCCATTTCTGACTTTTTCCAACCCTTGTGAATCCTGTCTCAGGCGAAAATAATTCAGGCTTTATTATTCTGGCATCTAGTGGGAGTCTGTGACAATTTTACTATAGCTGAGCTTCCCTTTCTCTCCCTTTTTAATACCAGTGTGTTTTAATAATACAGTGTACCTTTCGGTATTGTTGAAATGTTACATTATTCAATGCATCCAACAGGAGAGGGATGGTGCTTATATAATTCATGTGTCCTCCACGGGTGTGTTTAAAATGTGTGTGGTTGGAGGGGTATAATTTGAGAAGCAATTTTCTATAAGGTTAGGGAAAGTGGCACCTTTATGAAAGGTCAGAGATAACCTGGCCCAAGTTACAGCTCTATGGGCTGAGGATTGGACTAGAGCCACGGAAGACACAAGAGTGGGACTAGAAGACTACAAAGCAATGTGGCATAGTAGAGAGAGTGTTGGATTTGGAGTCGAGGGTTTGAATCCTGACTCAGCTACCTACTACTGGGAAAGTCACTGCACCTTGCTAGATGTTTCCTCATCTATAAAAGGAGAGCACTAAATGAGAAGACAATTGTTCCAGCTCTGAATCTATGACCCTAAAGCTCTACTAAGCTGAAGGAATTTGTGATCAAGGTAAGACAGGTCCTAAGGAAGAACAAGAAAAAAAAATTCAGTTCTCTCTGTGTGTCTGCGTCTTGGAGAGGAGTGAAAGTCAGGAGCAAAAAGGCGTTTTTGTTTGTTTTAAGATTCAACTTCAAAGATTCTTGGTGAAAGAATATTGTCCTATGCAAAAGGCAGATAAAAACAGGACTGCAGACTCAAGCAGCCCTACTACTCTCACATTCATTTATGACTGTTAAGCATCAGTTTCATGGGCCCAGGAAAAGTGGATATACAAAGAACTGTTTCTTGGCCTATTTGGATTAAACTCAGGTCCAAAAATGTACAGAGTAAGATAACAGTGAGGAACTTGCTCTTCAAACTTCAAAACTTCAAGGATCAATGATTTCTTCAGCTTTGGTCCATTCATAGTTCCCTGTACCAGTTAGTAAAGTAATCAAAAAAGGTATCCCTATCTACATGTTTAAAAGACTTCTTTCTACACCCTTCCAGATGTACACATTGTTTTCTCTTCAACTCAGAAGAGAGTAAGGTTCGAACATATAATTTTATGTGTCTGTGTGTCTACACACACACACACACACACACACACACACACACACACACACACACCCCTATTTGTGTATACCGGTAGCCCTCTCTAGGCAGGGAGAGAGGTGAAGACAAAAAAGAAATTTACATGATAACTTTGTGGTATATTTGGAGGGAATAGCAAGTTGTACATGGCAGAGTTGCAGTTTCATGTACAATCATATTTTTAGAGTATTGTGTTATGTGAATGCTTGCTTTGTTCTATGAATTGAAAATAAAATAATTTTTTTTTAAATTTTAAACTGTGTCCCCCTGAAGACATCTTTCTACTTAGCTCAACTGATATTCAAAACAACGGGCATATAATCTGTTACTAAGCTTGTAGGCAAAGGCTAGAGGGGTAGACACTAGCAGTAAAAAAGCCAAAAAAAAAGAAAAAAGAAAAAAGAAAGCATGCCTACCCTTAAGGAGCTTACATCCTATTCAGGGAATACAAACATGGACCCAAGGAAATACAGAGTATGTACAAAGTAACTTCAAGAAGATAAGGCTAAAACCTGGATCAGGAAACGTCCTGTTGATGAGCACCTGAACTGTTCTTGGAAGGAAGCTCCATGCTTCTGTGAGGAGGAAGGGCCAAAATCTTCACTCCATTGGTACAAGCCTTGGAAAACTCAGGGTCACCTCCACACCAGCATGAAAGATCAAGGTTAGATCACAGACTCAGAGCCTTTGAGAGTTGGAAGGGATCCCGGTAACCATCTAGCCCCAACTCCTACGCAAAAACAACCCCTGTAATAAGAGCCAACAAGATGCAATCCAGCCTCTGCTTGAAGATCTCTGAAGGAAATCCCAGCTGAAATCAATGGGGACATTGGCCAAAATTTGCAACTTTGCAAACTCTAACTTGCTCCCAATTGTTCCTGATTCTGCCCTCTGGACAGCAACACAAGTCTTCTACATGGTAACCCTTCAGACACTTGATAGCTATCATGCTCCTCCCATCCCCAATCCCAGTCTTCTCTTCTCCAGGCTAAACCATCCCCAATTCCTTCAATAAAGCATCATATGATATCAATTCAAGCCCTTTAATATTCTGATTCATCATCTTCCAGCTTAGCGATGTCCCTCTTAAACTGTGGCAATCTGAAAACAACATAGCACTCCCAAGGTGTAATGATTGGTGACAGGACTTACAAGGATGTAGAGAGTTTGAAATTTGATCTACTTTGGAATAATACTCAAACATGGATCAGGAAGGGGTTCTCCAGAAGTCATTTTATCTCAATCCAAATCATTCCCCAAAGATCAAGGGCTTCTAATTGGAGTGGAATCCTACTATGCTCTTGGGACACATTCTAACAAGCTGCAAAAAATTTGTTATTCCCAAAGAATAGCTTAAATTTCTAACCTGATTTTTTTTTCAACAAAAGGGAAAAGGGGAAAGATGTTTCTTCCTTCCCTCCCTTATTCCTCCCTGAAGCTTGAAGTCCATGCCTCTCCTGGCAGGGCTGGCTGAGACCTGATAGGCACCTTCCCCTTGAGCCCCATTATAGGTTGCCTATTTGTCCAGCTCTTCCCTTTCCCCCCCCCCCAAAAAAAAGGGGGAGGGGAGTGAAAGTCAAGGGATTCAGAAGAATTCAAGATTCTGGCCTAAATTGCTCCCAGAAAAAGTATGTGTAAAAAAAAAAAAGAAAAAAATTCTACTTGAACACTAGCAGAGAGTGTTCTCTCCTTCTTCCCATCTTCCCAGAGCACCATCTGTCCTCCCTCCTTCCCTAGTAGTATTCTTATCCGTACAATAGCTAGTATCCTTATAAGAATATAAACTCCCTGAGGGAAGGGTCTTTGTTACTTTTTCATCATTGTATCATGATGGCCTAATAGAGTTCTTTTGCACTTAGAGATTTAATCCATGTTTCAAAACTGAATCCAAAATTCTAATGGGCAGTATCTTTCAGAAGTCCCACAGAGGACTTTCACTCCCTCTAGGAGGTAGTCCTCAAGAGGAGGCAAACCTAACATCATTATTCAGGCCCACAGCTGGCTGGGCAGCCCCTGGAGAGCTTCAGGCTATAAAGTAAGATTTCTCAATTGGGAGGATCTGTCAGAGAAGACTTATCCCACCCCTTCCAGCAGTGCTCCAGCCCCTTGGAGAGTACAATCCCAATGACTCCCATCCTCCAGACAGAGGTACTGCTTGAGGCTGCTTCCTGTGCAGAAGCTAAATGTTCCCCAACAGTTGAGTCCAAACTCTAGGGAGACTAATACATCAGTGCCTCAGCCCTGAAGGAGGGAGGTTTTAATCAAAACTGGCAGGAGCCTAGGAAGAAGAGAAGCCACAGCAGAAGCTGCTGATGGTGTTTTCAGTCTCAAAGAGGATTTATCCAACACTGCCTCTAGCTCACTGCACTTTTGCAAGGCTTGGGATTTGGGGGTCAGAATGGCCCTGGCAGTTAATCTAATCCCTACCAAGAGCAAAGTAAAAAAAAAAAAATCACTGCCCCTCCAAGCCCAAATAAAGGGAAATCCCTTTCCCCACACTCCTATTCAATCCTATTCCCCTCCTCCTTTGGTGAGCTCTTGGGTTCCAGTTATCTTTCTTAACACACACACACATGCAGGCATCTGTTCATCCTGCCAGGCTAGCAAGATAAGAGTTAACTAAAGAGAGAGGAATGGGGCAGAGAGAGAGTGGGAAGGGATTTGTGAATTGGTTTTCACCAGTAGCAAGGATGCTACTGAAAAGCTTCTATAAGATTTGAGATGGAAAGTACTGCTGGGGGACATCTGAACTGGCCACCAAGGTAAATCATATTAGCAATTTGAGGAGGGTAGGGGGGAGAAGATAGTGGTAAGCATGTGGGGAAGGGGCAGTCTCCTCCCAAGATGCATTGAAGCCAAACTCAGGAGCCTCTGCCACAGCAGATAGAACCACCTGCTCTGACTGTGATCAGAAGCTATTTCCCACTTATCTTCCAGTTGCTCAGTATCTGCGTCTCTGAAACATGGCATTAAATAATGGGATTTGGATGTTGAACAGCAGACTTCTTTAGTGAAACTGACTTAACTTCACAAATGTAGGGAACTACAGCCTTAACGGGAGGCAACCCCAGGCAAAAGGTTCTGAACTTGTAGAAAGCAGTGAAAAGCAAATGTATATAATTCCTAAAGAGCCTTTCTCTACAGCTCCAGAAAACAAATAAATATTGACAGGGTGCTTCAGCCTTCTAGCCCCCAATTCACTAAGCTCCAAGAATTTCCGCAGGCATGAGAGGCTGATCTGCATCGAGTATGAACCCAGTAAAGAACTAAGATGAAGAGAATTTATAGTCAGAAATTTTAACTTCAAGTTGATGAGAGCTACAGAAAACTCTAAGACAGAACCCAGGGCCTGACACAGAGTTACTTTTCTAGTTTGGGGCCCCAGAAACAAAAAAGATCAATTACATCACATAGGCCTCCTCTCCTCTTTGTGATCCCCCATCCTGGGTCCCTAACAGCCCCTCAGTTTCCCTTCAATGATAGCTGATCTTTGCTAAACATTCACCCTTGTAAATATTTGCTCAGGACTCGCTTGTATCATGGGAGATTTTTTTATACAATCCTATCTTAACTAAGGCTGCTTCAGCCATTCCCTGAGCCCAGTTGTAATATTATCCCAAAGGTAGCATTAGCAAAATAAAACAATAACAAGTGCTTAAAAAAAAAAAGCAAAATAATTATTGCTGTGACTATAACAACATTTGCTTCCCACAAACATTCTGAAAGAATGCCCAGGACAACGTTGCTCTGGAAGAGTTTTAGCAACCAGGAGAAAGCAATTCTTTCTGGATCTTCTGTAAAGAGGACAGTCACCAGCTGTTCTCAATCTTTCCTGAAGACAGGGAATAAACAAGAATAAACTGTAGCCTGAGGGATTTCAGTATGAGGGGGAAAATTTCCTGATAAAAAAAAAGTTAGTGAAGATTGGCACAATGGAGATCATAGAATATAGGATTCTGAAGCACTTTAAAAAAAAAAGACAGATGTGCAACTTGTCCAGGATAATTTGAGTATGTCCTGCATGAAGGCAAGGGGATAGAAAAGATAACCTCTGAAGATCTCTCCTAGTCCTATGATTCCCTTGGTCAGGGCCTGTTTTTCTCCCTTTCCTCCCTACTCCAAGTTTTAAAAGTTCCTCACATCTGTAATCCCACAGGGATTTAGCACTCTTGATATGGCATATGGTATGGGCCTTCATAGCATTGCTAAGATCTTAGGGTGAGACTGTTTAGATGGTTTGCTAGCACTTCATGTTATGCCCACCAGTAGAACATTTAAAAAGTCACCACCTGGGATGAATCTCATGTCAGGAATCCACGTAACTAGCTCAGACCTCTAAAGTACCATGTTGCTGCAGAGCCTGTGGAAGATCCAAAGCAGCTAAATCAATACTTGTGAGAAAAATCAATAACTGGTAAAATAAAATGTTCCAGATGTCTCCACACTTTGGGGTAAGAGATTTGATCTCCACAGGGTTCCCATAGAGCCCCTTCTACAGTAGAGAGCAATCAGATCACATGGGTTCAGGCTGGATCTTAGTTCTTCTGGAGAGCTTGGGATGAGGTGAAGAGGCAGGGAGCAGAGTTAAGCAGGGGGAAAAAAAACTTGATTTCCAAATTCCAGACACCTACTGTACCAGCAACCACACTGGTATACCCAGGAAGGCTGCTAGCACAGGTTCTTAGATCTACTTTACTAGAAAAAATAGTAAAAAACATTTTTTTTTGAAAAATTACATTCACTAGTTCTGGGGAAAAGTCAGCACCCTAAACTTCAGAGAAAAAGCAAGGAGAGAAATAAAGACCAACAGACAGGACTTATAACTGTCTGAGAAATTCAGATCAAAAGTGCTAGCACAGATCAAAAGACAGATTCAGCTGTCTGACCAAGGCAATACATATACAGTTACCAAAGAGAGAAGCACTAACATCTGGGTTTTTCAAAGCTGGGGGGTGGAAGTGTCCCTTAATGGCTACCCAGAGTCTCATCTGGTCAAATCACAAGAACAATCTTCTAAGAGTGAGCCAGAAAGCAAAATGCTAACCTCAGAGTATATATACCCTTTTGAGAGCCAGAAGGCATCACAACCCTCATGACTCAGTGCCTAATTAGAAATTAACAAAAGGTATGAAAGCCTTCCTACAAGCAAACCTCCCCTAAGCAAGCTTCCCTTAACAGGTTCTACATGAGACCTATTAATGGAAGGGGAAGATCTTATATCCCATTAACTTTACATCTACTAATCAATCGGTTGAAAAACATGTATCTGTTAAGAACCTACTATATGCTAGGCACAATGTATACTGGGCACACAAAGACAAAAATGGAACAACCCCTAGCCTCAAGGAGTTTGCATACTATTTGGTGACAAATGTGTGTTTGTAAGTCAAGTCAGTCAACAAACATTTATTAAGCACCAACTATGTTCCAAGGACTATATTAATCATTGGGAATTCAAAACCAAAAATGGGACAATCCCTGCCCTCAAGGAGCTTAAACTCTCTTGGGGATATGAGTCTATGTGTATATACATACACACATGAATAAACATAAAATATGCACAAGGTAATTTTTGAGACAGTGAAAGTACTAATAGCTAATGGAATCATATAAAAAGTGGTACCTGGGGTAAGTCATGAAGAAAGCAAAAGATTTTAAAAGGTGGAGGCAAGGAAGTAATATACAAACACAAAATGAATTCTAAGCATGGGGACCAGCTAGTGTGCAAAATGGAAGGTCGTATATGAGCAACAGCGAGACTTCTGGTTTGGCTGTACTTTTAAAGTGCTGTAAGTGGAGAAATGAGGAATAAAACTGGAAAAGTAAATTGGAGTTAAGAGGAGGAAAGCTTTGAATGCTTGTATTTGGTCCTAGAGATAACGGGAAGCTGGAGTTGCTGAGTAGGGTTGCAACATGGTGAGACCTGACCTTTAGGAAAATCACTTGGTAATCTTATGAGGTAGATCTGGTTAGGGAGAGGTGTGAAGTAGGGAGATGATTAGGAGGATAGCATAATAGTCCAAACAAGAGGTGATGAGGGCTTACACTATGTTTGGCAGCTGTGTGAGTATAGAGAAGTGAGTAGATGCAGAGAGGTTTTGGAGTGAGAAAACAGTGAGATTTTGCAATGGATTGAATGTATTTTCTGAGAGAGAGAGAGAGAAAGAGAGAGAAACAGAGAGAGAGCCATTGTGAACCTGCATGACTGGAAGTATGGTGGAGTACTTACAGTAATAGGGAATTATGGTGAGACATAGATTTTAGGGGAAAGAGAATTAATTCATTATAGATGTGTTGTGTTTGAGGTACTTCTGGGACATCCTATTTGAAATATCCAATAGGCAGTAGATGATGAGGTAATGGAACTCAAGAGAGAGACTAGGACTGGATATACAAATTTAGGAGCCATCAGCATAGAAATTATAAGCAAATCCATGGAAGCAGATAAGGTCACCAAATGAAAGTGTTGCAATCCAACATCATAAGGCCTTAGTCTTCTTTTAGATGGGTAAAGCACAGATGCAACCCCACATGGAGGTAGATTAATCCTGCTCAAAAGTTATGGGGCAGGGGAATTTGGAGGGGAATTTCTCTATAGGTTGGCAAAAGTCTGTATGTCTGCTGGGGTTTCCCTAACATGACTCCAAGATGATAAATCAAATCAGATTAGATATTTGTCTGGAAACTGTCATTTATAGTCTATTGTACTCCATCAGTTCCATATACCCTCTCTCAAGAGACTCTGAAAGTCTCTATTCAGATTTGGAATGTGTGTGTGTGTGTGTGTGTGTGTGTGTGTGTGTGTGTGTGTGTGTGTGTGTGTGTGTGTGTATTTCAGGAATTGGTTTTACTGGAGCAAAAGAAGTAAAATGAAGGTTGAGGTTCAGATAAGGGGATAGGCAATTTGGGTCTATCAGAAATTACTTTTCTCTTTCTGTAATCTTCTACTTTGGTCAGACTAGAGCAAAAATGTACTTTCTGTCAGGGCAAAAGTTACTTAGAACAAGCCTTTTTGCCCTGTTCTACTGCCCCATCCACTGTATTAAAGGCAAACGGAGATGATTAAATAGGAAGACCCCATCCACCAATTCAAAACCAGATATGTACTACCATCACCAAAGTTCTTCAGATTCTCAACTGATTTATATTAAGAGATGTCATATATGCATGTGGTCCACAATACTCTAGAGCAGTGGTTCTCAATCTGTGGGTCACAACCCCTTTGGGGGTCCAATGACCCTTTCACAGGGGTCACAGGGGTCACCTAAGACCATTGGAAAACACATATTTCCAATGGTCTGAGGAACTGAGACACGGCTCCTCTATCCACCTCCAGGGGGGTTTGCCCACATGCAGATATGCCCACATACGAGTATTAAAGGGTCGCAGCATTAGGAAGGTTGAGAACCACTGCTCTAGAGTGTAGCCTGAACCATATTACAATATAACTGGGAAATTTTTAACAAAATAAATATACAATAAAACAAAAATAACATTACATTTTAAAATAGCCAATATGCATCACAAAGGGATTTTTATGTATGATTTAGTGGCCCCCATTCCTGTTTTAGTTTGGTAGCATTGGGTTATACCAAAAGAGCCAGGATATTAAGTCTAATACCTACATAATGTTTGTCCCTATGGCCTGCATAACTACAATCCAGAGATCAAAATTTGCCTAATCCAGAGACACATGGAGAGATCACCTATTCTTGAAACATCCTAAGGAGAGGATTCAAATCTGATAGGAACAACTCATTAAGCAGCTATGGTAAAATTGGATGGGGAAGAGATAAGCAATAAATGATAATTTATGTGCCTTGAGCAAATTCCATTGAAAAGAAGGTGATATAATATACAGAAGCAAATGAACACAGTAGCCTAGTATTTGATAAACCCATAGATCCCATTTATTGGAGCAAGATAAGACCTCCTATCCCAGACAAAAACTGCTGGGAAAACTGGAGAGCAGTCTGGCAGAAGCTAGTAATGGACCAATGTTCTCACACCATATACTAAGATAAGCTCTAAGTGAATACATGATTTAGATATAAGCATGGAAGAAGTTACCTGTCAGATCTATAGACAAGGAAAGAGTTCATGACCAAACAAGATATAGAGAGAGTCACAGGAGATAAAGTGGATAATCTTGATTATGTAAAATTTAAAAGTTTTTGTTAGAAGAAAAACAGGAAACTGGGGGAAAATTTGTAGCAAGTTTCTCTGATAAAGTTCTTCTCAAATATATAGAGAAATGAGTCAAATTTATAAAAATAGGAGTCATTCCTCAAATGATAAATGGTTAGAGAATATTAACAGGCAGTTTTCTGAGAAAGAAATCAAAGTTATCAATAATCATGTGAAAAAAGTTCGAAATCACTAATAATTATAGAAATGCAAATTAAAACCACTCTGAAGTACCATCTCAGATTAGCTAAATGATAGAAAAGGAAAATGACAAATACCAGAGGGGATATTGGAAAATAGGTAACACAAATGCACTGCTGGTAGAGTTGTGAACTGGTCCAGCCATTATAGAGAACAATTTGGCACTAGGCCCAAATGGCTATAAAATTGTGCATACACTTTGACCCTGCAATATGGCGATTAGGTGTATACTTTAAGGAGATCAAAGGAAAATGAAAGGACTTATATGTACAAAAGTATTTATAGAAGCTCTTTTTTTGTGATGGCAAAAAATTATAACTGAGGAAATGCCCATCAATTAAGGAATGTCTGAATTAGTTATGGTTTATGAATATGACTGAATACTGTTGCTATAAGAAATGATGAAGGGAATGGTTTCAGTAAAAGAATAATAATAAATTAGCTATTTATTAAGCACAGCTTGTTTCAAAAACATGATATACTCGTTGAGAAATTGAAACAAATTTTTGTATGTGCTATATTGAAAGGTCTCTTTTAAAAACTGGGAAAATTTATATGAACTGATACAAAGAGAAGTGAGTAGAACAAGGAGAAAAATCTACATAGTAACAGCAATATTACCTTTTAGTAACTCTGATCAATACAATGATGCATCACAACTTCAAAAGACTTATGATGCAAAATGCTATCCATCTTCAGATAGAAAACTGATGGACTCAGAGTAAGTAGAGTTGAAGCATATTTATTTTATTTATTTTTCTTCTTATTTTCAAAATATTTCTAATATGGAAATAAGTTTTGCATGACTTCATATTACGAGTATCCTATTTCTTGCTTTTTCAATGAGTATAGGAGAAATAGAAGAAGGTAGAGAATTTGGAACTGAAAATTAAAACAATTTTTTAAAGAGAAGTGGGGAGCACAGAAAATAGTTCAACTGAATCTCTCAAAGTGGGGTATATCTCGTCCCTAAGACAATCTAGCCCTTGTGTAGATAGAGGTGGTTGAGCTTAAGAAATGGTCACTACAAGGATGGCCCCCACAAAGAATGAAGGCAGTAGCCCAGGAGTGGCAGCATGGACTAACAGTAGGGATAGAAGATGAGGGCTGAAGACAAAGGTTAGCACAAGGAAGTTGCATGTCCTCTGGGAAGGAAGTGGAGCACCTTAGATTTTCTGCACTATGGGGTATCATCCTAATTACAGTTCTCAGAGTAAAATATATTACATAAATAGAAAAGGGAAAGAGAAGAGGTTAATACAGAGTCCTTTTGGAATCAGACGTTCTCATTACTAACACTAAGGACAAAAAGTTGAATTAAGCCTTATGGTATCACCTTATCCACTAAAGAGATGAAAAATACTAATAATTTTTTAAAAAACACTTTTCAAGCAGTCCCACATCAGACTACCATTTTTTTGCCTACAACAGCAAAGAATCAGGAAGAAATGACATCATAGACCATGAAACAGGAAGAGGAATTACCAAAGGGAGAAGTTATGGATGGTTTTGTCCATCATTAGTAAAGGTACCAAGCAGAGTGACTTGTTTCAAGCAAACCAATTAAAAAGTCTTCAGCAAATGGGCTTTTACAGTAGTGGAAGCAAGGTGGTCATTGTGAAGTATGCTGTTAAAGGAGATTATGGCTACCAGGAAGATTTTTGCAGTCTATATCTCTGTCCAAGTGCATTAAGCATTCCACACAGTACATTTGCTGTAAATCACTTCCCATTCAGGCACACTGCTGAGGGTCTCTAAAGGTCGATTTTCCTTGGTTATGACAACAAAAACCAAAATTTGGTCAAACCTGAAAGGTATTATCTTCCTCCAAGCTGATAAATGCACAATAGTAATGGGGTTCGTTAAGCAATACACCCACAGACTTCAGTATTTGCTCTGAAGATCCACCTGTTAGGTGAATATGATAAAACAACTTGACTTAGTCCTGTTACCGACCACTTGGAAGATCAGAAATTTTTCTTCACACACGCATGCGCACACACGCGCACACACACGCACACACATACACACACACACACAATATTTGTCTCTCAAAAAATACATCACATTTTTGAAACAAGCTATGGTTAATAAACAGCTAATTTATTATTGTTGCTTTACTGAAACCATTCCCTTCATCATTTCTTATAGCATAACAGTATTCCATCACATTCATAAACCATAACTTATTCAGACATTAGTTAATTGATGGGCATCCTCTCAGTTTATAATTCTTTACCATCACAAAAAGAGCTTCTATAAATATTTTTGTACATATGGGTCCTTTTCGTTTTCCTTTGATCTCCTCGAAGTATAGACCTAATAGCCATATTGCTGGGTTAAAGGATGTATACACACACACACACACACATATACACGACATTTAGTCACTGAAACCAAAAGACCTACAGACAAAAGAGAGAGCCATACTTGACTTTTCAAGCCTTTTCAAGGCTTTGAGTCGGCTTCTACCATTTTGACCCAACTCAACAACCAGAGAATTTTTTTAACCTCTAAAAAGCACCAGGAAATTGAGAATTATTGAAGATAATGGTTGCTGGGGGGGCAGGGGTGGGTGGTTGTTTTATTTTGGTTTTTGCTTCTCATCTTGTACACATTTCTCTTCCCTTGGCTCCCAAATAACAACAAAAACAATTATAAACTTCTCAATGTAAGAACTGAAGGACCTGAGTTTAACTCTAGTCTAGGCACATAGACCAACTCATAACAGCATTTGATTGACTCAAACCTAAGAGCCAACATATCTTCATTTGTATGACATGCTCTTCTCTTTGTTAATTATTTATTTATATTACACACACACACACACACACACACACACACACACACACACACACACACACACACATACCCATCTGAAACCAGTCACTAGCATCATCACCAACCAGCTTCAAACTGGACCCACCCTTTCAAATTATGCAGTATTTACAAACTGATCTTGTCCCATCATTTATATCTATTTTTAGAAATTGATTTGCTTCATCTCAAAGGAAAGAAAAGAGAGGAAGGAAGGAGACATTTTGAGGATAAGTTATTTTCTTAAAACTGGTATGTGTGAATGTGTGTGAGGGTTTTGTTTTTTTCTTTGAAATTAACAAGTAATTTCATCCACTTATTAACAAAACTCCAATATTATTTATGCTCAGTTTATCTGTAGATTTTACAATAAAGTAAAAAGAAGTGGAAATTATTGCATGTTTCTGGAACACTAAATATTTTTATACCTAAA
>CM053584.1:176914863-176932857 GCA_028627135.1 Pseudochirops cupreus | reverse complement strand
TTTGAAATTAACAAGTAATTTCATCCACTTATTAACAAAACTCCAATATTATTTATGCTCAGTTTATCTGTAGATTTTACAATAAAGTAAAAAGAAGTGGAAATTATTGCATGTTTCTGGAACACTAAATATTTTTATACCTAAAACTACTTAGGCAGGAAGGTCTTTTCCATTGCCGGAACAACTCAAATACTTCCTGTGAAAAGTGCTACAGATAGCCTTTCCCATACTGGCAGCTTACTGGTTGAAAAAAACTTGCCTCAATTAAACTAGGGTGATAAGAATTCCTTTCTTCCCACCCACAACATGAGGATGCTATACCTAAAAGAAGACAAAGTTTAGTCCAGGTTTCACTGGCCTTAGTTTCCTTGATGCAGAAAAGGTCATAGTCACACAAAGTTTAGGTCTCTCAGACTTTGTGGGTGCCTAATTCATCATACATTGTGGCAATCATAAGATAAGACCTATTTCCATAAGGAGACAAGGGACATGTAGTCTGACAAAGCCAGACATAAATACCCCTATATCCCTGATGTGCACATCCTTGCTGTTAGGGCTAAGTAAAATCCGTTTTGCTAAATGTTCAAGGACTTATGAGTGTCTCACTTCTTCCCAAAATTGAACCCAAGAGAGTGCTGGCATTGGAGCTATGCCTCCAACAATTGGTTTTCTTCATTTCCAGTGCTTACACTTAAACCTTCAGTATGATTTTCATTAACAGCCAATAAGTATTTGATTTTATACCTCTATACATTTCTTACAAAATTATGGGAATAAGGTCACTCACTCTGCCCTTTAGTTTTCAGGCAACCGCAAACCTCCTGGAAAAGATACAGTGTCATCACCCATAATAACCAAATTTTAGTATTCATCATCTTTGCTTCTTTTAGAGTCTTAAAAAAGAAAGGTTGCTCTATTCATTTAGAGTGTGTGCTTTGACTTCCTTTCCTCATACTTTCTTCTAAACTCCTGCACAATCTGGCTTCTCTGACCTCATCCTTCAATTGAAATGACTCCAAAATTTCCAATGACCTTTTAATTGCCAAATATAATGACTTGTTCTCAATCCTTATCCTTGCTGACTTCTCCAACATTTGACACTGTTGAACACCTTCTCCTACTGTGTATTCTCTCCACTCTGGGTTTTCATGACAGTGTGCTCTCTTAATTTTTCTACCTGTCTGGCTGATCCTTTGCTTGGTCTTCATCCATGCCCTACTTTAACTGGGTGACCTCCAATGTTCTTCCTGGGTCTCATTCTATTTTCTCTCTATACTTTTTTTACTTGGTAAATTTAGCATCACGATGCAAATAATTCCCAGATTGATATATCCAGCCAGGCCTAGTCTCTCTCCTGAGTTCCAATTTTATAATATCAACCACTTATTGAACATTTTGAACTGGATGATCTATAGGCATCTCAATCTTAACATTACCTAAAGAGAACTCAGTAATTTTCCCCCATAGCACACCACTCTTCCAAACTTCTTTAATATTGTTAAGGACACCATCATCCTACTAGTCCCCCATGATCCCAATCTTGACATTGTCCTCAACTATTTACTCTCACTCAAGCTACATAGCCAATCGGGTTCCAAACCATATCCTTTCTATCTTTACTACATCTCCTGTATATGTCTCCGTCTCTCTAGTTACCCGCACCATTGTGATTCAGACCGTCATTACCTTTCACTTGGACTACTGCAATAGTCTTTTAACTGGACTTTGCTTCAGGTCTCTCTTCTTTCCTGTCTATCTTCTTGCCAAAGTGACTTTCCTACAGCATAAGTCTTACCATGTAACCTACCCCCCACTCAATAAACTCCCATGGTTTCCTATCACTTTTAGATCACATGTAAAGGCTTCTTTGGTATTTAAATCTCTTCACAACTTGGCTCTTCCTATATTTCCAAACATTACTCCCCTCCACATACCATACAATCCAGCCATTTGCAACGTCTGTCTGACATGCCCATAATTTTCTCCCTCATCACCTCTACCACATAAAATACTTGGCTTTCAGTTCAGTTCAAATTCCACCTCCAAGAGCAGGCTTTTCCAAGGTCGTCCAACTGTTGCTCCATCCTCTGTATGGTTCCCTTACATCTACTCTGTATGTATCTTATACCTATCTATTTTTATGTCTATATCAACTCCCCCATTGGAATGTAAACTCCTTAAGAGCAGGAACTATTTTTGCTTTTTCTTTGTGTCTCCATGGCTTAAAACAGTACTTGGTACATAATGAGCACTTAATAAAATGCTTCTTGGTTGATACATTCATTCACTTTGAGACTTCACTTTCCTTTAAATGAAAATGAACAAAACCAAAACACCCTTGGTCCACATATTGGTCCTAAATGTACTTAGAGGTGGAAAGGACATCAGAAAGTACTTAGTTCAACTGCCTCATTTTATAGGTAAGGAAAATGAAGCTAAGAGTAGTTATTTGCCCAAAGTCATTCAGGTATACCCAGGTAGTAAGGAAAAAGCTGAGACTCAAATTGAGGCCATCTTAATCTATTCCCGAAGTTATTTTTCCCGCACCATAATGCTTAAGGATATTGAGAAAAGGAATTTGGGGAAGAACACTGAATTTTCATGATTCATGCAAAGAATATGCCTGGATACATATAAAATATGCAGAACACAAATGTGTTTCATTAGACTGTAAATTCCTTGAGGGCAAGGCTTATTAATAACCAATAGTACTAAGGATAGAGCCAAGATAGCAAAGTAGGAGAAGCAACCAAGCTAAACTCTCTAAACATTCCCTTCCAAACAACTTAAAATGATGCCTCAAATCAAATTTTGGAGCTGCATAGCCAAAAAAGGTCTGGGTGAGACATTTCCCTAGCCTAAGACTACTTTGGGAGCCAACAGGAGAATACTATGATACCAGGATGGGCACCAGTCTAGAGCATTTGTGGCAGCAGCACCAGCAGTGGGCCTTGGAGGCAGCCATGACAGTAGTGCTCAGCCCAGAGGCAGTAATAGGGATGGAGAACTAGTCAAAAAGGGATTGGGGGGGCCCTTTGTTGACACTATGTGCAACTAGCACTGATTGGCAACTCTATTGCCCATACACACTTCTGGGTCACAGTTTCAGGACAAAAAGGAATGCTTATGGTCAGTCACAAGGGAGCAGTGGCCCTAGTCACAGTTCCAAGGCATAAATGAGTGTTAGTGCTTACAGCTACAAGAGAGCAGGACCCCTTCCTGGGTAAAGAGCAGAGCACATACCAGGGGCGCAGTGATCATATCCTTCCCTAGATCACACCACCTTGGAAGCATCAAAAGCTTGCAGACCTCATTCCCCAATTGATAAATGATCAAAGGATATGGACAGGCAGTTTTCAGAGGAAGAAATTAAAGCTATCTGTAGTCATATGAAAAAAAACCACTCTAAATCAGTGGTTCTCAACCTGTGGGTCACAACCCCTTTGGGGGTTGAACAACCCTTTCATAGGGGTCACCTAAGACCATCAGAAAACACATATTTCCCATGGTTTTAGGAACCCAGACAATGCTCCTCTATCTGTCTCCAGGCAGGTCCACCCACATGCAGATATGCCCACATGTGAGTATTAAAAGGTTGCGGCATTAGGAAGGTTGAGAACCACTGCTCTAAATCATTACTGATTAGAGAAATGCAAATCAAAACAACTCTGAGGTACCACATCACACCTATCAGGTTGACTAACATGACCAAACAGGAAAATGACCAGTGTTGGAGATGTAGGAAAATTGGAACACTTAATTCATTGTTGGTGGAGTTGTGAACTGATCCAATCACTCTGGAAAGCAACTTGGAACTATGGTAAAAGGGCTGTTAAAATATGCATACCCTTTGATGTAGTAATACCACTTCTAGGGCTATATCCAAAAGACATCATAAAAATGGGAAAAGGACCCACATGTACAAAAATAATTATAGGAGCTCTTTTTGTGGTGGCCAAGAACTGGAAATTGAGGGGATGTCCATCAATTGGGGAATAGCTGAACAAGTTGTGGTATGTGGATGTAATGGAATACTATTGTGCTATAAGAAATGATAAACAGGCAGACTTCAGAAAAATCTGGAAAGACTTATATGAACAGATGCTGAGTGAAGTGAGCAGAATCAGGCAAACACCGTACACAGTAATAGCAACAGTGTGTAATGGCTGACTTTGATAGATTTAGCTCTTCTCAGCAATGCAAGGACCTAAAACAATTCCAAAGGACTCATCATGGAAAATGCCATCCACATCCAGAGAATGAACTATGGAGTCTGAATGCAGATCAAAGCAGACTATTTTCTTTTTTTGTTTCATTTTTTTTCTTTCTCATGATTCTTCCCACCCATTCTAATTTTTCTACACAACATGACTAATGAGAAAATATGTTTAAAAGGAACACATATGTAGAGCCTATATCAGACTGCATGACATCTTGGGGAGGGGAGAGGGAAAGGAGGGGGAGAAAATTTAAAACTTATGGAAGTGAATATTGAAAACTAAAAATAAATAAGTTAACTTTAAAAAATTGCAGACCCTAAGAACTAGCCCTGAAAACAAAATCATAAAAAAGCCTTAAGTTTGGGACAAGATCTTTCCAGTCCCAGGTGAGTAGAACCCAACTTTAACATAAAGTTCAAAATTTTAAAAAATAGTCCGGAAAAATGAGCACACAATAAAAAAAAAAAAGAACTTGACCACAAAAATCTACTATAATGGCAGGGAAGACACAAATTTAGAAGACAACAATGTGAAAGTAGTTACAAGCAAAGCCTCAAAGAAAAATGCTAATTGGATCCAAATTCAATAAGAATTTCTAGAAGAGTTGTAGAAAGAGTTGAGTGATAGAGGACAAATTGGGAAAAGAAATGAGAGTAATGCAAGAAAATTATTAAAAGAGAGTCAATAGCATGGTAAAAAAAAAAAAAGAGGCACTATAGAAGGCAAAGGAACTGGGATTATAACCAGAAATAACCTACCCAGCAAAATGAGTATAATCCTTCAAAGAAAAAAAAAATGGATACTCTGATCAATACAATGATCCAAGACAATCCTAGATGCATGATTATAAATGCTATCCAACTCCAGCTAGGGAAATAAAGAATTCAGAGTGCAAATTAAAGTATAATTTTCTTTATTTATATTTCTTGCCATTTTTGAAATATGGCTAATATGAACATATATTTTTCACCATGTGCTTTGTTTTCTTGCTTTTTCAATAGATAAGGTAGGGGGAAGTGGGAGGAAGAGAATTCCAGACTAAAAATTTTTTAAAATTGAATTTTTAAAAAAGAAATCATATTGTATTATTTGCATATATTTTGTAGGTTCTAGATGTTCTGTTATCCTACTCCCTTATTTGGCAGATAAAGAAACTGAGATCAAGGGAGGCTAAGTGAATTACCCAAGGTCACAAAGGCAATAAACATAACAAACTCCGTAACCAGCTCTCTTATATGAAGTGTGACTACATTCATATCAAGGTCATCTGTAGGATGATTTTTAAAATGATGATTTCTTTCTCCCATAAATACTAACATCCTTTGGAGAAGGTGGCAATACTACTGATTCCATCATATTTGGTATATTATATCAAACAAGTATGAGAGAAAGAGAGAGAGAGAGAGAGAGAGAGAGAATGCATATTTTTCCTGGTGAGCTTGAGCTGGACATTTGCCAAAAAGAAATAGCTTTGTGGAAAGCTGCCAATATTTATTAGCAAAATGAACATCAGTTTGACAAAGTACTCTCAAATGGGCCAACCACTATAAAGAGCAGCATTTCTTATAAGAAATACCACAGCTCTGATGACTCAGTTTCAGCATTTGAGAATCAAGGTGAGGAGGTCAAGAGAAAGGCTAACCTTCACCTCAGGGAAACTTCAGCCTAAAATTTTTAGTACCAGTGCTCCTCTGGAAAAGCTGAAGGTCCTGAATGAGAAGAACAACATGGAAATGGCAGAAAGCTTCTTCTGATGAAGGTAATGGGAACAGACAGGATGAAGAGCTCAAGACAAGAACTGAAGTGGAGAAGGAGTATAAATTGGGAAAAGAGTTGCCCAGGAGATTAGGTGGCGTGCCAAAGATCAAGGATGAGGTATTTCTGGCATTTGCGGCAGAAGAGTGCATGCCGGGACAACATTCTCACAGTATTAGTACTGAAATATCATGGTACCTAGGAGGAAATGTACACAGCACATGCAGTTAGCCATCACTATTCATTCTACGCTTCCAAAAAACACAAAACTGATATATACTTACAGTGAAATGAAGGATGTTGGGACTTCAAATAAATGAGTGGAAGGAAGTAGAAGGCTAACCCAAGAAATGTACAGCTCTATATAAAAGACAGTCCCTACAATCTCCAGTTAGGGGCTAAAGACATTTTCTTGAAAATGAAAATGATGTTCTGTAGAATAGCTGTCACTCACTGTCCTCTAAAAAAGTGCTGAAAGGAAGCAGCTACGTGGCACAATGAATAGAGCACTGGCCCTGGAGTCAAGAGGACCTGAGTTCAAATCCAACCTCAGATATTTAACACTTACTAGCCATATGACCTTGGGCAAGTCACTTAACCCAAATTGCCCAGCCTTCCCCCCTCCAAAAAGCAAAAATAAAATAAATTTTTTTAAGTGCTGAAAGCTAATGGTTCTATGCCATTTAATCTAGAGACCCTGTTGCCTGGATAAGGACCAGAAGGAAAGAAAATAGTCATAGCTAGAAGAAATTGACAATGCCTTTGCCTCAGGGCACTAAAATTTAGTAGGTTCTGACAGCAATTTCCTTATAGACAGGCTTTTCCCCTCATCCCATGGTCACACCTTAGGTGAGTTCCTCACCCTCTAGTCCAAGGCCCTTCCCACCACTTTGCCTCCTCTCTGGTCTCTCCAAAGCAAGAAAACTAATTCACTGCCTTGTAAGAAAACTAGACTCAGCCACCTCCCCCTTCATAAAAGTAAATAAATCCTAAACTTCTGAGGACAGCCACTTAGCTATAAGGGGTTAGACTTTCAGTTCAGCTGGCTCAGTACATTTTGAAGGATAATGTGACAAAACTACTATGTCAGAGAAGATAAGAAGCATTGGGTATGAAAATACATTCAGAGCTGGAAGGGACCTTAGATGTTATGTAGTTCAATCTCTTATATTAAAGACAAGGAAAGTATGGCCCAGAATGGTTAGCAACTTGCCCAAAGTCACACATATAAATGTCAGAAGCAAATTAGAACCTAGATCCTCTGACTTAAAAGGAGAGTCTTAAAGACAAGTGTTCTTTGCACTGTATCATGCTGAAAACATTGGTGTAATTTTAAATGGCTTACACCTGCAGTATTGGAAGATGGGTTCCCAAATGTTACAAATCCAGATGACTCTTTACCCAACTGGAAAACAGAGGTTGTCCTTTCCTAAGTCATGCTTCTCTAAACCCCCAAAGGGTACAAGGTCTTTGCACTCTGAAGTCCTAGAGAGAACAGCTGCACCACAAGAGGACTAGAGTGAAGGGGTAAGCCCATGATGGACTTTTCCCAACAAGGGATGAAAAAGGCAGAAATCACTGGCTGTCAAATAGCTGCCAAAGAAATAAAATGATGCCACTCTCTCAAAGACAGCTGGGAGTGCCTCTGCCCTAACCCTGATAATACCATACGTGCAGTTTCTCATTCTCTGCAAGCACCAAAAGAGGAAGAAATCTTGACTGGATACTCACAACTTCATTGGGGTTCTGACCTTAGTGAGAGGGCCAGGGTGCTCAAGACACTGTGTTCCATCATCCTTCACCATGGTGAACCTACAGAGAGAAAAGGTTACCACCCCCAAGTGGTACAGACTTTTTTTCTCATTTAAGAGGAAAGAAGGAGGAGTAGGCAGTGAATAGATAGGCATGGAGGATCTCAAGAGGGGTTAGTACACAGAACAGCATTCTTCACATGTTTAAGAATGTCAGGCAAATACAATATTTCGAGAGGCCCCATCTCATATTTCAAACTCATTTGGTCTTGTCAGAGAAGCCATGTCCATTTCAACATTCTTTCTTCCATTCTGCAACTTCCCTTCCCCTCTATGGATTTGTGCACATGCATGTACACACACACACACACACACACACACATGCGCGCGCACACACACACACACACACCCCTATCTCTCGAGGTGACACCTAAAAATTTTGGGAATATATGCTTTAGATCCTTCCAGCTCCTTTTCTTATGATGAGATCTGCAGCACTCTCACACCATCTGCCACTCAGTCCAATTTTAAAGGAGGAAGTGACAGTGTTCCTTTGATCTTGCCCTGCAGATCCTCCTTCAGCATCAAGTGAGGACCTCTGACCCTTAGCTAGCTCCAGGAGACCCACACAAAATGCAACTCAGGAACAACCATGGCTCTAGGGCCATAAACCCCATCTTGCCATAAGGTGCTCACATAGAGTTTATTTTGAGTTGCCCTTGTTCTCAAGGTGAAGGATGGAAGGTGGTAATAACCATACCTCTCTTTCACCTTGTCCATCATTGTGACTATGTATGTATTTGTAAATAGAGGAAAGAGAAAGGAATGAGCACTTATATAGTTCCTACAGTGTACCAATCACTATGTTAAGCACTTTACAAATATCTCATTTGATCCTCACAATAACAGTGAGAGGTAGGTGGTGTTAGTATCCCCATTTTACAGCTGAGGAAACTAAGGCTTCCAGTTAATCCCTACTCATAAATCCTAGTTACCTTTACCAAACCTATTCATATAATACAGCATAGGCTACTGTAATGGGTAATGAGAATCTAAAGATCTTCCCTGCCCCTTAATAAGCCTAGGGGAATTTGAAGACCTTCCCTGCTTTGAAAGTAAACTCTGCCCCCTAATAGGCTGAATGTAGTCATATAGAGCCTATGGTGGGAGGACTTTTGCTAAAGAGTGGAGCAGAGCTCACAGGAAGCTGGGAGTCAGAACCAGAGAGACGGTGGGAGAGAATGGACACTCAGACAAGGAGTTAGTCAGGTTTGTGATAGATATACATATATATATACACACACACACACACACACACACATATATACATATACACACACACATATATGTATATATATATGTGTGTGTATACATATATATATATATATATATATATATATATATATATATAAACATTTATCTCATATTGGTTTGTGGGAAGACTAAAGGATGCCATGGCTCTCTGTGTTGTTATGGCTTATTAACTTCTTTGCTACTATGATAGAATTAACTTACTGGTATTGGGACTTGGTTTTCTGGTGTCTGAATAAATGTTTTGCTTCTGTCTTATATATGGAGAGTCTGCTATATTTTGTGATCAAGCACCAGGTAGGAATATTTATAGTCACGGGCAGTGCTGTAAATATTTCATTGGCACTATAGCTACATATTCACCAAGTTCCAATGATAGCAGAGGATCTTAACCTTTGTTGTCATAGACAAACACCCCCTCTCAGAAAACTCTTTTATATGCATAAAATAAAACCCAGAGGATGGCAAAGGAAACCCATTCTACTGAAATATAGTTATCAAACTTTTGAAAATAAGTTCATGAATACTAAGTTAAGAACTTCTGCCATATATGGTAAGTGTAATCATGTTGCTCTTTCTTGGTAGAGATTTACTGTAAACTATATCCTCAGGAACAGGTTTTACAAAATGTCATCAACTCTAATAGGATGCTTTCCCTCAAAAGGTCTCCAAAACACTGACATGACCCCGCCTCCTTTACAAGCAATAACTACCTTAAGGTTTAAAAAGTACTTTCTTCATAACTACAAGTGCACTGGCTTCATGTTGTCTCTAGAATCAAAGTGAGGCCAGGGAGATTAAGTGTCTTTCCCTTAATAATTGGGCTAGTAAGTATCTGAGGTGAAATCTAAACTTAGATCTCCTGACTCCACGTCTAGTGATTTCCACATTATGCCAAGATGCCTTTCAATAGAAAAACTGAGGCAGAGATAGAGATTAAGTCAAAGGGCACAGAAAGTCACAAAAATTCAGTTCAAATGAACAAAGTGCCTGCCACCACAAGGCAACTGTGCCAAGTAACCAGGTAGTTCCCAGGGACTTAGGCTACAGCTCCTTCCTTTATGCCTCAAAGTAGGGGAAGAGCAGGCAACTCCACAGGCCACAAAGCATATGTTTAATGTCCCTCCCAACCTCGTAAAGCGGCAGATAAAAGAAACCCAACCTCCTAAATCCCCATTCTTGGCTCTAATGACTGGAAATGCTTCCAAAAACCCATGATTTCATCTAGAGATCTCAGACCTACTTTCCTAATGCTGCTCCACCAACAGAGAAGAAAGAAAAAAATCAGGATTACCTGAAAGGCAGGAAAGATCCCCCAAATTTATAATCTACCTACCTAGCCTTAGGTGCCTCAACCTTAACCTTAACTTGGGGTCCATGAACTTCAAAAAATAATTTTATAACTATATTTCAATGTGAGTTTCCTTTGTTGTCCTATATGTTTTATTTATGCATGGAAAAACATTTTTATGGGAAGGCTATTTCATAAGCTTTGCCAGACTGCCCAAAAAGGTCCAGGTCACAACAAAGATTAAGATTTTCTGCAACTATTTGAATTTTGTGAATATGTAGCACGTGCTATATTATATGAATAGGTTTGATAAAGGTCACTAGGATCTATGAGTAGGGATTAAATTGAAATTGTAATTTAAAGCCAATATAATTGCATGCCATATGTTGCCTTAGTTTCCTGGGCTGTAAAATCTGCATATACCAGATGTTAAAACTAACTGGTAATGTGCAAGATACCAACAGACTATAATGAGGCCACTGTGAAGACAGAGATGGGGAAAGGAAAGGAGAACAAGCCACAAAATTATAGTTCTCAAACCTTGGCTGCCGTGGAAAGAAAAGTATCAAGAAAGAGAACACCTGAGAAGACAGAATTTCATTAGAGTCATCTGCTTTCAGACAACCAATCTTGCTGCTGCTTCTGCTGCTATTAGCCATTCCTCCCAGCCTCCTCTTCTCCCCACCCCCCTTTTTTTATTTCTTTCTTCAGTAACAAAAGGTTTTGTGGTGGAGACAGCTGAATATTTCCTTGGACTTTAAGAGTATTCAATGAAATGCATCAGAAGATTGATCAGCAAGGTCAGTGCTTATAGAATACAGGGGTGAGAAGGTACACCCTAGGCTGGATAATTATCTGGCTTAGACATGGAGATTAGGAGAGACTCTGAACACCACAAACCCATGACAGTTTTCCCTAACGTGCAACATTACTTCTTCCAGTTACACCAGTGTACAGTTACTCGTCTGCCCCAGTAGATTATGGGTGGACTCGGATACTACCTCCCTCTTCCACGAAGATGTTATCACTCGTTACAAAATCTTCACTCACATCTTTCCTTTTTCTTCATTTTCAAATTTCTCTTTCTCATTTGCCTCCTCCCTTTCCTCTTCCCCCCTTCCCTATACTCTCTTTCTTTTTTAAATTTATTTTACTTTTAATTTATAGAATAAAACAACAATTTCCACAACACAGTATAATAAAAAAGATGATTGCACATGAAACCACAAATCTACCACGCACAACTTATTCTTCCTTTTAAATATACTTCTGTTTGCCCCTGTTTCCTCATCTGTAAAATGGAGATGATAATAGCACCTACCTCCTAGGGTTTTTGTGAGAATCAAATAAGATAATAATTGTAAAGTACTTGGCACAGTAGTTGTTGTGTTTGTCCTTCGTTTTCAAAGAGGACCATGGCATCAGGGAAATGATGACATGACTTTGTAGGTGACTTGGATTTGAGTCAGGGAGGGCTGTGCAAAGGTCACCAGCCTCACTTTCTCCTCCAGAGCCATCTGGATCCAGTGACCAGATATTCATCAAGATGGCACAACAGTAAGTGCTATATAAACATTAGTTGTGATGATGGTGGTGATGTGATGATGCTGATGTTTTGATGATCAAGGTTCCAGTGGCTTCCATTATGCCTGTGGCAGGTATCCCCTTATTTCTCATCCCATACTCCCAGACAGCATTGTTTCCCTTTGCCAGAAAAAGTTTCTGGTTTTCACTTTGCCACCCTGATTCAGAAACCCCCTGTTTAGCAGCTCCCCTCCCCAAATCTCACACTCACACTGGGGAATGTTCCCATCACAGTAAAACTGAGATGGGTGTCAGGCATTAATATTACCAATCTCCACAATCCACCCATCTGATGTGGAATAATGGAAAGTCCTTGACTTTTCCCCCCAAGTTATGAACCAAGTCTGTGATTTCGTCTGTACAGTGCACTCTGCCCACCCTGAATAGCATCTGCTCTAAAACATATATTCAAAGTTATTGAGGAAATCAAAAGGTGAAACTGCTTTCTCCAAGTCTCATATCCTGACAGGGGTGTGCTGGAGTCAGCTCATACCAGTGAGAGCTACATCTCAGAGATCAGTAAGTGCTACAAATCAGGGCTTGATTTATTGTTTTGTTTATTGTCCAGAGTTTAAAAAGTGATCTAGAAAAGATTAATAATGCAAATTAAACTTAAGTGTTTCGTGAATGCTTTTTTTTTTCTTTTCAATCAGTTGTTAAATATTTACCAGCACACTCCTGCATACGTAGACTGTCAGAGCAAGAACTCGAATGCTGGGGGTGGGGGGAAGGAAGGGAGAGATCTAGGAATGGATTTTTAATAGATAATGGTCATGGCACAAACAGGCTTTAGTGACATGGATTTCACCAATTCTGTACTTGGCCAAAAGGTTTCACTACCGTCTTTCTTATAAAATGTTGCCTATATGGGCAGTCCACTCTGACTTTCTTAATGATATAGATCACCGGCCTGTGGACAAATCTGTCAACAAAGCATCTTTCCTCTCCTGAGGTCTTCTTCTATTGCTTTGCTCTAAGTTCTGGCTGCCTAGTCAGTGCCCTCCCTATCATTCCCCTTCGATCCCTGTCCAGGAAGGTGAGCACAAAGAAGAAAAAGTCCAATGACGGGTGCCATCTAGCTGTCATTAGTCCTCATCCTGTCCATTAATCACCAGCTACTGGGGGCACCAGGACCCTGTTTAAAATGCACTGGTAGTTCTGAGGTGAGAGAGAGCTCCTGAGACCCTCTGTTAATCTGTTCCCTCAGAGACAGGCTACCTCAGGCCTGTTAATCACTTGCAGTAATTACAATCCCAACTTTACATGTGGAATGTTAATTAATGCATCGATGAAGGGACTTGAAAACTGCCAGCTCTTGAGCCCTGCATATGGCACTGCTCTCCCTTTGGTCCCCAAATCCCAAGGTTACAGGATGAGATGGGACTGGCAGTACATACAGATTAACCCTTGTGCTGAGCATTGTGTTGTGTGACTAGCCACTAGCAATTCTTGGCACAACTTTTTTCTTCCTTGCTAATTAAAAAAAAAAGAATGAAGCTTTTTTTAAAAGCTCACAAAGTTGGGCAATGGATGTTAGTTCATGTGTTGCTGGTGGAAGCTAAGGGAGTTATTTCCCAACGTAAGACGGAAGATGGTTGGTATAGAGCTATATACTCTATGACCCTCAGTAAATATTTGCTTATTGTCTGGTGAGGGCTGGCGTTGCCATTCTTGCCATGTGGCTGCCATGAAATTGTTGGAAATAAGCAAATATTTCATGGTATCCCTGTCCATTCCTAGTAGCTCTGCCGCCATCTTGTATTACTGATGTATTTGGTTGCCACACCAGCAGGTGGCACTCCTGACACTGGTGATACTCAATGGTAGACTGCTATTTACTCCTTGTGTACATTCCCTCAGAAGTGTGAAAAGAGTTTAAATTTAGCCAGGAGACAAGGTCACGGGGACACTGTGAACTTCCCTTTTCACTGGTGCCCTGTTTTGTCAATACCAAGGACTTTTTATGCCTGAACAAATACTCTTTCCATCCCATTCCAATGCCATCGGCTACCATTTTTGGCTCTGGTGATAAATTCCTTTCCTGATTGAGTAGTAGTGGGACAGATGGATTAATGTTTCCTTTAAATGGGATAACAGGGTGTGGAAGAGGAAAACAAGCAGAGACTGACCCTGCTAAGCTCTGATGTAGTAGAAGATAGACACTTGCACATTTCTCAGATTTTTTTTAAATGAAGATATGACTTTTTTTCGTGGTCATAGTAAATAAAACCTTGAAGTCAGTAGGTTGCTGAACTAGCATTTTTTAAAACCTTCTATATGTAGTGCATTTGTGTGCCAGGTTACTATATGCTAAGTGCTGTAGAGACCGACAAACACAGACACACACACACACACACACACACACACACATGCATGCATGAGCGTATGCTCACACAGGCACTTAACACAAAGGTTTTTGCTCTTAAGGAGCTCACAATTTAATGGAACTGTGAGAAACCCACGATTGAAATAAATGGAAAAATCCTTAAAACCTTGTTGTCTGTAATCAGTTTTCTGTACTTTATGAGTATGTATATAATAAGGGGCTACATGCTGGGGAGGCTTCAGGAATGTCTACATGTTCCACATAATTTCAGGCTACTTTGTAAGATATTTGTGGCTATGTGATCTGTCCAATCTTAACCCTAGCACAGGAAGGAAGTTTAGAAGTCATCTAAAGTTTAACTCCCTTATTTACAATATAAGAAAACCAAGACTCAGAGACCTGCCTAGGGTTATACATGGGTGGGCCAGAGCCAGCTGAAACCACCTGAAGAGTTGATTGTTAAATTTTCAGTGATCAGCAACCACTACAAAGTGATAGAGAAAATGTTAATAATGCAGATTAAACTTAGAAGTGTATTGTGTGTACATTTTCATCATTTTTTTGGAGAGCTGGTTGTTAAACATGCACCAGGATGCTGAGGGTGTTGAATAAGTATCAGAGCCAGGATTTGAATTCAGTTTCAATGAGTTCAGATATAGTAAATCAAAATGTACTGAAGTACATACAGATAATGAGCCTGGCATGGCTCCTACTCACACTGGAAAGGGAAGATGTAGATACTTTCCCACCTCTGTCTCTGTCTCTGTCTCTCTCTCCATCTAGCCTGAAAGTTAGTTAAATCACACAAGGTTTCAAGCAGAAAAGAAACTGAACATTTCATCTAATCCAAATAGACCCCGCATCTCTAGAGTTGTCTTCTCATCTAGGTTCCCAAACTAATGAAGTTACTAAGTAAGTATCTTTCTGAGTACCCTGTGAAAGAAAGTTTTGGCATGGGGCAGAAGACTTACTCTGGAGTCAGAAACCTGTTTAAGGTCTGCCTTTAATATAAATTAACTGTGTGAGTATGGGTAAGTCTCTTAACCCCATACTGCCCCAGGTAATTCCTGGAATCTATACATTATAAACAATCAACGGAGATGGAAGAAATTCAGTAGAACGTAAACTACTTGAAGGAAAAGATTGTTGGTTTTTTGTTTTGTTTTTCTCTTTGCATATATAGTGTCTAGTTCAGTACCTGAAATACAGTAAGTGCTTAAAACAACAACAACAACAACAACAAAGCTGCCTGAATTGAATTGAGAGAGTTTCCACACTGGAAATTCCCAACCTCTTTGAAGTCACATATGTGGACCAAAAAAAAAAAAAAACCCTCACAAAAATTGGTTAATTTATTTACTTTGACCCTTCAATGGTGGGTATCTAGGGATAGAGCATTTAGATAGAAAAGGACCCTGAAACCACACACACACACACACACACATTATCTGCTGTCCAAATGATTTAAAATCAGTGGCAACCTCCATTCTAGCCCCTTTCTGCCACACATATACACACACCTGAGACTCAATTTAACAGGCAAAGGGCCCTGCCAGTATTCGAGACTTACAAGCCACGGTGCAGTACTAGCCCTGGCAGCAGCAGCAACACCTGCTCAACTGGCAGAAGGAGCAGATCCGTATTTGAGCAGTTCCAGAGTTACTTAGCCTAAAAGCCCCCATGTCATTATTTATAAAACGAGGAGGCTGGATTCACTGACTAAGCTTGGTCCCTTTTACCTCTAAATTCATGACCCAATAATCCCAAACTGAAAGGCAGTGGCACAGTGATAGAGAGCAGAACTCAAAGCCAGTTGACTTGACTTGGGTTCAAGTCCCCCCAACTCTGATATGCCCTGGCTATAGGGAATGTCAAATGGGAGTCACTGAACCAAACATTAGGTTAAATTCTTTACAAATACATATTATCTCACTGGCAGATAGGTAGCACAGTGGAGAGAGCACAAGGCCTGAAGTTAGAAAGACTCATCTTCCTGAGTTCAAATCTGGCCTCAGACACTTACTAACTCTGTGACCCTGGGCAAGTCATTTCACTCTGTTTGCCTCAGTTTCCAATCTGTAAAATGAGCTGAAGAAGGAAATGAATGGTGAATCGCTCCAGTATCATTGTCAAGAAAATCTCAAATGGGGTCACAAAGAACCAGACATAACTGAAAACAACTGGACAATGAACCATAAACATCTCCAGCATCAGCACATTGACGCAGAAAACTATGTATTAGTATTGTTTGTGTTCTATTGTACTTTTATTTATTTTGTAAAGTATTCCCCAATTACATTTAATCTAATTAGGGTTGCACTAAGCATTGCAGGTCAATGCTATGATGCTATGTATTTGACACCTCTTCTCTAGGCAACCTTCTAAACCCACAAGATACAGAGACAACAGTAACTTGCACTGGGAGAGGAAGATTGCTCACTTGGGAGTCCCCTCTACCCATGAAATCATGGCCTAGGCCCTATCTCTATCATCCTAAGGTGGAGATAAATTGCTAACATGTATCAGAAGGAGGATTTCCTTTCACTGATTGAAATACAAGTCTGGATAAAAATTAAAATAAAATAAATTGCATTGAGATGTGCCTACTCCCTTAGCAAGAGATGACAACACACACTTGTGAAATGTTCCATATGTGGATTGAGCCCTTAATTTGGCCTTTTGAATATAGTGCCCTAACCCCCTGAGCTAACTCAAACTGAGGAGTTATGTGCTACAACAGCTCTGGGGAGAAAGCAAGCATTCCACCGGTACAACTTGTTGACCCTGTGCAGTTCACCCACATCTCAGCTCCAGGCCTGATGCCAGACAGAGAGAAGGAACAAACATCAAGGGGGACTCAGATAACAAGGCAAGCCTTCCCCTTCCCATAAATATCTCTCCTGTAGAGCCAGATGGGGTGACAGACTCTACGCTATTCCAAAACACTCTCTTCAGAAGCAAGGCTGAATTAGAACACGGAAAGGAAAGAGTGGGTTTGTCAGGAGCTCCACCTCACTCTTGCTGCCTCAGCTAATCACCACTTGCTTGTCTTGAGCTGCTCAGAAGGAAGGTACTATGCACACACAAAGAGCTGTTATTAATAATAATTATCTTCTGAACCTCCTCTGAATTTCTGGTAGTCAAAATCCTAGGCCAGTCACCTAACTTCCCACCTACCCACCCTTGTTTCAAAAGAAGAGAAAGAAGGTTGTGGAGGTGGGGTGGGAAACAAGTCTATAGCCTTTCAATCAACTGTGTTTTCTTCATGCTTAGGGGAAGGGATAACAATAGTAATGGCAACAATAGCATCCTTTCTAAAGCACACTTGTTGTCCTGAACCTTCACCCCTCCTTCTTCCCACCAACTTCATGGAACCCTCCTCCCTCGCTCTTGCCTTGGACGCCAAAAGCTCCCTGCAGGTCTTTCTCTTTCCCAAAAGGCAACAGGCCTGAGGTCTGACTGTCTATTGATCCATGAAGTGCAGAAGGGGGAGCCTGAGGGAGGAACTCAATGAGACTCCAACAATTACAAGGAGATAAGACTATCAGCTGTAATTAAGCACTATCCACAGGCAGACCACTTGGCTACATCTTCTGGGGGTTCCCCCTCCCTTCCTTTCTTCTTTTCCCCAAGACTGCAAAATAAATTATCCTGTGAAGTTAGCAAAGGCTGAGCTATGGAAACAATTAAACCGAAATTAAATCTAATTCATTTATACTCTGAGCACAAAATGGATAATGTGTTGTGGTTTTTTTT